>WOVY01002692.1:290000-392500 GCA_013436015.1 Rhipicephalus annulatus | reverse complement strand
TATAACGTTTCCCGCTACGTTCTTTTCTAACTTTAAAAGAGGAATGACGTCGGAACGCTGAGGGCGTGGTCATGAAATTAGGTCGTGTCTGCCGATTGTGAGCTTTGAGGCTTACGCAGGGTAAGAACAGAAAAAAGTCATTCGAAATGCATGTACGGGGCGTGACGTGACGTGAGTGTTGCAGGCTAACCAATGGGGTGGTTCTGTAATCATTAAGGGACTGGAGAGCTGTTTTTACCATCTCTGCAGTGCGAGGTAACTAGATGAACACTAATACCCAGCTCGTCTATTAATTTCGGCATGAATCGACACAAACTTGACTAGGTTTATTTGCTCCTTAGAAAAAATTCGTTATGTTGTCCTTAGAAACTTGAACGTGTGGATATATGGACTTATAAGGTGCCGTGTACCGCACAAGACTGCTGGGCTGTGTGATCCCCCTCGTTTTTTCTCTTTATTTACTTTTTCTTTCAGTCTCCCCCAATTCCTTCGCCCTGTGCAGGGTAGCATAGTGGTAATTTGAAACTGGTTAGCATCCCTACCTTTCCTATCGCTCCCTGTTTTCTTTATTTTCTCCCTCTTGTTGTATTTTGCTATACAAGAACTCCGGTTGTAGACTTTTGATCCTTTGCCGAAAACGCCCATAAGTTTGTGGGATGTCAGACTCACGCACCCACTTAGCTAAACAATGACTCTGGTAAGTTTGAGGGATTCTCTGTTTCCCTGGTGTGTCGGTACAGGATCGTATCGTCCGCCAAGACGACGTGTATTCAGGGATCTCGCTATCACGTAACCGCACGACAGCACACCGATGCCAAATTGAGTTTTCGTGGCGGGAATTCTACACTTATTATTTCCGTGATTGATGTTGCGCCTCGCACACCGCCATAGCTACAGCGTCACTGCGCATCTACGACTGACTAAACACAAACTGTATCCTGTTAGCATTACCAGGTGGCATTGCGTTGCGAGATATATTGTGGAAATTTGATAATAATTTGCGGAGAGGCAGTACTATCTATACGTTCAGTTTGCAAGTATTTTGCAAGACTGGTGTATTTGTATTTCTAATTAGATAAATAAATAAATAAATAAATAAATAAGTTAAACTCTTTCGGAAGAACTTGTGGGATCATGACCAAGAGATATTCAACTTCAGAAAGGTGCCTTGCTGTGCGAGTTGCTAGGATGCCACCCTTAAATGTAGCGCAAAAAACACGGAAACAGAAAAGGAGCGGGCCTACACAGCGCTGTGCTCCTTTTCTCTGTTTGTGTTTCTTGCGTAACATTTAATGATAGAGATTCAACTAAGTCCGCGGCTTGTTGACTTTTTGAGCTAGTAGCGATCAGTTTGAAATCGGTCACTTCAAATTTACACCATATACCGTTAAAACTCCGTCTTGGCAAGTAAGTTCTATCAAATGCAGGCGCATGCTGATGATGATGTTGATGATGATGACGATGAAATAGGACGCCAGTGATGATGACTGGCATATCTACCTAGGGTGTCCATTTTTTCCTCTTTTTTTGCACCGTCAGGTGTTGTTTCATGAGCATAGCGTTCCACTTTCCGGACTCTTTCTTAAATATAAGACTTTTTCATTCTTGAAGGGAAGCCGATCAACAAAGGCTATTTACACCCGTGATGGCTGCAAACTTACTGAGGTATACTCCACCAAGTGGGCCATAGCACTAATAAGTAATAATTAGTTGTGGGTTTTAAGCTGAAAAACCAGGATATTATTACGACGTGTACATGACTGTAGACCCGTACATGACTGAAGAGGACATGGTCGGCCACCTTCTGAAGGGTATAGCAGAGGACGTCTACAACTTTTTGATAGGCAGGGAAGACCTCACTTCCGTCTCCGCCGTCCAACGCCACTGCCGTACTTTTGAGAAGCTAAAGACCCGTCGTATTGCCCCGAAATTTGGTAGGCTGGCAAATGTAACAACGGTCGCCAGCGTCGACGTGAGCCCGCCCGCCGACCTTGCCGCTACTATCCGGACAATAGTGCGGGAAGAACTACAGCGACAAGACACACTGTTCCACGACACCATCCGTCATACGCCTACCTGTTCATCCTACTACCCGGCCCCGTTCGCTCCTCTGCCACCATCAGTATGTGTGACAGACGTTCGCGAAGCTAGGGCTTCGTGGCCACGCCGAGACTCATTCGCGTCTGACCAGCGGTATGACCAACGTCTTCGTCCCGGCCCCGCCCCACAGAGGCGCGCAACTCCCGTTCAGCAATCTGCTCCACCCCGTTCGGTTAGGCGACCCTACACAGCCCAGCGCTCTCAGCAGTGGTTCGGCGAGCGACCCCTACCCATCTGCTACAACTGTGGCGTCGAAGGCCACATTGCCAGGTACTGTAACTACCGGCAGCCGCCGAGGTACGACTGCCCACCGAGATCCCACCTGTCCGACTTTGCACAAGCACCAACGTTCCCTGGAAGCGCATCTTACGAGACACCAAGGCCGCTGCGAAACCGTTCTCCAGCCTCTGACCGCAGTCTGACACCCCCGCCAGCCCCTCGCTCCAATCGGTCGCCGTCTCCTAGGCGCCGCTACCCTTCGCCGCCTCCGGAAAACTAGGCAGCGCGGCCGCTGGGGGTGAGGTCGCTGGTGATTCGCTGCAAGAAGAGATACCTCCACCGGTGCTTATGTTTAAAAACAAAGTGCAAGTTTTTGTTGATGGTGTACATACGATGGCTTTGGTGGACACTGGAGCCACCGTGTCGATCATGAGTGCTGCGTTCAAAGCTCGTTTGGGAAGAAAGGTGACCTTTTGTTGGAGAAAGCGATAACGTTCTGTGGCGTGGGCGGCAACTCGTTGTGTCCGATTGGTGTTTGTACCGCGGCAGTGTTACTGAGTGATCAAGTGTTTGTGACAGAATTCACGGTTCTGTCGCGGAGCACTCATGACATCATTCTAGGCATAGATTTCTTGCGAATGTGCGGAGCCACTGTAGACTGTCGAAATGGCGAAGTTATCATAAGTGACGCTGTTCCTCATGGACTTATCGAGAATTCGGGTACGGAAAGCGGTGCGCTCCGAGTCTATGAAGATACCGTTATCCCGGCCTTCTGTGCTGTGCGCGTTCCAGTAGCTTCTTCGCATATTAACGACAATAAGACCAGTTTCGATGCGCTAGTGGAGCCTTTCCATCTAAGTTGTATAAAGAAGAACACGTTGGTACCCCACAGCATAGTTTCAGTGAGTGAAGGTCGTTCAGACCTTTGGACAACGAATTATTCAAACGAACCGGTGCTGCTACCAGGAGGACTTAAACTAGCGTCGTTTAAAGAATACTCGCCAACAACAGTAGCTGTCCTCAGTGACGTTCGACGGGATGAACAAGTGACCGCCTGCTCAGACAGTTCGAAAGTTTTACCTATGGTTGATAAGGCGCTGACTGCCGACAAGCGCAGAATGCTTGTGGACGTTTTGTTAAAGTACTTGCAAGTTTTTGATTTCTCCCAGAGTGACCATACGCCTTCCATTCCTCCATTTCGTATACGCCATAGGATAAATACAGAAACAGCACAGCCAATCCGACAAAAACCGTACCGAGTATCGCCGTCCGAGCGCAAGCTAATAGACAATCAAGTGCGTGAAATGCTCCAGAAGGGCATCATTCAAGAATCATCGAGCCCTTGGGCAGCTCCTGTGATCCTTGTGAAAAAGAAAGACGGTACCTGGAGATTTTGTGTCGACTATCGCCGTTTGAACTCCATCACGAAGAAAGATGTTTATCCTCTTCCACGAATTGATGACGCCTTGGACTGTCTCCATTCGGCGTCATACTTCTCGTCTATCGATTTACGTTCAGGCTACTGGCAGATTCCCATGCATCCAGCAGACAAGGAAAAGACTGCTTTCATAACTCCAGACGGACTTTATGAATTTAACGTGATGCCGTTTGGATTATGTAATGCTCCTGCCACATTCGAAAGGTTCATGGATACCATTCTGCGTGGCCTAAAATGGAACGTCTGTATGTGCTACCTAGATGACATCGTGATCTTTGGGCGCACATTTCGTGAGCACAACGAACGCGTGGACATTGTTCTGGAATGCATTAGAAACGCTGGCCTTGTTCTTAATTCGAAGAAGTGTCATTTCGGTGAGCGACAAACCTTAGTACTTGGGCACCTTGTGAACAAAGATGGGATCAGGCCTGACCCGAGCAAGACAGCAGCTGTGAAAGCGTGCAAACCACCTCGCTCAACGAAAGAGCTTCGCAGCTTCCTAGGCCTGTGCTCGTACTTTCGCCGATTTATTCCCGCATTCGCCGACGTTGCCTTCCCCTTGACCAGTCTGCTACGTCAAGGTACTAGCTTTGAATGGACACATGACTGTGAGACGTCTTTCAACCAACTCAAGTTCTTACTCACATCGCAGCCCATTCTCCGGCACTTCGACCCTTCGGCGCCGACCGAAGTTCATACTGACGCCAGTGGCATTGGCATAGGTGCAGTTCTAGTACAACGACACAGTGGAAAGGAACATGTCATTGCGTATGCCAGCAGAACTTTAAGTAAACCAGAACGGAATTACACAGTGACTGAGCAAGAATGTTTGGCACTCGTCTTCGCTGTACAGCGATTCCGTTCATACCTGTACGGTCGTCCCTTCCAAGTGGTCACAGACCATCATTCCTTGTGCTGGCTTGTAAGCCTCCGAGACCCATCTGGCCGCCTGGCACGCTGGGCCCTCCGCTTGCAAGAGTATGACTTCACGGTGTCATACAAGAGTGGCCGGAAGCACGCTGACGCTGACTGCCTTTCGCGGATGCCGCTTACTACAACACTTTGCGATGCCGACAATTTCGATCACCTAATTGCGTCAGTGACTCCAGTATTCCCGGACAAGACCACCTTTGAAAATGAACAGCGGAAGGATGTCAGCTTGGAGCCATTATTTGCTGAAGCACGAGCGTCCACTTTGGCCGGACGCTTTTGCGTTCGTGAAGGATTACTTTACAAGAGGACCTTCTCGGCCACGGGTTCCCGCTTCTTGCTGGTGGTGCCGCACACACTCCGTTCCTCCATTCTGCGCGCCATGCACGACGACGCAACTTCGGGTCACCTGGGAATGACGCGAACACTCCTTCGTACACAGGAGCGATTTTACTGGCCACGCATGCGCCAGTCAGTTGAGCAGTACGTGGCCAGTTGCACTCAATGCCAGACGCACAAATCAGTCACGACTGCTCCGGCTGGACTTCTACAGCCTGTGACGCCTCCCAGCACTCCCTTTGAGCAAGTTGGCATTGACCTCGTGGGCCCTTTTCCACGCTCGGCAAAAGGCAACCGTTGGATTGTAGTGTGCGCCGATTACCTGACCCGCTACTGCGAGACGGCCGCCCTGCCATCTGCGACTGCTGGCGAAGTATCCTCCTTTCTCCTGCACTCTATCATACTGCGCCACGGACCTCCTCGCGTCATAATAAGCGACCGCGGCCGTCAGTTTACGGCAGACGTTGTTGAGGAACTACTCCGTATGTGTGGCTCGGAACTTCGTCATTCGACACCTTACCATCCACAGACGAATGGCCTTACTGAACGAACGAACCGGACACTGGTGAATATGCTTTCAATGTACGTGGCGTCCAATCACAAGAACTGGGACGACGTCTTACCGTTCATCACGTATGCCTTCAACACTGCCCAACACGAAACCACCGGCCACAGCCCTTTCTTCCTTCTTTACGTTCGACCCCCTCGTTATACCCTGGACACTATCTTTTCGTTTTATGACAATGACGATCCTTCATTAGCTGAAACACTATGCCTTGCAGAAGAAACTCGGCGTCTTGCCCGTCTGCGTACTATAGCATCGCAAGACCGCTCAAAGCTCCGCTACGACAGCAAGCACCGCCACGTCACATATGAACCGGGAGACCTTGTAATGGTGTGGAAGCCTATCCGCAAGCGTGGCTTGTCCACAAAACTTCTCGCCCACTACACTGGCCCATTCGTTGTCCTTGAGCGCCTCAGTGCAGTAGATTATAAAATAGCACGACTGACAGCTAGTGGGAGACGATCAACCAAGACCGAGGTTACCCATGTGGCTCGCCTCAAAGCTTTTAGACTGCGGGACGATGCATGAAACGCGCGGTGCGCTTCGTCTGCGAAGGGGGAAATATTACGACGTGTATGTGCCGGATTGATAAGAGGGAATAGAAGTGTGGACTTGAAAAGAAGAAGATCTCTCGGCAGTTTTATCCGGTGCGGCCTCGCCATCCCAGCTTCCGTTCAATAAACCCCCGTACCCCTACTTCAGGCGTAACAATATGATTATTACACAGCCGTAGTAGAGGGTTCCGAAAATTTAGACCGGCCGTGGCTCTGCAATTTGCACCTTGTAGGCCTTTATAGCATTTCAGTTTCCATCAAAAACGCAAGCTTTCGGGTCAACAGCTGTCGCAGCTGTGACGTTCGATTCAGCAGTAAACTTTGGGTTAGCAGCTGAGCACCGAAACTACTTTACCACCACGGCGCCTAACCAGACCTAACGTATCACGTTAGATCTCAGCGCTTTTATTTGTCGATTCAACTTCGGCCTCATTCTATGATCGGAGAAACTTTTGATTAGCTCTGGAGGTGTCACATCTCGGAAAGTCACTGCTTCCTGAATTGGGAGACGTTTTCCTTCAAATGGCCAAGGTTTCCTTCTGAGAAATGGGCACCACTCGGTTTTCGTTCATTTGCTTTTTGTGCTGCTGGTCTGTACGCGTGCTACACTGGACTTCCCGACGACATTCCTAAAGGCCCGAATTTGAACATCATATTCTGAAAGAAAGAAAGGACTGTAAATCTTTTCCTTTTATAACCACTTAGAGAATTTAAAGGCTCGTTTTTCTATTTTTTTCTTGGACACAATATGGCGAGAACTAACAGACTATGATGCCAATGAAAGTGCACTCTAAGTCAGGTGCCGGATAACGAATGGCACATAGGTGGCGCGCTCCTGCGTACTGACTAAAATCCTGTCTATAGGGAGCCAAGCAACAGAAAATACCCGTGACATCCACGCGGCGCGGAAGTCACGCATACAGCCGGTAAGAGCAGGCGCAAGAAGGAAAAAAAAGGGAGAGCCGCCGTCTCTGCCGCGCCAGCCTTGTGCCAGGAGCCGGCACCAACTTACGCACAAGATAACTTGCCGTTGGTAGGAAGCGAGTTTGCGACCTCCGAATAACAGATTCGATTCTCTACCAACTTAGATGCAGTGGCGGCCATCCCTCCGTCCACTTTATAGCGCAACATATGCACTTAAACCTGTGAGTGTCAGTCAGCGGCGATAGTACGTAGCCATGACGCCAGTGCGGAACACTCTGCCCGTTGGCATCCGCGCAGCTGACTGATTCAACGGCAAGTTATTTCTTTCTTGGGATACCTCAACGCAGAAAGTTTGGCCCGCCTGGCCTGAGTGTGTGTGTTTGTCTTTTTGCTTCCGTTATGCTATGCAGAATGGTGAAAGTTTAACCCCTACCAAAGCGACCAGGCATCTTGATCTGGTTTTCGCGTTCATATGTGCTGGCATTGTTAATCAAAAGACAATATATTACGCATAATTTTGCGCGGTATCAGCACAGGGTATTCAGGTAATGCATTACTTTATTTAAAATATGCATACATATGTAATTATAAAGACCGCAGTGCTTATTAGACGGCGCTGGCAGTGTGACGCTATGACGGGAAAAATAAAATTGCCCGCAGCTTCCCTCGGGGGAACACTGAGGAGGATGCGGAAGCATGTAATTGGTTAACGGGTGTTAAATTGCGACTTACTTGGGTCAATGGCTAAATTGGTTAACGTGGTTGTGAAATGGGGTGTTAAATGAGTGAACACGTACGGCACGTATGCGAAAGGGCGGTGTTTTATTTATTGCGACGAACCAACGGACGAGCGGCAACTGAGCGAGCGAGCGCCGACCTTGAGTATATATACAGCGCGACGGTGCATGCGCTGTCAGCTGTCGAATGTTCTCGAAGGAGAAGCGCGCGCGCGGCACAGATGGCGACGGCGCGACGGCGCATGCGCTGTCAGCTGTCGAATGTTCTCGAAGGAGAAGCGCGCGCGGCACAGATGGTGGGCGACGGCGCGACGGCGCATGCGCGCGCGTCAGCTGTCGAATGTTCGAGAAGCGGTGCGGACGGCGCGGACGGCGCACTACAAGGCGCGAGTATAAGATGCTTCCGCATCTAATATGTTGAACGATTTTGAGTACTTCGTACTCAACTATGGGAGAGCACTGAGCCGTCCCGCTAAAACAGTTTAGTGGCTGGTAACAGTTAGACACATGCCTGAATACACAGGTATGGTTCAGTGTGCACCGACGCTCGCGTAGGTTTTAAATAGCTAACTTTACCGTACAAGCTCATGTTTGTGTTACTGGTTTCCGTACCAGTACTTTACCTTCCTGGTGCATTTAATGTGAAACTTTGACCGTTTTAACTCGGACACATGTATGCTTTTGAAGTGCAACAAATAACCTCATACTTGATGAACGCGTGAATATTGCAGTAGCAGAGAACGAGTGATTATTGCATCAGACGTAATGAATTAGCTCAACTAAGGCGGTGCGGACGGCGCGGACGGCGCACTACAAGGCGCGAGTATAAGATGCTTCCGCATCTAAAACGACTGTTTTCTTTATGGAGGAAATTCCTCCATGGTTTTCTTACGCCTATGCTCCCTACGGTAGCAGATTTGCGCATAGGTCCGCCATTACGTTTCACGGCTGTGAAGTGAAGCCACTCGTCACGCGCGCAGGAGAAAAATACGGTGCGATGTTCTGGCGCGGGAGCGTGCCGAAGACGTATTCAAGCGCGCTGAGCAAGATTGTACTGTTGCAGTGAGGTGGTATATTGCTATATGTTGCGAAAATGCCTGAGACCCGTAAGTCTAGATTTAGGTGCACGTTAAGAAACCCCAGGTGGTCGAACTTTTAGAGCCCTCCACTATGACGTCTCTCATTATGATGTGGCAGTTTTGAAACGTTAAACTGAACTATTAATCATTTAGGTTAAAATGATGGAAAAGGTAACTCATTCGAAATAAAGCCGCTGCACGGTTTTTACACCGAACATAAGATGCACAATGTTTCTGAAATAGCAATTTTGAGTGCCCGGTACATTTTGACCCCGCTAGATGGCGCCATCTATTCAGTCCGTCGGGGGCAAACACCTTTTGCAACAATAATCAGAAAAGCAAGAAAGGAAGCATCGAATGAACAACTAATAGTCCTCGGAGACTTTAATGCCCATCACACAATGTGGGGCTATCAGCGAACCACGAAAAAAGGGGCTACTGTTCTTAACGGTGCCCATAACAACAGACTGACGCTGCCCACTGACCCCTCACAGCCGACAAAGATAGGTAACAGAGTCACAAGAAGTACCACCCCAGATTTGTCTTTGTTAAGTATACCGAAAAAGCAACCTGGGCAAACACAGGGCTGAATCTGGGAAATGACCACTATCTACTCGATAATACAATGCCAGCAACAGGTCACGGCAGGAAAAAAGTTCTGGTTCAGCGTACAAAATGGGATCTATTTAGGTAAAAATGGAACCGGCAAGCAGGGGACAAAATAGAAAATATTGATGAGTGGGTAGAAGAACTGCTTACTTTAATCCGAAGAAGCCACTACAGAGGTCCCGGTAGAAGAACATGGTCCCCAGACAGATTCAAGGCTGGTCAACTTGTGGGAGAAACAACAAACATTGCAAGCAGAATGGCTTAAAAATAAACTAAACCGAAACCTCAAACTACAGTCGGTAGAAGTAGAAAAACACACACATACTCGGGCGAACTAAGTTCAATGCAATTGATGCAAATATTTGACAAGATTAATGGACAGCTCGGCTCCAAAAACCCGTGGTTGCTATTAAGGCACCTATTGGAGCCAGACACTACTAAAGGGGCTGCACAAAGACGCATGCAAATGCTGGCGCAGAAATTCAAAGGCACGGATGACGACATCATAAATATACTAATGGAAAGGTACTTGAATTTGGAAGAGGAAGAAGCCTATCCCCCGTACGAGGGAACCAACAACGAAAAACTTTATGCAGACATCACCAAAGCTGAAGTCGGGGCAGCACTCGCAAATCTCAAGACAACCTCGGCCGCGGGAAAGGGTGGCGTCACAAACAAGATGCTGAGAAATTTGGACGATAAGTCTATCCGAAGTCTAACTAAATTCTACGACGACGTATGGCCCACTGGAAACATCCCCAGTACTTGGAAAGAAGCCAAAGTCGTTTTTATTTGTAAACCGGCGAAGAAATTAGAGCTGGAAAATTTAAGGCCAATATTTCTGACTTTAAGGCCAATATCTCTGATGTTTGGGAAAGGCACTCGAACACGTTGTCTTAGCCAGACTTCATGAACTCACAGAAGAACGTTAACTATTTCCACCAACCCTATTTGGCATTAGGCAAGGTATGTCCACTCAAGACATTATGTGGATGATAAAAAAAGACATCGTGGACCCAGGCATTCCCGGTGCCACCAGGACAATACTAGGATTAGATGTTCAAAAATCTTTTGATCAGGTAACCCACAAGTCAGTCTTATCTAATCTTGCTGAGATGAATGTGGGAGTGCGAACGTTTAAGTACATTTCAGCCTTTCTCAAAGACAAAACTGCCATCCTGCAATTTGGTGGAATCCAAAGTCCAGTAATAAAACTCGGAGCACGGGGTACACCACAGGGCGCAGTGTTGTCACCCGTCTTGTTTAACTGCACGATGAGGAAACTGCCAGAAAGTTGTAAAAAACTACGCATATTCGCCATGCAATACAGGCAGACGACGTGACGATTTGGACGAGGTCAGGAAGCCCAGACGATGTCAAGAAAGCTTTGCAAGAAGAAGCCGACAAAGTGCAAACCTTCACGGCACTGAACGGACTTAAATGTTCTCAAACCAAATCAGAGCTCTTTATAGTGACTTAACTACCGCCAGCTATCAGAGACACGTTTAACATCACGGTAAACAAAGAAACAGTACCAAAAGTAACCACCATAAGGATACTCGGCCTATTTTTAGAAGAAAAAAATTCCGCCATATCCACGAAGTGAATGATGATGAGTGGGCGAAGCTCCGGAGGTAAACCTTGTAAACCATGAATCCTCTGTACATTTTGCCCACTCGATTTTATTACATCGCTCCCCCTAGCGTACGTCGCCGCACTAAATCGAACAATTGCCTTCAACCAATGACACGCGCCATATGTGACATCATTCCTATTTTATAAGATCTCGCGTCTTTCATCAACTACAAGTACCGCTTTCTAGTTTATAACATCTTGCATCTTTTCATCATCAGCTACAAGTACCACCATCTAGTAAACACTACAAGAACTAAACGAGAGGTGGCTACATACAGGAGACGGAACCGCCATCTAGTGAAAACGGCAAGAACTAAACTAGAGGTGGCTAGATACAGGGGACGGTACCGCCATCTAGTGAACACTGCAAGAACTAAACTAGAGGTGGCTACATACAGGCTACAGGGGATGCACAGCCCATGCCCTAAGGAGCTTCGCCCCTAAAATGGCTCGTCTGAGAGACCCTTAAAAGGCTGGAAACCACTTCGCGACAAGTCATCGGGCTCCTGAAAAGAAAAAGCGGATGGAAGCATGAGCTACAAGAAAAAGAAGCCTGCAAGTTAGTGCAGTCTCTCTTCATTTGTACAATCGCGTACACATTCCCCTTCTTTTACCTCAGGAGCGATGCAATGAATAAAATCAACATATTAATTAGGTCAGTCTACAGAGCGGCCTTAGGATTACTCACTTGGGTCAGCAACGAGAAACTTTTGGAACTGGGTTTACGTAACACCGTAAACGAAATAATTGAAGCACAACGAGCATCACAATGGTGGAGACTATCCTGCACTCGACAAGGACATGACGTCTTGAAGCTCCTAAACGTAAAACCACTAACTGGACCCACACTGACGCTTAAAATGTCGCACGAAATCAGAGCTAAGATAAAAATTCTACCACTGCCAAAAAACATGGGTAGTCTAAACAAAGAACGTCGGCAAGCACGGGCGGGCGCACTCAAAAATGCACTGGTAACAAACCAGAAGCGTATGTGGACGCCAGTCACGCCGGAGGGATGAATTATGTTATTGCGGCAGTTGGTGACTATGGACGCACATTGCGGACAGAAACCATTCAGGCCGGCTCCACAACCGAGGCAGAAGAAACAGCGTTTGCTATTGGAACTACCATTGAGGGCACGAAATTTATTATATCAGATTCGATGTCGGCTATCAAGGCATATGCTGCAGGGTATACAAATACAACGGCACTGCAAAAATTAGCACGACCTCAACAAGAAATCAAGCTCATTTGGGTTCCGGGCCACTGTGGGAACCCGGGATATGAGGCTCCTCACCAGACATACCGACGGAACATAAACCAGGCAGTGGTACGGTCCCAAGAACCAAATCCGAATGACCTGGCAATCAGCTATGGAGACCGGCTCAGCCGGCACCGAGAACAAAGAAGGCTTTATCCACCTCCAGATGAAGCATTAACCCAGGCTCAAGCGACTACACTGCGAAGGGCTCAGACTCATTGTATACTCAGCCCGAGGAGTCTTGCCGCAATAGTGTTGCGCCCCCTTGGGCCCCGGCCTAGCCCACGTCAAACTTGGTTTCCCCCATTTCACCTCCCCTTTCTGAATAATAAGGTTCATTCCTCCTCCTCCTCCTCCGCCTACTCCTCCTCCTCCTCCGAGTTTCTCACGCAGAACCTCGAATAAACGTTTTCTTTCCTCTCTAAAGACAGAAGACTATTGTCTTTCGATGACCTTTTCCAGGGGAGCAAGCAGATAGGCCGCCGATTTTTGTTTGTCATCTTTCATTTGTTCACAGTTATATCACAGTTGCTGCTGATAACGTCCCCAATACTTTGCTCTGCATCATTGTCTGTTAGTATTCAATATTAATCCCCAAAAAGTTATTCTCGTCATCGTCTCAATGCTGAAGATATTGAGATTGCATTGGGGCCTGGAGACAGCCCTAAATGTGAAACAAATTAAATAAAGACGAGCAAGATGTTTGTGTTACCATAGAACAAGAGTAATGAATCTTCGTGAAACGACTCAAGAACAAAAGAACAGCCCAGCCAACGAAAGTTGCAACGAACAATGAATTACTCAATGTGCCGCTCTTCTAAGAAAGGCAGCGCTGTCGTCGTGTGTGCTATGAAGGGTTAGCACCTGTTATTTTTCAATTCATTCTCCGTAAAAAATGCGTTCTCAGAAGTGTGGCCATGAGATGCAACATTTTGTGTGTGTTTTTTGGTGTCTCTACGTGCGCCTATATATAGTAATGTGTGTGTATGTGTGTGCGTGTGTGTGTGTTTGTGTGTGTGTAAAAGGACAAAAAGACCTGTTCGAACACTATGAAATAACCGTATCTCCCCCCAGTAAACGGACTCAGTTATATTGAGAAAATAAGGAACCTCTTTATTAGGAGAGGGAGAGAGAAAAAAATAAAGGGGAGTGTGCTTTCATTTTCGTGAGATTATTATAAACAACACAAGAGAAAACTCGCGAATTTGAAGACGTCCGGGAAGACAAACAATATAGTGCCCTCTCTTCAGTTCTCGGTAGTGAACAATCCAAGGCCTTTTTGGGCTCTGTTATTCTTTTCTTTTCATACAGGCTTCTCGTTTCACCCCGGGCGTGGTTTTCTCTTCCTCCAGTTCGTATAGCCCAGCTCTTAACGAATTCAGCGAGGCTTTTTACTCGATAGCTGTGAATCAATATTTCGCAGTTCAATTTCTCTCTTTTTCTTTTTCTACGAATAATAAAAGAAAGAAATGGCTTGTGCAAAATGTTTGTGCATTAAATTTTTGCAAAAAAATCAATTCACTAAGAGCAAACATATCTGATCTTCACTTCTCATTTCAAAGCAAACCCTTCACTGTTTAACTTTGGAGTGTTCCTATCTTTGAAAAAAGAAAGGAAAGAACTTCAGATTACGAAAATGTTACAAAAGTGTATTAGGACAGCGCTATTAGGTATTGTAGGACGTCAAGCATTTGTGGTTCAATCAACACACAAAAAGAACACAGCAAAAATTAAAAGAGAAGAGATCAAAGGAGAGATCACCGTGATCATCGCAATCGACTCCTAGGGACAGATGATGCGAAGTTGGTTCGCCTTCTTTGAGGCTCCACTTCATTAGTCTAGTCGACTACAGAATACATCGCATTCAGAAAGGCTCCGGATTGCTTCGCCTAAATTTTATATGGCCTATCTCCGATTTTTGTATGCCTGCAGCTCCACAACCCTATGGGCAACCCTTCAGTGACAACCGGCCGTGACCTGGGCGTCGGCTTCATCAATGGAGTTATTCATATATCGAGAAACGGCCTATATAGCCGAAATTGCGTGTTTACGAAGCGGTCATTGACCACCCTAATGTTCTCTCGTAGCCGACATTAATTTAGACAGACGATCTCTCTGGCACTCCATTACGACGACTGGCTGCCGGAACTTTCCGAAACGCTGAGCTCTGCTTTCATCAAAGAAAAGAAAAAGAAAAGAAAGCAAAGAAAACTTGGCAATAACGAGCAGAAAAGGAGAGAGTGAGGAGCAATGTGAGAGTAAAGCAGACGATATTATCCGGTATGCTACCCTGCCTTGAGAAGGGGAAATAGGGTATGAGAAAGACAGAGAATTATAAAAAAATGATCAAAAAGATAACGTCCGAGGCCTGCGCAGAACGCGCAGCGAAGTCACAGCGAAAGCTGGGAAAGTGGACTTTCAGAGCTTTTTTCTAAACACGCTTTGGGTAACTGCTACAAGTACACTGCATGCTGAGTGCCCAATAGGCCATAAATAATGATATTTTTGCATAGTTGGCCAGCATTCACTATGCTATTCTTCGTCATTCTTTGGAGAAGCGTGGTATCTACTACACACTTGTTAGGAACTTAATGCAATTTTTTATGCACTGGCTGACGACGATGAGGAATTATGCCTGAAGTGGGTATGCGGCATAGTTAATAGGTGATCAAGAACAAGCTTTGTAATGGGCTGAAGCATTGGATGGCCCACTTGTTACGCGATTCGCATTGTGTGGCGCCTGGCGGTCCCTTTAATGTTCTAAAACGCTTTTTTTACCCGTATTAACGCGATTTCTTTTTCCGATATCAAGCCTGCCTAAGGCCAGTTTAGAAACGAGTTCCAAGCACTGGCGGGCTTCAGCGGTAGAATGCTGGGCTGGCACACCATGAACCCGGGTTTGAATTCAATTGGGTCATTGGTGTTTTAGGGGCAAAGCTCCTTATAGCGTGGGTCGGTCGTCCCCGATGTATGTAGTACGTAGTCCCCTCGTTGCGGTATTCACCGCTACGTTATATTTGCTGGTGAAATGAACCAACGCAGATGTTATAAAGCAGATGGCGAGTGTGTAGTTGTAAGATGAACAAGAAAAAGAAAACTTACGCTAGGGGCTTCCTTCATTTTAGGGGAGGCGCTCTTTATGCCGTAGGTCGTGTGTACGCGATTCATGTAGTAGTAGTAGTAGTAGTAGTAGTAGTAGTAGTAGTAGTAGTAGTAGTAGTAGTAGTAGTAGTAGTAGTAGTAGTAGTAGTAGTAGTAATAGTAGTAGTAGTAGTAGTAGTAGTAGTAATAGTAGTAGTAGGTAGCCACTTTTCGTTTAGTCTTGGAATGTCCGCTGGATGGTGGTACTTCTATATGATGAATATATGATGAAAATATGCGAGATGGCGGTAGTAGGAGTGTTCACTAGATTGACGGATGGACGCACGGATGCACAGATAAACAAGCAGATGGACAGACGCATGGACGGATGAATGGACAGGTGCTCGGATGGATACATGGTCGGACGGATGGATGGACGCACAAACGAATGCACGGAGGATGGACGGACGGACGCATGAACGGAAGCAAGAAGAAACGAATGGACGGAAGGGCGGATGAACTGATGGACGCTTCGCCCCACTCATCATCATTCAGTCCGTGGATATGGTGTCGTATTTTTATTTGCAATTTTTTTTTCTTTAGACACTGGTTACGGACATCAGCTAACGCCGCGCACGTTGTTCGGTGCACTGGAGGCCCGGGTCCATGTTCGGTCTCACTGGAACGAGCAGTTGCCGGATTAACACTGGAACCAAGGACGCAAGCTTTGCGGCCCTCGCACGGCTTACGTCTGGGAGCATGGGTTCCGCCCAGGCAGCTCAAGCTGGAACCAGCGCCCATCGTCTAGGACAGGGAGCGGCAACACGTGCTCCGCGGGTGGGTACTACGCGGCCCTCCGCACAACGGCAGAATCCCGCTCCCTCTTCTTGGCTCTAATCTGAAGGCTGACATGGCAGTTTTGACACTAATCAAGGTTAATGCTTGCAACTTATGGTTGTGAATCGTAACTCAGCAACGAAACATGAATACTATAGCTTTATCTAGTTTTCCTAAAATTTTTGCCAATTCCCCGATTTTTTTCTTTGAATTAAAAAAAAAGAAATGTAGGTAAACGTAGTATAGATTGCAGAACATGTTTCTAGTAAAGCTTCCTGCTTCCTGCCTATTTGTTTTCTTTTTTTCGCTTCCTTTCCCAGTCGGGCCAAAGCTGATAACGCCTTAATATATTAGCAATTTACAACCGTATAAATAGTTCATAGGAGGAATCCTTCATTTTATTCGTTCCCACTGTCGTTGTAAAGTTTCGATTATAGGTCTGGCGTCGGGACACAAAACTTGACTGCCCGCATTGTGCATGAATATAACATTGTAACAGATCATGCTTTGCGTACGATGAAAATAAACACAATTTTATGCAGTAAGTCACCAATCATGTATACTGTCTTCACAAATGTTCAGCTCTCTATGTACGTTGCAAAGTGCGAGCTATATCTGAAAAATTTTGAACGCAGAGCTAGTTGACACCTCGAAGGACCTAAAAAAGTTTTTTTTTCTTCATTCAATTCTGTTGTTTGTTTATAAAAGGCCCAATCTAACCACATTCTTCGGCGGGTTATGGTGGCTGATTACCCATGGAATATATTACCAGATTGCGAATCTAGTTCTCTAACGAATATTTTCAATAGGTCACCTGATTTTACCTGCTGTGTTTACTTGAATATTATCCGCACTCGTTAGCACTGGTTGTGTTGGCTAAGTATGAGTGTGCTTATATTTGCTAACGTTCGATATCGGCTGTTATAATCCTAACATCATCTCCCTTGATTATCTGCCCAAGGCTTGCAATGTGGGCGGTTTTCTTCCCTTTAGGTCTACATGACTAGCTGCAGCTGTTCTTTTCCTCGTCGTGCAAATACAGCGGCTTATTTTTTAAACTCCTTTTTATTGTTCTACGCAAATGTTAGTGTGGGCAGCTACGACAGCGCGAGTGTGAACTCGCCATGAAGAATCAGCACGATTTCACAATCTCGAAAGCTATTTCCAATTGCGGTCTTTCTTACGGTAGCTCAATTGCGCGCGATGTGATTTGACGTCAAATCTTTCAGGTCCTGTCACGGACTCCTCCGGCACACTGATGACGAAAGGCAACACTGTGCGAAACCATGCGTTTCCGTCCATCCTTTGTGCGCCGAGTTCGGACAAGAGCCCGACGTCAGGGGGCGTCAACAGCGGACGTGCACCAAAAGGAGACTGTCTTGCTTAGTTGTAGCTGACTGGTTTGACGAAGTATGCGAACTTGTGGAGATCGGCTCGGACTTAACAAGGACCACTTTACGCATCAGATAACGCGGACCCGTACCTTCACGGTAACAGACCAAAGCCTAGGCCCGTGTGCTCAGATTTGGGTGCACGTTAAAGAACCCTAAGTGGTCGAAATTTCCGGAGCCCTCCACAATGGCGTTCCTCATAATCATATGGTGGTTTTGGGACGTTAAACCCCACATACCAATCAGCAGACCAAACCCCCCCCCCCCCCTCCGCCCTGTCCCGGCTCCACGCTCCTCTGCGGCCGCAAGACGTGTGTGTGCGCAAAAAGAAGGGGGGGGGGGAGGGTTGCAGGGTTGTTTTCCCACCATCTTCCTAATGACAGTTTCTCCGATACCATTACTCAGTAGAACCAGCCCGTCGTTGAAATGGCTTGGTTAAGGCCACACAGGTTTTGGCGATAACGGCGGCAGAGGGAACGTTATCTCGCATTCCAGCAGCTACATGTTTACTAAAGTAGCAGTTGGAGTGAGTTGGTATACCATGACGGTCTTAGTGCATAGTGCCACTCAAGCAGAGCTTAAGATAACAAAGTTGGGGGTCGAAGGGAGGACAAGACAACATGAGCGCTAACTTCAAAGTTAATTTATATAGCCATGACTGCGATGTCATTCTATTACCACGTGCCATACATGAGAATAAAATGTCGGGGCCATTTTTTTCTTTTTATTGATGTGTTGTCTGATGGTGACGTATGTCACATGGTGCGTAGAGTGTTCCCGCTCGCACTGTCGCCTTGAATGCCCTGAATTTTACCAATACATTCGCTCAATTTTAAATGTTAAGAACTATTTATTCGCGTTCTTTACTCTCGGATAACCAGAAACAAAAGGGCAAGGTCATTGTGAGAAGCACGCCATCGCCTAATTTTCAGTTTTTCATCCATTGTCAATGATTTTGCCTCGTGAACTTGACAGGAGGGGGAGGGGGCGCTAGAATAAAACGCTGCCCACTTTCCCCCTTCCCCCACCTCCAAACTGGGGAGCCTTGCATCGCTTCTCTGCGGCAGGATGCCACTTAAGCAACACCTCGCGGTCAGAGCTGTACGTGAGACATTAAAATGTAGGTATTGCCACCTAAAGCGAAGGTTTTCCCAGCACGAGGAATACCAGCCCATCAGAAACGCATCAGAGAACATCAACACGGCGTTGTGCCATTGTCAAGGGTCGCCGCGACCATAAAGAGACTGATTCGAAGGCAACAACTGGCCTCCATAAACGCCTACGATGTGCCTACGCTAAGTATTCTTGCGAATGTATCACACTTCTCCACAAAGGCACAGACGCTCTCTTCTACGGAGTGGCGAGTCTTCTTGCTGTTGTGTTTGTGTAGCAACTTAATATGTGAAGAAAAAAAAATAGGTATCCACTCCGTGTCCTGGTACCCTGGAGCCTCAAGTTGTCTGTCTACTTTTAAACAGCAGAAACCGAATATGTGTTTGGGTATGGAGAAGAGGGTGTAGCGTCGCGCTGCATGATCGCTTCACCAATCTGATGGGGAGATTTTTTCTCCCTCTGTTATCATTATTATGCATACTCACGCAGAAGTTGTTATGCCAACATTGTGACGCATACTCACGCAGGCATGCGTACGAATATTGCATCATGTCGGAAAGCAGTCGGAGCACCCTGAATAAACTCAGTTGGAAGACAGCGCTCTTCCATGTCTCTGCTGTTCGTTCATACTGCTGCTGCGCTGTTCTTACGATATTCGCGTTGCTAAGCTCGAGGGCACGAGTTCGATGCCTAGCAGCGGCAGCTGCATTTGGATGGGGGCGAAATGCGAAGAACACCGGTGTGTCTTTTAGGCGCAGTTTAAAACATCAGAGGTGGTCGAAATCAATCCAAAGTCTCTCACTACGGAGTGCTTCATCATACTGTAGTTTTGTCATGGGAAGCTTCAGTAATAATTATCGCTTGAGTGTACAAGTATACCATGACCACTAGGATTGCACGCGTGGTTTATTATTTAAAGATTACGACATGTTCGTATTCAATGGAGTCCGTTCAAAAGTGTATATGCGCGAGAGACTCTTCTTGGTTGGGCACGCGTCACACAATCATAATTTTGTGCGCACGTTTGCATATGCTCGATGAGTAACGAAATTGAAAGGTAGTTGCGTATATATTGCGCCATGGTCCAGCCAGGCTTCTCTTGATACTTTTTTTCTCGGCCGTTCAGAAGAGACAGGGTGTACTTTTGTAAAAACCATGGGGGCTGGGCATCCGGTATTCACAACGCTTGTTCACTCACCGTGTGCGACCATAAAGGACGCACTTTCCCCGAGGTGTGGCAGCGGGCACCGCGGCGAGACTTTGTATCGATGGTGATGTTCGCGTGACACCGCTGGTCTCGCCGAAAGCAGTGGCGCGAAACGCCTTCGACAAAAGAGGGGACTCCCTTTGACATCCGCACTGTATAGGACGCGCGATCGACCTTCACTGACGCATACGCGACGCGCCAGAAAAAGTGCGCGCCTTTTCTTTTTACGCGCCATTCTTACGTCGCCGTGTTTATGCGCGAACTTATAATGCGCGCAGGAAATTGCGCCAGAACGAGCGTCAGGCGGAGGAGGGAGAAATATATTTTGATGGAAACTAGATATAGGGGTTTGCCTGACATAACATGTGGCAGAGGAGGAAAAAGTGCGTTCGGGAGGAGGAGGAAGAACAGATAAATGCACTATGTAAGTATGTGTCGCGAGTGACCATTCCCTTCTGCTGTTATCCAGGGTCGTTTCTGGCCCTGGGCGAGCGCTCAAAACAAGCCAAAACAAAGAGAGCGAGAGTAGAGTGAGCGGAGGAGAGATAAATATTTCGACTGCGTATGAGCAGCGAGAGCCGGGCAGCACGCGAACGGTTGAAAAACCGGTCTCACCGAGGGATGGCTACGTTCGCCCGAGTCCTCCGAGACGATCTTGTGGCGCTTTCCCTTTCACCAACGGCGCCTCGGAAGGAGAGAGTGCAGCGAGGAGGGTGTCATTCGCGCGTCACATCAGCCGGCGAATCTCGCTTTTCGCGTATTTGGCTCGAGTGCCCGTGGAAGGAGAAGGGTTGCCCGCAAAGAAGAACCAACATCTCGTTCGGCGCCCTCTCTTTTCGAATACGTGCCTGTTGGTTGACGAATGGAAAGAATATAGCCGTCGCGAAGAGCATCACAGGTGATCGCTATAGTGCACGTTTGTTCATCTAGCAGCCCGTCGTCATCTCTAGTGAGACTCTGTGGCGCCGAACCATTCGTCACGCGAGGAAACATCCTTCCCAAGCGCGAGGTGAGGAGCCGTGCTGGGCATCTGACCTCTTGGTGCCGAGTTTTAACTACTACCCTAGTATCCCTAATCAGTCCGGTGTGGTGTCAATTGTGGTGCGCGTCATATTGTGCTGTGATTGTATGCGGTGATCTTGACCGACTCTACGATAGTGTGTGCTGTAGTAGGCATTCTGTGTCGCCTACTTATCGCTTCCCCGGGGCCCGGGTAGGGTAACAAACTGCTTTTCCGTGTTGGATAGCTATCAAGTCCTCGGCCTTTTGCTTCTTTCTGTTGGTAGTTCTTTTCAACGGTTCCTCGATTGTATGCTTTATCTTTTGTGACAGTGAGATTATGCGTCGTCCTCGTTAGCTGTTATTGAAACAAAGAAAATTATGAAGCATTCAACTGGGGGGGGCTTAATTATCTGAGTACTCATTAAACAGACAGCCTAATTGTGGAAGAGTAGCATGGTACTTGCACACCTATTTTGGAGTGAATGGAGAGGGCTGTGGTGAATATGGCACAATGCTTAAACGTTTCTTCAGTTCAGCCATGTTTCAATGCCCATACAGTTAGAGATATGAATTTGGGGCCTCTTCGTAAGAGATTAGAGCTAGGACAGCTACTTAGTCATTACGCGACCCACACATGCCTTGTAGCTGTCATGCAGGTTAAAATGGCTTTAACATACCGATATGAAAGTGCGAGTATGGGATCTTCGTTGAGCTTGCTTATAGTGCGTAAGCCTCCTATAACGGGTAACTAAACAAAACTACCAAAATTATACACTTCTTTGCTCGAAAATATGTGTCACTCCCTATCGCCAATCCATAAACATGCATGCTACGCGTATTGGAAGTCATGTCTAATTTCGTTCAAGGTAAGTGGTTGCCATGAAAACCACCCATAGTCCACCGCGAAATGAAAGTTGACGTGGCTGATAAAGCATAAGTGTCTCAATTTTGCTTAAGTTGATTCTAAAACGAGCAAAATTATATTTTCGCGCTCCCCTGCCCGGTAAAACGGCTCTTTCACGTTGCCGTAATTGAGGTTGAGAGCGCCGAACGTCTTTTAGACTACACCTTGTTTGACTAAGTATCTAATCAGCGATAGGCTACCAATCTTTCGTGTAACGCCGCGAAAGAAGCGTTTTTATTATCAGGATACTTTGTTTTGTTTAGTTCCGCTTTCATTTAAATTTATGTAAGTTCTACCAACGACGGTGTCTGGCGAATAGGGCACGCTTGGGGAAACACCGTAAATAAGTAAAGTAAACAAGAAATAGAGTGTCGCAATAGTTTATCGTATTAACAGATCCCGCGGGAATAAAACCAAACAACACTCGACACAAAGTAGCGTTTCCACGGCTCTCAAGCAAGTATCGTGAAAACCCGCGAAGTGTTGAAAGATTTCCTTGCAAAGAAACTTTCCATTCGGCTTAATTGCAGAAGGAACATAAAAAAAGAGACAGAAATAATGAGACTGACGCAAAGCCAATAAACGAACTCAGTTGTTCACGAAAAAAAGTTGATCGGATTTTTTCCCGATCTTTCTTTTCTATCATTATGAGTTTTAAATAGAAAAGTAATTTTATAGTACTTCTTAGTACTTTACATTGCGTAAATTTCTTTCGTTTCTGAGTTGAAGCTCTTGTCAGACACTCTCCAAAATAAAAGCAACACTTTGCCTCCACCTCCACTAGGTTATTGGGCGGTATTTGCGTGGCTACTCTTTGCTTCAAGCTTTTGAAGCTTTTATTACTCGAATAAACATGGACGACCGTCTGAAAGCATGTTGGTAAAAAAACAACAACAAAGTGATTGTTAGGTCTGTGGTTCCGTGCCAGGAGCATGCTGGTGTAGCTGAGGAAAAGAAAGTTATTATTTAAGGCTGGTTGCATGTTTGGTCCACAAGTCTATACGAATTTTTCGTCAGCTCTACTTGTCGAAGGGAACATGACACTGAAACTTTTAAGGCTTGATTTTACAGTCAGCCTGTCTTCGTCTACCCTCTGTCGCCAAATTCGTCGTCGTCGTAGTAGAAGTAGTAGTAGCAGTATATAGTAGCAGCTGTAATACTTGGCACTAGTGTCATTCAGGTCACGCGATGAGAGGGCGGTATGAATAAAGAAGCTAGTAAAACTAAAAAATTAAGATGCTCGAAATGAGTATGATGAGGATTGTTTCTTACGTAGTCATCGCATCATCGTATACTTTATTACAGCTGCGTAGTTCGACCTTTTTCATGACTCGGGATTGTCTGATTTCTTCCGCTACTCCCATGACAAGAGTTATTTTGTTCTGGCGGTGTCGGTATGTCCATTGAATTTGCATCGGTCATTATACACGTAGCCACTGCAAAATAACCTGTACTATGGACGCTGTGTGATTGAAAAGCTCTATGTGGCCTCTGGAGCGGCATTCGCAAGGCGTATGAACTACAGCTGCGCATGCACGAATAGTAATTACTTACGTCGTTGCGTATTACGTGAGGATAAGGCATCGCCCTTTTGTGTACGCACTCAAGGTTCGCACTTGCGGAAGAATAGCGGGAGGTCACGTTTAGAATCGTATTACGTTTTGCTTCCGAGCGATCGCTTATGAGATTTAAGTCTATTGACTGGAAGCAAGTGAACACGGCGCATATCAGAAATCCGGTCGCGAGAAGTAAATGAAATGGAGAGATGTAAAGGCACGCATTGACGCAGAGGCGCACCCTTTCCAGAATTCGAAATTAGCCAAAAGAGTGAGCGTGTTTAGTCCACGGCCCATATACGCGTCTCGTCTTTGAGAACCTTGGATGCTTGTCGACCTTGGTATGGCTGGGTAAGTGTGGCTTCTGTTTTCCTTACCTGGCATTCGATAAACCCGTATCAAAAAAAAATAGCGAATAGTAAGCAACGCGAAATAATGCACGTAGGCTATAGTAAGAAAGAAATGTTTATTCCATGACGTTTAACGATAAGTTGCGACCGAAAAAGTGATGTCGGCGCGACGCGTTCACGGCGAACCTAATGTAGAATCTTTGCCGGCTTTCAATGTAATGCTGTACAGGCGCAGTACTTAGGCACTTGCCATCAAAATAACAAGAAGTGCGGACAGGAGAACGTAAAGTGTAGACAACGTGTCTTGTGAGAAATTGAATGCACGTGCACCGCTGTGTCTTCGCAGAGTTGTCTGTTATTTTGTCGTTCACTGTAGTTGACAATGAGACATTCAAATAGCTGCTAGCCTAACGAGTTCTGGGCTGCTCCCATTTAAATTTGTGTTGATAAAACGTGGCTATTCTGACGTCTTTAGAAATACAATTTGACTGATATGTTCGAGACACAGAGGGCATTGAATAACCATCATTTATTGCTACAAAAACGCCTACGTGCACGACTGTTCATTAGGCTGAACTGCAAATACGCTGGAGAACGACAGCGAGTGAGAGAAGGGGAAACGGCAGTTCACAGATCACTCGAAATAATATCACTATGAACCAAGTCTAACAAAACAAACTTCGTAACTTTGTATTACGCGTGCACCACGAGGCTGCCAATCCTGTTAATTTTCAGTATTAAACGAGGAAGTGAATTGACGCTTTTTTTTTCTTTTTCAGA
Organism: Rhipicephalus annulatus; assembly: GCA_013436015.1. NCBI lineage: Eukaryota > Metazoa > Arthropoda > Arachnida > Ixodida > Ixodidae > Rhipicephalus > Rhipicephalus annulatus. Next base: position 367,889 of record WOVY01002692.1, on the reverse strand, counting down.
AGCGAAGCGAGTAATAGATATACTTTAGACCATACTGAGGTTACACCGACGGAGTGTTGTTTTCTCGTATCGAAAGGAATTTAGAATTCTCGTCATTATTCTTGTCAGCATGTAAAGCAAGGGCATGTTCGCAGAAGAAAACAGTGTAAAGCTTGCTGTTTGGACGGATTGGTGTCTTTTAACTGCAGTTAATTGGCGCTACACACATGAAAAGAAATTAGCGCCTATATGTCTCTTCGCGTGTGTCGGGGTTCCGTGCTTATACGTGTCGCGCTAAAGCGTAAGTTGATCAGTTGAATGCGCCATGAGGAGCATTCTTTGCTGACTGTCCATAATCTAATGGGCAAATAAGATTCGTGTTTTGGAAAGTGCTTAACCTTTTCCTTGTACTTTTAAAAAGAAGTGTGAAGACTTTACCAAAAGAGTCAATCGTCTTAATCGCATTCATGGCGGAAGCATGCGCCATAAGTTCACCGGCGCGTTGGCGAAATTCAGAATAATGTCCGTTAAGACATGTCCCCAGCACTTGCCCGCGCAGTGGTTGCTGTGACACATTTGCTGCTACTGCATCTACGTATACGCTGATACGCTCGTAGCGACTCGCTCGCAAAGTTCCCACCACGGAAGAAACCCTGGCCACACAATCGCCCACTTTTCCCGAGTGCGAACGATTACGCGGAGGAAAGTCCGCCGCTTCATTACTCGGAACCGGGAGTGGAATGTTGCCGGCGCTGCGATACGTATTGCGACCGCATGCGCGCGCGCGTCTGCTGCACCAGCCTAACGACCGGTGGCCACTGCTAAACCACGCGCTCTCTTTCCCCACGTTTGCGCAGGTTACACAGAACCGAGAATGGAGCTGCGAAGCGTCACCTGAACAAAGTAATTCTCTCTCCGGGATCGTGTCGCAAGCAATGAAGACGCTGCCTCTTCTGCTCCTCTCGTGGACAACCGTGCTGAGCGGCAGCGGCACGTTTGCCTTTCACGTGGACTGCAACGTCACGCTTCCGTGGTCGTCCGCGAAGGTCGGCGATCACGATGACGTACCCGAAGATCTGTTCGAGGAGCTCCTCCGTTGCCCCGCTGGACTCAACGGCTGCGCTTCGTCGCCCGTCGAGTGCGCGCTGAACCTTTTCCCGGTGACGTGTTCGTGCGCGTCCAACTGCGAGGCGTACGGAGACTGCTGTTGGGAGGCGGGTTCGACTCTCGCTCGACCCAGCGCGGCCGAGTGCGTGACGCTAAACATCAAGGGCCTGTACGACAAGGACATCTACGTGGTAACGGGATGCAAGCGCCAGTGGCCCCGCGACCAGGTGCGGGACGCCTGCGAGAACGTCGACGCGTACAACGACACGTACTACGGCATTCCCGTGACAAGTGCGCGGAACGTGACTTACTTGAACGCCTTTTGCGCGCTCTGCAATTATGATTTGGACGAAACGACCACGTTTTGGAACTCGACCGGAGCTAGCCACAGGTCGGTAACGCACGCCATACCGAGCTCGGTCGACAGAAACGGCGAGAACTTGCTCAGGCCATGCGCGCGTGGTTTAGAGATCACCGAGACGTGTCCCGAGGCATCTTATTTCGAACACAAGCGTAGGTGCGCAACTTACTTCGCGCCAGTTAAGCGGAAAGGCAATGAGTCCGACGTGGTATACAAGAATATCTACTGCGCACTCTGCAATGGCGTCGAAGCGTCGCAGCTTGAGTGCGCACCGGTAGAAGTGGTGCCGGACCTAAGAGACAGACCTCGGCTCAGGTCTTTTCTCGGTCCAAACCTGGTGTCCCTCTTCAAACCGGTGGTCAATAGCGATTCTTGTTTCTCCTGGCACGGTGACAAGTGTTACATCAGAGTTCCCGACTACCGCTACGCCAACGTAACGACCGAAGACGAGACAATGGGTCGCTTAAAGTCCAACTCGACGACGCCCCGGCGGCAGTACGGTGTGCGAAACTATCTGACCATCGTCTGCCTCAGCCTCTCCCTCATCTGCCTCTTCCTCAAGAGCGTTGTGTACGTGTTCTACAGACACTCTCGTACGTTCTCGTCCAAGTGCACTCTTTGTCTCTCGGTTACTTTGTTCTGGAGCCAGCTCATCTTCCTTCTGGCGAACAGCTTCAAGGTGCCCGCTCCTTTCTGCGCAGTGCTGGCTCTTATCTTGCACTACGGCTTTCTTTCCACGTTTTTCTGGACGAGCGTACTGTCGTTCGATATATGGAAGAACGTCGCCGCGGTGGTGCATCTACCATCAGGGCGCCACGGGTGCGGGTTCTCGGCCTACTGTCTCATAGCTTGGGGCGCACCGTCGGTCATAGCCAGCCTCTGTGCAGTTCTCAACTGGACTGTGCCACCCACTTTCCCACTGTCTCCACGTTACGGCCGTTTCGGCTGCTGGATCGGCAGCGTAGGTGCGCAGGCCGTGTTCTTTCTGCTTCCCATGATGCTTCTGCTCCTCCTCGACTTGTGTCTTTACGCGCACATCGTGATTCACATACGCAACACGTCGAGTCAGATGGCGAGCTTCGACTTCAAGGGTGGCGGACAGCGATCTCACATGGCGCTCTTCGTTAAACTGGCGTTGATTATGGGCACCACTTGGGTTCTCGGTTTCGTCGGAGCTTTTGTGGATGTCGTGGCCGTGGACGTCATTGTGATTGTTCTGGTAGGACTACAGGGCGTTTACTTGTTCTTTGGATTCAGGGATTACCGCCACTTCCTGCCTAAGCGCTTTTGCCGGAAGGATCTGGAGCGGACCACCAGTGGTTCTAGCGGAAACACGGTGCTGGCGGCAAGCGTCACAAGAGACCCTAACGGAAGTATTCATCAACTTCACCGGAAGCGCAGTTTTGACATCATCGCGAGGCCGAAGTGACCACATTTTCTGACTTCAAGCGCACTTGCTTTCTGAACTCACATACCTGAGACGTGAGTGTGTGTGCGTGTGTATTCAGCGTTATTTATTTCTCTGTGGCGATTGACAAGTGATGTCGCAAGACGAACATCGTCTAGTTTGTTGTGAAAGCGTAAAACATGACTCTGTTCCACTGCCCTTTTGTGTCTGCTTTACGCATGGACAGCGAGTTTTGGTGAAGGTTCTCAAAAACGCTATAAGGGCGATTAACGTCTTACTTCTCGTCGACGCCCATGTGTACGCACATTTCTCGCTTCCATTTTTGTCAACTACAGCTCCAACGACAACGAACAACACCTTTTTCCCCCTTATTTCAGTTCAAGCGACCTTATTTCACTTCAAGCGAGATATCGAATAATTTGCAGCTGAACTTATTGAAGACACATTTACTGTATGTATCACGTAATGGATAATCACGGTAGGAGAGAACTGGCAGCCGCGATAAGCTGACAACGTTGTCAACTGGGCACTGTGTGCCTACATAAGTTTGTTTAGTGGTGTGTTTGTTTAAAGTCAAATATTGTGACGATGCAGGTTTATCAATGGTGACGCACTTATATACAGACGCTTCTACCCTCTTAATGGCCGTGTTTTTAGCCTTATTAATTATACAAGGATACTACGCCAGGCATAGCTGAGCCAAGTATTGGTGTGAATCTGTATATACAATGTGCACTTGACCTTTTCGCCAGATCCACACTTAAGTAAGTTGGTTTATACGCCTCAGTATTCAGTAATCGAGTGCATAGAACGAGTTTAAGTCTTGCATCACATCATCTGAATCACTGTACATAAATAGCATTACACTCGTACCAAGTCGATATATTCGAACAAAGGAATGTATAAAAGCACTCATTGTGTGTTTAAACTGCTGCGTGATGGGTAAATATAACGAAAATGGAATTGAATGTTGACGAAAAAATAACTTGGCATAAGTGGGATGTGAATCCAACTCTTGGCATTGCGTTCATTGGGTGTTGCATATAATATGTTTCATCATACAATAATGTTGATCATCCTACAACACTCATTCACTCCGGTGGATTCGATTCCGCAGGTGTCTCATCTACGCGAATATAAGAAAAGGTGGGCGGTTAATGAACACTCGTGCACTATACCTGAAGACGTTTACTACCTCATATACCCTCCGTGATTAGCTCGATCACTCCATGCAATTTTACTCGGTACACAATCTTCCCAAAGCGAAGAAAACGCTACTTGCTACTCATCTGTTTTGCATTGTCTAATAAAAATAAACGACAAAGTCGGTAACAGTGACTGTTGCCGATAACTTCTCGGATACCTTCTACATCTGCTATACAGCTAATCCTTCGAAGATGAAGCTTTACTCCGCACAGTTTACATGAAACGTCTTTGTTGCTGAGAAACATTTCACAACGATCATTTGTTTTGTATGTCACTGCAGCTAAAAAGCTAAAAAAAGAGAAACATAGCTGCTTTGCTTTTTGAAAGTTGGTTGACTGAGCTATAGTGCATGTGTAACGCATCATTTTTTACTATGTGGGTGGTACCAGCACACATTAACAGAGAACCCTACCTCCTTCCATTAATCATTTCTTCACATTCCACGTACCCCATTGCAAGGCAGCCAACCAAGCGAAGCACATATTGGCCTTCCTGTACTTTATGTGTTCTTTTGTCACTCCCTCTACCCTTCTTTTGTCGAAGGCACACCTGCTTAGCGAAAGGCTTGTAAACGCACGTCAGCAGGACTTGCTCTAACGTGGCGTACATACACGTCTCAAAATTGATACCGTGGTGGGTGGAACCTAGAATGAGTTTTTTTTCTTCCCGAGTTTCTCGCTACAAGTACAGTACACGAGAAAATTTGTATTCCACATTGATCGAAATGCGCTAACCTGGATGCACATCCGAGACCTTTCTGTGTTCGGCAACGAAAAATTTGCGCCCTCAAGGAGTCACACAGACGCCACTGCAGTCGAAGCACGCGGTAGTTTAAAATAAATGTAACTTCCTCGTAGACAGCGCATTGTTTCTGAAATGTCAGCATGCATTCTGTAAGCCTTGCGCGTGTCGCACTCCACGGTCAATGCTCAGTAGCGAGAAATTTCAACAATGTAATTTAAGGCGTTCCTTTCCTCGTCGAAGCACGTGCACGGTTTTGCAAGTAAAAGCTGCTAGTAGGCATCGTATGCACTTAGGAGTAATTCCACGGAGAGAAAGAGAGAAACAGACAGAGAAAGAGGAAAAAGACGAAGGAAAATCGGGGAAGTTAATAAAAAAAATTCATACTTGACACAGGCCTTCCAGAACATATATAATACAGAAACGAATAAGACATTGCGCTTTACGGGCTAGTATGAATTGCAGTAATATAATAAAAAAAACATCGTTTAGGCTGCTACTAACATGTTTGTAGGAAAGTGTGGTAATTGCAGGGAACTAGAGAAAGAGAGAGAGAGAGAGATTGGGTTTAGATAAATAACGTTATGCAGCGTAGTCACGGTCGGGCCCTCAGTTCGGCCACCAATGCACCGTGTAGCCCAAGAGGCAGACAGAAATTAGGTACCTTCTTCCCTCCGTTCTAGAATCACTCAATAAATAACCTTAAAGTATTGCACAACGATTCTATGACATTTTGAGAGAAGCTGAGGGGCCACGGCGGCAAAACTTAAAAAGGGCGAGAAAAAATAATGACAGCTGAACAGGTGTAGTGAAATATGTGCATAAATTTTCAGCTTCTCTGAACCACAATATTCAACCCGAGTTTCAAACGATTACTGGGCTGTGGTCTTCCAAAAGTGCGGACAAAATGTTACGTTAAAAATAATGCAGAATCTTCAAAAAAAAAAACGGTGCATGCGATTTGTCATCAAATCACATGCCCTGAATACTCACTGTCGAAAAACAAGGCCTACGATTAGTAGCTATGTTAGCGAGTCATAGTAACTGATATGCTGCCCCACACTGTCAGAAAAGATGGAAGAATGTGATGTTGAAATTCTTCAGGACAACACACTTCCAAAGCAATTATAGATCAATAGTGACCACGAGGATTGTGACGTTGTGTGTGCGTGTGTATTAGCGCTCTCTCCTTCTCTCTGTAAAATGATCTATAAGTTTGGCCAATAATTACCGACTCTGGTTTTTCTGCGCGCAAGTTTTCTTCTGTTCGTTATGTAAAAAGCTTTGCATGTCACAGGTTTGTGGTGCAAAGTGTGCGGATCACACATAACCAGGAGTCATTAATTATCAACTGGGGTCACTTTTTATAGTCGCACGACTTAAAGCAAGAGGGGTTCCACTCATGAAGGCTTTTTTTCACCCTTAATTCAGCTCGTCGTCTTTCTTTGCCCTTGTCCGGTCCTCCAGTATCGAGGGGCATTCCAGACAGCTAACACTTGTGGAATGATTTGTATTTCTTTTCTTGTAAATTGAGCGAAGCTTTTGTAGCTCGCTTATTTCAATGGCCGCGTCGTACGTGAAAAACTCTTCGCCGACGAGCGTATTGCAATGCAGCCCTCGAGGGTGTGCCGGTCGCACGCTTATATATTTGTATGCACCGCTTTCCAATAATAGATGCTTTTTCGATCGGTGGCTTGTCGGTGCAATATCGTAATCAGATCTTCTGTCGACGGAACTTGTCATTGCACTAAGAGAAATTGTTGTTGGGCTAGTTGGTAGAGCATTTCGAAAAGTTAATTCGAGCACGAAAACTTGATTAACAAAGGCCCTCTCATGTTTCTTCTGACAGCCGCGCTTCTTTCTTTCGCACACACGTTGGAACAGTCTTCTAATTTTTTCTGGTGCGGAAAACACCATCGGTAAATACACCATCGGTGTCTTGTATATATTCAAGCCTTCGAGGTATGAATAAATCAGTTGGAAGTGAGCGTTGTGTGTTTGATGCATGGGTGTGTGCGTGCGTGAGTGATCGTGTCAAGTTTTCGCGCTCGAATTAACTTTTCGAAATTGTCATTGCACGTTCTCACATTTCACTGTTAGGCGGATACGATTGCCCGACTGGCGTTGTTCCCTGTAGAAGGGACTGCTAAGCGCGTGGGTAGAGGTCCATTTGTTGTGGAAGTTCAGAACTAAATATATGAATAGGTAAAAAATAAGGAAATGAAAAATACAAAGAAAGAGGGTGAGAAATAGAAAAAAATAAAACAAATAATAATCGTAGGGCTTGAACGTCGCAAAACCACCACATGGTTATAAAAAACGCCGTAGTGGAGAGAGATAGAGAGAGAGAGAGGAAACTTTATTTGCGCATAACGCGGAGCATTCCAAATGGTCGGGCCCCTATTCCAGGGCTCCGCTGGCCCTAGCAATCATCTCTACTTGTTGGACCAGCCAGCGCTGATCAACAATGGCCGAGCTGGACAGCAGCGCCTCCCATTGTTCCTCTGTGTTGTTCATGTTGTGGTGTTCTTTATTGTGATGCGTACACTCCCACGTGATGTGAAACAGAGTTGGTGTGGCCCCACACCACGGACATATATCTTTGTATGCTGTGGGGTAGAATACATGCAGCCTGTGTAAGTTCGTGTATGTGTTTGTTTGGATTCTGCGTAATGCCACCGATTCCACTGCTGTGAGTATCTTATGCGGTGCTGGATACAGTTTTCTATTGTCCCTGTAATGCTGAAGAATTGTACCAAAGTTAGGGTCAAGGGGCGCTGGATCCTCTATTGCAGTGTGCAAGGAAGCTCGGTGATTTGTGAAGCCTCGAGCCGCCTCATCCGCAAACTGGTTCTTGGTGACGCCCTCGTGCCCTGGCGCCCAGATAATGGTTTGGGTGTATTCAATTGGAAAGTCTTTATGAGCTTTGGTTAGAATTTGGAAGGCCTTCATACATATTCTACCTTTATCGTAATTTCTACATGCAGCCTTCGAATCTGTGATTATTGTCATTGGAGCTTTTCGCTCCCTGCCCTCCTTGATTGCCAGCGCGATCGCTATCTCCTCCGTTTCTGGGATAGAGGCTTGGACTATGGAGGCACAACTTGTGACGTTTCCTTTTCGGTCTGTGATTACGGCCACCATGTTCGCATTTGCCTGATATGGTGCAGCGTCAGTAAATCTCGCCGTATTCAAATATTTTGTCTTTTTATCTATGTAAGTGGCTCTTGCTTTACGTCTTCCAGCATGTAAAACTGGGTCCATGTTCTTCGGTAGGGGGCATATCTTGTACCAGGCTCTGACTGAGCACGACAATTTCTTAGCTCTTCCATGTGCCTGTACTTGTTCAACGATGCCGAACCTCTGAAGAAGTTTTCTGCCGGTTGGTGTCTGTAGCAGGTGGTTAATCTGGGTGTTTACCAGCGCCTCAGCCAACTCATCCAATGTATTGTAAAGTCCGAGCGCTGATAGCTTCACAGTTGAAGTGCTTTGTGGTAGTCGCAGAGCCGCTTTATATACCATCCTCATTATTTTGTCTGCTTTTTCTTTCTCCTCTCTATTCATGTTGTGGTAGGGTAGCGAGTATGTTAGTCTGCTGATGACTGAGCTCCTTACCAAACGAAGTACGTCTTGTTCTTTCAGTCCAGCACGATTGTTCGTTATTCGAACTATCATACGAACAATTTGTTGAGCTGTTCGTTTAAGCATATTCATTCAGTGTGTGGAGACACCGCTGATTGGACTGTAACCACATCCCTAAGATTCGAACGGTCGTTTTCTCTGGAATAATATTGCTTGACCTCGGGTCTGTCCTTTGTTTTTTACTCTTGGAGATCCGAATGAGTTCCGATTTGTCTGCTGAGCACTGAAGTCCCATTTCTTTAGTGTACTCTTCGATGGTTTTAGCTGCCAGTTGAAGCCACTCTTCTTTTTCTGCCAAGCTACCATTGGTTGTCCATATAGTGATGTCATCCGCATAGAAGGAGTGTCGGACGTCGGGAATATCTTCCAGTGTTTTGGCTGGACCGATCATGGCTATGTTGAAAAGCGTAGGCGAGATCACAGCGCCTTGTGGTGTGCCTTTGCTCGGTGGGTGGAAGACATTGGATTCGTCTTCTTCTAATCTGACAAAAGCGGTTCTTTTAGTAAGGAAGTTCTGTACATATTTGTACGTCCTGTGACCGCAGTTTGCCGCTGCTAGCCCATCTAATATGGCCTTATGGCTTACGTTGTCGAAAGCGCCTTTTATGTCGATGGACATGACGATGTTCTCTCCCGCTTTTGGAACATTTGTGGAGGGTTGCGGAAATTTCGACCATCTGGTGTTTTAGGACGTGTGCCGATATCGCACGGGCCTATACCATTCTATCTCCATCGAAATGCGACCACCGCAGCCAGCACCGAACCCACGACCTGCGGGTCAACATACGAGCACCTGAACCAATGCTCTACCGTGGCGGACAGAAAAAAAAACGAAACAAAGAAAGAGAGAGATTGACAGAAATAAAGAAAGAAGGAAAAGGAAAAGAAAGAGAAGGAAAGAAAGAAAAAAGTCAGAAATAAAGGAACGAAAAAAGAAAAAGACATAAAAAGAAATAGAGCAGGGAAAAAGAGAAAGAAAGAAAAACAGAAGGAGGAAGAAATAAATTAATAAGTGAAAAGAAGTACGGACAGAAAGAAAGTTTTATAAACTTCCATTGCATTAGCTTCGATTCGCTTTAGACGCAATACGCAGGAAGAGTACGGCGCACTCATGTTTAGCATCAAAAATATATTCCCACTGTCTTAGGTGCAATCAAGCTTTTTTTTTTAGTTATAACCTGCAGGCACACTTCAGCGTTAGCATTCGGAATATATACAATACGGCGCTTCTTAAAGTAAAAAAAAGGAGTGCACTAAGTAAGTTAATAGATAATTCGGCGCAGCAATCCGCGTAAGGAAACAAGCAATGAACGCATTTAAAGGAGCCCACGCGCCGGCTACACATCTCTCGAGACCGTTCGGCTGCAGCTCGAAATGAAAAACAACCTGAGTCATCTGCTTACACATTTACTACTGCACTTCCTTCCCGGAAGTTTTGGGTCTTCTGTCCTGGCAAGTAGGCTGCGTATGCAAGCACTATATAAAGTGCGCGAGCGAGTGCGATTTCTCGATAAGCAGGCATCTCAAGCGAATCGCCCCGAGGCGTTCTTTTCCGGTGTCCCGTTGTAGTGTGTGTAAACAAGGGCTCCTCAGGAGGAGTGCGATTCCGTTTTCGCACTTTTATTACACGTACGCGATAAGCGCGGCAGCGAAGCTCTTCATTTGAAGCTTTTCTTTGGGGAGCCAATGTGTTTGCTCTGTATCGCAAACACTGATAACGATAGCAGCAATAACTTTACTCGGAACACGTGGGGCGCTCGATGAACAGCCACCGGCGCATGTTCCCGCCTTAGCGTTTGTCTGCCGACGTGTGCAAAAAAGTAAATCTGGGTGTTTGCGAGTGAGTAACGGTGCGAAGTGAATGGTGCCAAGTGAGAGAGGTTTAATGAATCGAGGCGTCTGTTTAATGAAGAGCACGTGTACACCTACATGTACAACTTATACGCGATCGCTATCAATGAACTGCTGATGTATGATACGCACGGAGCGCTAAGCAAAGGGGCTGGAAAATGCTTATTTCGGTAGATACCGGGAACTAAGCAAAGTAATATGAAAGGCAGGCATTCACGAGTGCTTCCATATGCGAATATTCACTGTATTGTAGAATTACTATGCGCATGTGTAAACAACTGAAGTTACGTAAGAGACATGCCCTGAAGTTGCATATCACCTTGCAACGGCATCTTCGAATGCGATAGCTCACATTACCTTCAGATATCAATGAGTGATCATTTATTTTAGAATGAGCATTGTTATGATATCACAACAATGGCCGATTTTGGCGCCGTAGTTGACCACCGCCACCGGTGTCTGCAACCTCTTATCAGCTCCAATAAAGAAAAACAACAGGCGTGTAGCGAATACCACGTTTCTCCAAAGGGAGACGAATACTAGCGGCAAAGTGCACGCTTTCTAACATCACGAAAATTATGATGATGAACTGTGGTGTAGTAGGTACAATCCAAGGGTACTTGTAGTAGTTTCCCCAAGGGTGTTTACAAAAGGCTCTATAGAAAGACCGCTCTTCCAGCTTGCCCTGTGACTGCGCTGGAGATTCTGAGCAGGCGTGGCGTTTTTTTTTAATGTGAAGCATTTTTTTGCGTACGAAATCACTTTTGGTATCTATCTATCTATCTATCTATCTATCTATCTATCTATCTATCTATCTATCTATCTATCTATCTATCTATCTATCTATCTATCTATCTATCTATCTATCTATCTATCTATCTATCTATCTATCTATCTATCTATCTATCTATCTATCTATCTATCTATCTATCTATCTATCTATCTATCTATCTATCTATCTATCTATCTATCTATCTATCTATCTATCTATCTATCTATCTATCTATCTATCTATCTATCTATCTATCTATCTATCTATCTATCTATCTATCTATCTATCTATCTATCTATTACACCAAAGTTATTACGGGAGCTAGGGTAAGATGGCTTGTCGAATACACTCGCTGGTCATCAGATGAATAATATCACAGTCTCGTCGCGTGCGTCGTCAAACACATTCCAAAGAACAGTGCCACATACCGCGGACTTTAACGCTTGAGCTTTAAGAAAGCGCTGGCATAGGCAGCATTGACCGGACGAATGCAAACAGTAAATGTCAGTGTCCTGCCAGGATCTTAATCCTATAGCAATCTGCGTGGCAATGAAGTATTCTACCACAGATCCACGCTAGGCCTCGAATATGCTTTTCAATTAGACCCTGATGTTCGTGTAGCGTCAATTCTAGTTGCAGTACTCGCTATTCAATTTAGAAACCATACATATGTACTGCTATGATACAGCCATCCTGTCGAGTTATCATAAATTGTAGCTGCATTTCATTCACTGAAGTTGATTTGTGTAGCAGTGTTGATGACTACCATGATCCTCGCGCGCACCAGTGCAAACATCAGCGCTTTATATCAGCATATACCACTTCTGGTTTCCTAATATCCATGTTGCTGTTGACATCGTTACGCTGCCGTAAACAACTGCTAATATAAAACATATGCGGCTGCTTAACCTATGTGTGTGCATATATTTGTACTCGTATTGCGCGCCACCTCATAAAGTCTCACTGAATAAAAAAAATTAAACACACTCACCTGCTATCCGCAGGCTCCCCATAAAATTAATTCCCAAGGTAAATAAGATCTGCCTTTTTTTTTAGCACGGAAGTGTTTTACGCCAATATCTACCAAATCTTTCGTGGCGCATTTCCCTTACGGAATTACGTCAGCGAAAGAAACGCGGCCAGACGGCATAGAAAAAAAAACGTAAACAGTCGTCAAAAGACATACCCATCACCTCTCGGCCCAGGATCATGGCTGACAGGCATTCAACCCACTACGTCACTGCTAAAGCCACGGAGTCTGCATGAATGCACCTTTCATTTTTCTTACAATGCTCTTGTTTGCATAGGGTCGCCGTCTGGCAACGGGAGAGTCGAGCTGTTCGTAGCTTTCGCGATTACCTCAGGTAATTTTTCTGAAGGACCTGGAAAGAAGCCTATGAGGACTGAAATGCGGTCGCACAAAAAGTCTGTGGTTCTGCGTCGTGCAACTTCTGCAGCGATGACTCAACAAGTGTACTGGCTGACATCCAACGGGCGCAGCTTTCAAGGTCTGTTTAGGCATCTTTTCAAATACAAAGAATGAGTGCGTTGTTGTCTTTTGTCATTTTCTACCTTCTTGGCACCATTTGCGACGCCAGTGGTCTGTTCATGTGACGTCATGTGAAAATGAGCTCCCGGTTCAATCATACGTGTGAGGTATCCGTAGGTGATCGACTCCTACGCAGCTCTGAGATTCAGTTGCATACCAGGTCCGCATTGTCTGGCATGCATATTGTGCGCGACCAACTGATTTCCTTTCCTTGTGTGCGTTTTGGGTTAGGCAAGTGGAGCTAGCAACGTGTAGCTGAAAAACGCGAAGTCCCTATAGGCTGTCGTTTTGATGCTGATATTTCTCAGGTGTTTTATGAACAAATAAGAGGCGGAGATGATATAGCGCTGAAAGGGATGGTGAAGGCAAGAAAGAAGCCACTGTCTCTTATTCGAAATAGTTTAGGGGTCCTTTCGCGTAACTCATCCACTTCGTCATATAATCGTCATCTCTTATGCGTGACGTTTTCCCAAACTCCCTTGCCACCGTGAAGAAGCATAAACTGTTAAGCTTTGTCGCTCTTTCTAAGCCTTCCAACTTTCTTTCTCTTGAGATCTTCTCTCTCTGACCCTCCCTGGCTTCAGTTCAGATTTTTCTTTAAAACTGCTTCCGTGATGCATGCAGCCGATTGATTCGCTCATGAAGCGAGATCACCTTGCTGGCATCGCTCCACATAATGTCGTTATATGTGGTGGCTTCACCAGGAACCAGAGAAGCCATTGAAAGGCGGTGCGCGACGTGCTTAATTTCTATGCGGGCTTCCTCGCGCAATGTACATGTTGTTTACCCATGTATATATGCTGTCTCCAAATTTTTTTGTCGGGAACAGAGAAAAGTGATTTTATAACCCGCAAACCCGGCGACAGAGCATTTCCTAGTCGGTGTGTAGCTTTAAGCATGCTTGCTTTAGTGAGCTTTAGGCACTGTAAACTACGCAGTTATTGTGCAATAATTGTTCACCATAGAAAATTTCAACCGTACTTTGCGATGGACATTTACATTTGGCAAAATTGGATGGCAGATTGGCAAAAGTGAGAAAGAGAGATAACTCTATTTGCACCACTTAAAATGACGGGGAAGAAGGCTTTAGCTTCAGCCTCTTTTCGCTTCTGCGCTGTCGACGCACGCAGCTGCGGTCCTAGATACTTCGCCTAGATGGCGTCAGACAGCCAGCAGTACTTTTTTCCCTATAGCCAAGACTTTGAACAGTAAAACGGTAAAATTTTGAAAAGTTTGCCAGAGAGATGCACTACTCTGCGAAACATCGTATTTTATATAACGAGAAAGTAGCATCGTGGTTATGACCAGAGTGACTATAGCAAAAAGGTAAAATTTCAATCGAATCAGGGCATAATCACCGTTACTGCCTGAACCGTGATTATGACCAGAATGACTATAGAAAGAAGGCAAAATTTCAGTCTGCTATACCGTGCTGCTCTATTAACGCAAAGCTGGTAAACTGCAATGTCCCGTCGATTACGGAAGTCCTATCGACGAAATTTTAGTGCAGTGAAAACCTCGGTAAATAATTAGGCGGAAAATTAGAAATTTCGCACGCATAAAATAAAATCAGTTCGCGTAGGATGGGACGAGTTGGATATTACTGGAAGTGGTTTTCGTAATGTATAGTGGATATAACATGGGCTAATAATGACGACGATGACGACGACGATGATGATGATGATCGCCTCAGTGGTTACGCTGTTACGGTGCCAGGCTCGAACATCGCCGTATTGATCCTGGTCGCGATGGTCACATTTCGATAGAGACGGCATTATAGGCCAATGTACTGTTCGATCCATGTTAAAAAACACCAAATGTTCAATATTTCCGGAGCCCGTCACAATGGCCAGGAAGCCACTGAAACTTGACCTCGTGGCCTGTTTCTGTGACGTGGTGAAGAAGCTTGACAACTTCGTAAGTTAATTGTTCATTGCAACCTCGCCGAAGGACTGACTGCATGCTCTATAGGGCCGGTTTCGAGTCGGAAAACACAGCCCATTTACTTGGTCTCTGGGATTTGATCGCCTTTGTCGCCTTTGGTTGGGGGTTGCTTTCACAAAAGCATATACAACCCTCATCGGATTGACCGACAATGCGGAATGTGGCATCTGCTACACCAAAGAAGACATCGACCATCTGATATGCCATTGCCCTCGATTTGCCTATGAAAGACAGAAACATTCGGATGCATTGCGACAATTGGACGATCAGCGGCTAGCTATGCAGTTGCTACTGGAACAACGCCTTCGCCTTTCATCGGCTCAAAAAGCAGTCAATGCTGTCTTGTGTTTTTTGAGGACTACAAGCCTACGTGACCACCTTTAACTTTTGTGTAGTGCCACCGCTGCATACACGCCAGCCCATTGACGGACAATCCTCGTTTTTTCTCTCTTTCTCTTTACTTTCCTCTCTCTCTCATCTTTATGCCCCCTTCCCATTCCCCCAGCGTAGGGTAGCAAACCGGGCATATACCTGGTTAACCTCCCTGCCTTCTCTCTTGTTGTTCATCTCTCTCTCTCTCTCTCTCCTCCTTCTCCTCCTCAGGCTTCAAGCATCTTAGGGTCTCCGCTTGTCGACGTGTCAAGTTGTCCTTATGGTCCATTATAAATGGGTATGTGCCCCAAAATCCAGGTATTTTTTTGTTGATATGATATATAAGGAGATGTTAGCGCACAAGTAAGGCGCCGGCTACTTTTTATTACCTATTCTAAAATGACTAATAATGAGCAGTACATGAAAAATAGAACACCCGAGCACACGTATGCAAAAACACATTCACACGCACATATCCAACAGTACCAACACAAAGATAAGAAAATGTTCGAGAGTCGACGAGTAAAGTTTCTGATAATGTCTCTAGTTAGCATTCAATCCAACCGGCACAAAATAGCAGTGAAGACGCCTCGTCTTAATGGAGATGTATTCGCTCATATGCATGCATAATAGTAGACACGCCATGCTCTTCACACACATATGATGGGTGTCATATAATATTGTGCATTGTAAGTATGCCATGCATTACACAATCGAAAGTTCGTCATTTCGTAGTACTTGCCGTAACCCCGCCGCGGTAGTCTAGTGGCTAAGGTACTCGGCTACTGACCCGCAAGTCGCGGGTTCGAATACCGGCTGCGGCAGCTGCATTTTCTATGGAGGCGGAAATGTTGTAGGCCCGTGTGCTCAGATTTGGGCGCACGTTAAAGAACCCCTGGTGGTCGAAATTTCCGGAGCCCTCCACTACGGCGTCTTTCATAAACATGTGGTGGTTTTGAGACGTTGAACCCCACATGTCAATCAATCAATCAATCAATCAATCAATCAATCAATCAATCAATCAATCAATCAATCAATCAATCAATCAATCAATCAATCAATCAATCAAATTAGTACTTGTCGCAAATTGGACGACTCGCCACAGGTCCTTACTATGCATATTATGAGTTGAAGGTCACTGCCCAAACCTTATGATTGGCTTAGCAGTTGCGTCAGAATCAGAATGGTAGAATAAAAGAATGGGCGGCCAGACGCCGGCGTCCAACCACCGACCGAATGGCGAAGGCCGCATTCGTTGATGACGGCTACCAGGGAAGTATACAGTATAGCTTCCTCGCGAGGCCGTTGCCTTACGACGTTTCCATCATATGGCGCGTCTTCTAGTGTTTTAGAAGAAACACTGTTGGCTCATGAATGTGAAAACACGCCCCTTTCTTGGCACTCTTAAGGTAAGGTGTAGCAGCGTGGCCGGAGAATTCGCCGTCGCCTGCATGTTTTGGACAAAAAAAATACCCTTGTTTTCAACTAAAAAAAGAATGGTTCAAGCGAAGAGGGTGTGACGTCAGACAAATAAGAATGAACTGGTTGCTATAAGAACGGCCTCAACCAAGTAACCATGCGAATTCTCCTTTATGGGCGAAAGTCCTTATAACGGTATCTGTTTGTCCCCCGTAGTATGTAACAAGTATAACATTTTGACCTCCAAGGTGGTGCCGGTGAGAGACTTCTTCTGTGCGTTGTTGAACAACAAAAAATAGTCCTCAATGTACATGTCAATGGCTGCTAATGGGGAATGAGAGACAGGAGCATTCGGCTTTTAGTTAACGCGCAGACTGCGATCACCATTAGCAGCCATTGGCATGTACATTGAGCACTATCTGACAAGAAAGGGTTGCTACGTTGTACTCGCTGGGTGTAACCTCCTTAGTTTTAGAAAGGTTTAGCGAGCGTTGAGCCGCAGTGCCATGAATACAGTGAACTAGTATATACCATGAACTCGAGGTGGTTAAAGGTGGGAAGTGGACCCGAAGCGCAAGCCGTAAGAAAGTGTGCGTGTGCCACCTCTCGTTTAGTCCTTGGAATGTCCGCTGGATGGCGGTGCTTCTATATGGGGAATATATGATGAAAAGATGCGAGATGGTGGTACTTGGAGTGTTGAATAGATGGACGAACGGACACATAGACAGATGCATGGATGGACGCAGGGACGGAAGCACGAACAGACGCACGCACGGACGGGCTGATGAACGCATGGACGGTCACACTTACGGACGCATGGATGGACGGAAGCAAGAAAGAATGGACGGACGAATTCATCGCCCCACTCTTCATCATTCACTCCGTGGATATGCTGCCATTTTTCTATTTTTTTTTTGAGGAATTCTGATGGTGTTTTTCGAAATTTGTGGTCACAGCCAGCATGCTGGGGTTAAAAAGAATTGTCCAATAGTATAGAGATTCATGGAAGAAAACAATGACTTCGAAAAATGCAGAGACAAACGCACTCCCCTGTTCAGCTGCGCTTGTCGCCATCTTTTTCGTCATGGAATGGAATGAAAAAACTTTATTTTATTTTTTTTCGTCATCGTCGTTTTTTTTTCACGGCTATACCTAGGTCTTGTACGTAATCACATTTATGGGATAGTATCGAAACGCATGCCAGGATTGAGCGTGGACGATTAACAGGAGTCTAGAGAAACACGAAGGCAGAACAACGATGGCCGGATGGACTGTGCGCGAGCGTCTGTCGTCCAAGTGGGAGGAGGGTGTTATAGACTCGATACTCGTCCTGAATATCAGGCGGCTCCCGCTTCAATACAGTAAGGTTTAACCTTAGAGGCTCTCAATAGTTACACTTATCGTTAAGCTGCGAGGCTTAAGCATTTGCGAGGCTGCGAGGCCCCCATTTGTTCCCTAATCCACTCTGCTCTCTACTTGTCTCTTAAGGTTAAACGTACCATTTTTCTTTTCATTGCTCACTGCGTCGTCCTCGGTTTAAGCTGAACCCTCTTTGTAAGTTTCCATGTTTCTGCTTCGTTGCTAAGTACTGGCAAGATACAGCTGTTATATAGCTTTCTCTTGAGGGATAGTGGCAATCTACCTGTCATAATTTGAGAGTGCTTGCCAAATGTGCTCCACCCCATTCTTATTCTTCTAGTTACTTCAATCTCGTGGTTCGGCTCCACGGCTATTACCTGCCCTAAGTAGACATAGTCTTTTACAACTTGAAGTGCACTATTGCCTATCCCGAAGCGATGCTCTTTTCCGAGGTTGTTGTACATTACTTTTGTTTTCTGCAGAATATTTTTAAGACCTCCCTTTCTGCTCTGCTTGTCTAACAACGTAATCATGAGTTGCAATTCGTCCCCTGAGTTACTCAGCAATGCAATGTCATCGGCAAAGCGCAGGTTACTAAGATATTTCCATTAACTCTTATCCCTAACTGCTCCCATTCTAGGCTTCTGAAAACCTCCTGTAAGCACGCCGTAAATAGCATTGGGGAGATTGTGTCCCCCTGCCTTACACCCTTCTTGACTGGTATTCTGTTGATTTCTTTATGAAACACTATGGTAGCAGTTGATCCCCTGTAGATTTCTTCCAGGATGTTTATATATACTTCATCGATGCCCTATTCCGCAGTGTCTGCATGATGGCTGATATTTCTACTGAATCAAACGCCTTCTCGTAATCTATGAAGGCTATGTATCGTGGTTGGTTATATTCTGAGCATTTCTACCCCGCCGCGGTGGTCTAGTGGCTAAGGTACTCGGCTGCTGACCCGCAGGTCACGGGTTCAAATCCCGGCTGCGGCGGCTGCATTTCCGATGGAGGCGGAAATGTCGTAGGCCCGTGTGCTCAGATTTGGGTACACGTTAAAGAACCCCAGGTGGTCAAAATTTCCGGAGCCCTCCACTACGGCGTCTCTCATAATCATATGGTCGTTTTGGGACGTTAAACCCCACAAATCAATCAATCAATCAAGCATTTCACTATTACCTGATTGATAGTATGAATGTGGTCGATTGTTGAGTAGCCTGTTAGAAATCCTGTTTGTTCTTTTGGTTGATTGAATTCTAATGTTTGAATTCTAATACTACAGAGAGAAAGTTGATCGGCCTGTAATTCTTCAAGTACTTGTCATCTCCTTTTTTATGTATTTTCCTTCTCTATTTTAACTATCCTATTCATATTGGTAGTTATTTTGCCTTCTTTGTGCCTTAGTGCATACATACGATTTTTGCCTATCCCAAGTTTTCTATTCACTGCTTTCACGCTTCCTGCATTTTTCAGAGCGTGTTCAATTCTTTCCATGTTATACCTTCTTGCATCGCATACCTTACGCCTATTAATCAACTTCGAAAGCTCTGCCAGTTCTATTTTGTCTTTTGTGCTTGCGACTTTCATAATTTGACGCTTCTTAAAGAGATTCTTCGATTCCTGGGAAAGCTTGCCAATGTCCTGTCTAGCTACCCTGCCTACAACTTCCACTGCACACTCCGTTATTGTACTCGTCAGATTATCATTCATTGTATCTAGGCTAAGGTTGCTTTCCTCACTAAGAGCCTAGTACTTGTTCTGAAAAGAGACTCTGAATTCCTGTACTTTCCCTCTCAGTACTAGCTCATTGATTGGCTTCTTGCGTATCAGTTTCTGTCGTTCCTTCTTCAAGTGTAGGTGAATTCGAGACCGTACCATTATATGGTCACTGCATCGTACCTTGCCAAGTACTTCCACATCCTGTACGATGCCTGGGTATGCACTCAGTAAAAAGTCTATTTCGTTCTTCGGGCAGATGAAATTAGGAAGATTGCGGGTATAAAGTGGCAGCAGCAAGCACAGGACCGAGTTGAGTGGCGGAACATGGGAGAGGCCTTTGTCCTGCAGTGGACGTAGTCAAGCTGACATTGATGATGATGATAATGATGGTAGTGGTGGTGGTTCTTGTCTCACGCAGCATAAAACAAGAACCAAACAAATAAATCCAACCTAGTCATATTACTTCTTACATGACCTCTAAAAGCCTGCTAATAGCCCACCCTCTCCTCTTCTCGATTTTCGTCTATATTATTAGGGCTTTTAAGAGTTTTTGGAGTCACTGAGTCTCATCAACTTGTACGCTTCACTTAGACTGTTCGCTTGTCTGCCTGCGCTAGTCTTGATTTGGTTGCATTTTGAATATTTGAATCAGTAAGTGATTACACTAAAGCAGCAAGGCACCTGCACGTCGCAAGAGCGTACTTCGAGCTTATCAGTGCCCTGTGCGGATTTTTCATTTTACATGTCGTTTTCTCAAGTTTTCGCACCATATTTTTGAACAAAAAAGACCATTAAAGGCTTTTTCGTTTTCTGTTAGTCTCTCTCACGTTAGTTTCTTCGCAAGAGTTGCAGTTACGGCACGTCAAGGTGCGTCTTCTGTTGAACGCTTTTAGACTCAGAGAAGGCGGACCCTCTCTACTAGCACAGTCTGATGATGCCACGAGTTATGCGCTATGGTTAGGGAACGCATATGCCGTCGCTTACGGAAGAGTCCTTTGTGCATGCAGAAAATAAAGACAAGCATGCATCCCGCAAAGCGAACTCGGACAGCCTTGCTAGGACCGAGATTTTGCACCTTTCCGTATAAGCAACGCATGGTGCCAGCCCTTTCTGCATTTCAAGAGAGTGGACACTGACTTGAGTTGGCAACAGTCGGCTGTGTTGAGTGCGGCTGCGCTCCTTGCTCGGACAACGGATGTGCTGTACCCTACAGCCGTCACTTGCTGTCGTGCATGTCCTATGAATGGCCTATATACCAAATGCATGCCTAGCTCCACTCCACTCCGCATGCCTAGCTCCGGGCGCTCTGTACGTCGTGCGTGCGAGGCCTTATAGTGGGAGCCTAACACGATGCGACCAAAGACATACTCGCGTCCTTCTCAAGCACAATGCGAACGCGTCCCATTTCCGCTCCGATTACGCAGGAAAGCGTGGAGTTAAGAACGCGACAACGCAGTAAGTGGCAGAAAAGCGCCTGTCACGGCAGAGGACAGCATATGCGTTGCTAAAGAAGACACTCGTCACATCAGAGTAAGTGAAGGCGTACACACAGAGCACCCGGTGGACACCTGAAGAAAAGTGCCGCGTACCGACGCCACCGTGTGAATTTCGACATACATTTTCCTCATCGTCCACACGACGTTCGTAAAGGACAGAGGCGACGGAACAACGAAAAAAAGTCATTATACAAAAGCGCCTGTTTTGTTTTTCCGCGGTGTCTTCCTCGTGCTGGCAAGTGAATGAGATGGCGTGCATACTGCTTGATATAACCGTTTGTGTATATGTGTACACAGAGGGTTGGAGCATCGTCAGGCTTTCTTTGCCTTTACGTCAATCCCCTAGGCAAACTGTGCATACGGGTTGTTTGAAAATAAATAAATAAAATAAATAACCGAATAAAACACTCGTGCTGATTCTGAAAGTTATGTCGGTGCTCGTTCATCGTTGAGCATAGAGGAAAAGAGCGCCAATTTAGAATGTTTTTTTTTTGTGAACACTCCCACCACAGAAATAGCGCTTATGGTGCTCCTCTGTTGATGCGAAGTTCATGGGATATTCAGGCAGTGGCGGGTCGAATCTCGATGGAGGAAGATTGCTAAATGCATAAATCGAAAAAATATATGTACTTCATTGAACAGCCCTCCTAATAAACAGATGATTTTTTATGAACAACGCTTTCGTCACAGCGTGCGTCGACTGTTTAAAACGAATACCCGCTGCTCGTTCGAAGCGTCATCTAATCCTTCTTGCACGCTTGATCACCCGTTTGACATTTTTGACAGCCACCGACAACGTCGTGGATACGATTACGGAGTAATTCAATGCCCAAACTTGCCTCTGTATATCCGTTGAATGGCTGGCTCAGAGATGCTCCCGGTTTGAGCCTTCTTCAATGCTGCACTGTTTTAAGAAGACCTGTAGAGAAGTTGAGTGGAAGGAGACGACATAGCTTTCTACGGACGCGGAGAATGGCCTGCATGCCTGGCTTCTAAGTACTTTCAAGAACATTTGCGTACAGCGTCGGAGAATCGAGTTACCACCTCCCATTGTCTCCGTCCGTGCACTACCCTCTCCTCCTCGTTGTTTGTCCTCCGTCTTCACAATGCGCGTACATAATGCAATCGCTCTCACAGCCTCGCACGCTTCTCTCCCACGTATGAGGCAGACGGCGTTCGTGGATTCGCACGCACGCTTTCGAGTCATCATGTTGACACGCAGCTGCCTTCGCGGTGTCGTATAAAATTCCTTTTTTGTTCGCACGGTGTGGCAGGACACTCATCGGGATATGTTCTTAACGGAAACGCAGTAGCTGCGCTATACGAGGAGCATTCGTTTGGATGAACAGATGGCGCAAAGAAAGAAAAACGAATATGAAACAAAATGTACGTACATCGAGCATGGTGCCAAGCGTACGCGCCTATACATATGTGCTGCACATACGGCACGACGTTATATATGTGCGTGCCGCGCACCACTTTCCTTGGAAGTATCCGGCAGCGATATATGAGAGAGAAAGTGCAGCGCGTTCGCGTATATTAGATTTCGCTATTTGCGTGTGTGCGTATAAACAACAAACAGAGTGAGAGCGTCGCGTTTCCACGTTTCCATGCTGCCGTGGGCCGCTTGCACTAGCTCGCACACCGCGCTGCATTATCTAATGACGATAAGAGCGATATGAATGCGCACGTTTGGGATGTCCGAGGTAACGAATCACGACAGTATCTTTCTTTCTTTCTTTCTTTCTTTCTTTCTTTCTTTCTTTCTTTCTTTCTTTCTTTCTTTCTTTCTTTCTTTCTTTCTTTCTTTCTTTCTTTCTTTCTTTTTTATATTTCTTTCTTTCTTTTCTCTTTCTTTCTTTCTTTCGCGATCATTGGGCTTGATAGTTACTACCTGCTTTCACTTCACAAGCTTGGCAGTCAGTAACGGGGTTAGAATGATATATGCGCTCACTTCGTAATGCACGAGAACCTAAACTGAAATGCGCAGATATTAACGCTTTTCGACTGTACCAAAATGCGGTCGGCTTTCCCGGGAATCAAACCCGCGTCTTCGAGCTTGGCAGCACGACAGCTATAGCTTTCGTCCCAACATATTCAACACGTGATTAGCGATGAATGAACTTGGCGTTTGTGGTATCGCGCTTCTTGACGCAGCGTATATAAGGACGTGAGATCACGTAAATCATCTGTATTGTTCAATTGGGAACGAAGGTATGTGTTCACCAAGCCGAAATCACGAAGCTTTAGAAATTTGGGTATCCTTGAGTCCGGCCGGCTTCGCATGTTACATCAGGGTTGGCGGAAATTGATGGAGATACTTCCGACCATCCTTGTGCTAGGCACACTGTTCATATGCGAAATGGCACACAAGTCGAGCTTAACAGCTTTCAAATACGAACAGTATTTGTTTCGCTATAGAACGACGCTAATGGTTTTCACAATGACTAGCAGAATACTGGTTTGTGCCAAGTCACCATCACTGCCGTCTTCATTAACTCGACCCAGATATGCATATTAGATTACCGCAAAAATGAATGAGTGCAGTACCGGTTACAAATAGGTGCGGTGTTTACTCGCCATTACCTATACGTCATCGGCCATGCACACAGCCGAGATGAACGTGGCACCCCTAAGACAACTGAGCATACCTTGTACGTCTGCCGAGATATATCGCGCGAAGAAATTCGATGGCCACCGTCTTGATAAAATGTATACTCAGCAGCACGTTCCCGGAAAAGTTCTGTTGGGACTACCACCTCGTCATCGGCGCAATATTCTGAAAGCGCTGACAAAGTTTTTACGAGAGACAGAACTCGACAAGAGACTATAAATTGATCTAAGTTCTTGCTTCATCGCCCACTTCCTCATCATCATCAACAATACCCTCTCTCTCTTCTTTCTTTTTCAATCTATCCCCTTAACGCTCAGTAGCAAGCCAGAAAATGAATTCAGGCCTACCTCTCTGCTTTTCTGTCACAATAAACAGTTCTCTCTCTCTATTTTGTGCAAGACAGCATTTTAAAAGGCATGTAGCATTTTAACAGAGATCACGGAGTGTCGTTCACTCGTCGTTGAGGTAATCGCAAGGGCAGTATACCACCGATAAATTCGTCTTGTATTTATGTGCACGCGTAAATAAGGGCAGCTGTTTTTCCACACGAAATAATAATTGAAGTAGGTAGCTTCAACCGACACTTCGGCGATCCGATTAGCAAAAGTGAAGGGTCAGAAGGAAACAACACTTAGGATCTAAAACTTCACGCGCTTGACCGCAGTATATTCTGTTTACACAAGCATGGAGTGGAGGAACATAGCCGTACACCGAAACGGCGCACAGTTCGGGGCATTCTGCGCTCCTCTGAGAACAAACAGCGCTGCAAGTGGCTAATAAGGGAATCAGAACGAAATATACAATACAAAGTGAAGTAAGCCCGAGACAAATAAAAACAGTTGGCCTTCCCAGCAAGCCTTTTGCACGGTGCAGCCAAAGCGGCTTGTACGGGGCTTTGTGGATGGGAGTGAACCCCAGGGGGCTCGTTATAGGTCTCGCCTGTTTGTGCAGCAGAATCACTTGAAACCTACGGTTGTATTTGTTTAAACGTCGAGCAAATGTACGCCATGCACCTACCTACGCACACGCACGCATCAGAGAAATGCGCACGTGCCGGCCGGCCCGCCTTTATTATCTACGGTTTATTTCGAGTTCGTGAGACTCCGTTTGTTTTGACATATTGTACCCTTTTCGCCTTCCCGTTCAAAAGATGGATTACAGCGACAAACGAGTCACATAGCTGTGCATGCATATGTGAGTCTTTTTTTTTGTGCATCTTCTCTTTTTGTGCATCTTCAAGTTTAGTTTAGTTGACTCTCATGACAATGAATGTTCCTTTTTTTGGGTCCTAACCTTAGTGAATTCCCCGGTTGCGCGGAGGCGGCGAGCATACGTCGAATCACTGGCGCAACGCATAATAATGAGCGAGACCCTTGGTCTATAGCTGGCTCTCGGCAAACTGGCTGAGACACAACACTCCTTCCCCATTTCACGCACATGTTCTCTCCCCTGCTTCAGCTGCAAGGACCTCTCCCCCCTCTCCACTTTTCTGTCTGTCTAAGTTGGCCAAGATGCCCCGGAAAGCCTGGATATTTCTCGCGGGGTTCTGAAGAAGCCTCGCCGAGTAGGACTCCACGGAGGCTCTCACACCGCTCAAGCTCACTTCCGGTTTTCTTCCGCCGGAAGCGCCGCCGCCGCCGGTCGAGATCTTTTGTTTAGCGCGCGATAGTAATCCGCGTAATCTGTAAGGTGCAGTGTATGTTCAAGCCTACTACGACGGACCGACCTAGGCTTGCCGCTGCATATATGCGACCCTTATCGCCTTCAGGCCTTGTTCAGGAAAGTCCCCCACCTTCGCAGCAGACTGCCTGTGTACCATGAAGAAGCTGCAGCTTCTTTGTGGGAGTATTTTGCAGACGCTGCCTCCACGTTTAGAACCCCCCCCCCCCCCCTCCCTCATCTCTTCCTCATTTCATCAGTCTCTTTTATAACGGCAACTATTAACTCACCTGAATATAAAACTTTCTACGAGTTATCACCTCGCTGGCGGGAAACAGCTTTTGTGGCTAGATCAGCAGTACTGTCTGTTATATGGGAAAGAATGGCGACATTCGTTACATACCCAGTTTCTCACTGCTTATTTCATAGCGTCTTCGCATGAGTCGAGCATAAATAATCGGGGCTATCGCTACCGAGTGTAACTGGTAAGTTCCGTTTTACTGTCTGTACGTCCAGTGAATGCGAGCGTGGCAGCGGCAAACGACTAGCTAAGAAGGCACCGCTAACTTGGACGCTGTCTATGACGAACACGGACTCGCGTGTGTATCTTTGTGTCGTTACACTTCCGACACACGTCAAGGTGACTCCGAGAATTTTTTTGAAACTTCACATCTAAAGGCACCGAGGTACGCTTGGCTGAACTATATGCAACGTGCTCGATAAGCCGGACGACCAAATTCTTTTGGAAGAAAAATCCTTCGCCATCGAGAAGACTTGACGTAACCAAAGAAGGTGATGCAAGTGCTGTTGCGTTTTCTACATTTTCTACATTCAGCCACTTTATCACTAAAGCACTGAATGAAACGCCTTGCTTGCGTGCATATGTTCAATATGTTTTAGTTTCGATTTTATTTCTCTCTCTCTATGTCCCCTTTTCGACCTATTTTATCACTCCTGTGCTGGGTATCATGCCTGTTACTAGTACCAGGTTAATCTCCCTGTCTTTCCTTCTTATCTATTTCTCTCTCTCTCTCTCGCTTAGCGAAACTTTTAGTCCCTCTTTTTAGGTATACTTCGTTTAGAGCAACATGCATATTTCATATTTTTTTCGCTAGCTCCTTTCTTCTTCCCGAAGTACTGCTGGTTAGGCGCCCTGTATTCTTTATTTTTTTTCCCTAATTACCACTCTTTATCTCCCTCTCTCCAAAGCTGACGGCGGCCTTCATTCATGCCTCTTTCAAAATGCAGTAGCATGCCCATCATCGCTTTCTTCTGCTGCCGTCGGCCGCTTCCAGGAAACAAAGAGGGCGCTCCACGCAGGAGCGGTTGGCAGCGCGGTGTCGAGGGAGGCCTTTTCCAGGTCGCGCTTGTCAGAGCAGCGGCCCTTTGTGAACCTAATGTGGATCTACAGCAGGCGTGTGTCCTCGGGGACAGCCAGCACGCTTACCCTATACGCCTCCGATAGCGCGACCCGGGGTTCAGGCGCTCAAACTCTTTACTTCGAGCCACGCGCACGTGCATGTGCTTAAGCCGAGACTTCTCTTCCTCGCTGGGCCCCGT
This sequence comes from Rhipicephalus annulatus, assembly GCA_013436015.1. Taxonomy (NCBI): domain Eukaryota; kingdom Metazoa; phylum Arthropoda; class Arachnida; order Ixodida; family Ixodidae; genus Rhipicephalus; species Rhipicephalus annulatus. Next base: position 341,131 of record WOVY01002692.1, on the reverse strand, counting down.
ACCGAGCTCGCTAACCACCAAATGACCTCACCCCCACCTTTATTTTCCGTGCCCTTGTGCCTCTATGGTGTAGACCATAGACCATGGTGTAGTTTGCTTTTGGCTCGTCCTCACTTTGTACCCAACTCGACTCTCCGCCGCGGCGCCATAGACATGCGTTTTGCTCGGCACGTTCTTACACTGCTCGGCTTGCGCGACTTCGTTGCGACGAGCTGTCTTATACGTTCGCGCTAATGCCAGTGTATCTTGTCTCCCGAGGCTAATTTACAGATGGATGTGAGGGGCAGGTTGTAGACTATAACTGATCCTCGATTCGGCTTGCTTTGTTTGGCCGTTTTTTTCTTACTGGGTCACGAATTCCGGTCTCTATTAGTGGGGTCGGGATTAAGACCGGTTCGCGGAGTCGCGGAAACCATGGTACTATGAAGCTGCGTTGGGTACGACTGAAACTGCGTACAGACGCGGCCCATATATAACACCGGCAACGAAAGCATTTGTGGCGTGGCATGATCTACTGTTTAACAGCGAGTCCCAGCCAATAATAGTGTCTTGTTTTTTAAGAAGTGAGGTACAGTACCACACACCCATAAAGAGCTTCCTTTTGGGTGTGAAACATCCTTTTGTGGGCGGGAATTAAATTTTCACGTTGGTCGAGGCAGTGCCTCGGGCATTTAATCTTCGCAACATAGATTTTTGTGATTTCGTGCATAGACTCATCTCACAAGCATCCATGGCACTAAGGAAATTAGCGCTGCTGACACTTAGTTGCGCATGGCTGGGTCGCAGTAGAGCTTGTTGGCATCCATAGCGGGCCCTGGCTTGGCTAGGTTTCTGTCCTATCACCTGTCTCTTTCCCTGCCCTTGCTGTTCTAAAATGTACATTCATGAACAGTCTTGATTTCTTTTTCTTTGTACTTTACCTTCTTACATCTTCCTTTCCATGTCTACCAGTGTCTCTGTTTTTCTTTCCTTCTTTTCTATTTTTTTCGTGTTGTTTGTCCTCCTATGTATTTATTTCGTATTCTGTACCTGTATTTATTTTGTACCTTATATCTGAAGCTAACATGTCTTTTTATAATTGTAGAACACTCTCTCCTATGTGTGTTATAGTTCAATGAATCTACACTAGCATTCCGCTAATAATCCAGATGTTTCTAACAAGTTTTTGTTGTACTGTACTCCATTTCATGAAATAAAGTTCAAAGAATTCAGAAGTTTTACTTCTCCCCATGTCTTTAGTCGTTATCTCATCTTCCATCTTTTTAACTTCTCGACCATGTCAGCTCTGCTATCAAACCTCGAGAGCATATGAAACAAATAAATTGGTCAAATCTCAGTAAACTGACCACACTGGACCATATTAACAAGGTAACACAAGGGCAGCCAACGCCGATTAGGGGCTTAACGTTGTGGCTTCTCTTGTTAACCATATTGTAGCGATGTTGAGGCAGACAGGTTAAAAAAAAACAAGCGTTTTTATTAGGGCGACCTTGCCCCGATCCGTAATAACAACGATGGGCGCACCATGTCTGAGCACTATGTTGTTCACAAAGAACTTGGTGACTATGTGTACAGTGTGCTTGGGCGGTGATCCAGCATGTGCCGAGTCATGACAGTGATAATTTTATATATTCAATACTTGGTAAACCTTAGCTGCAACAGCTCTGCTGTAAAAATGTAGTACTGCATACATCGACGTGAAGCTTCGCTTCTCTATCGCCTTTGGCTGGGAGTTGCTTTCACGAAAAGATACACCTTGTTAATCGGCATGACTGACAGTGAGGCATGCGATGTTTGCGATACTGATGAAAATATCGAACACTTGCTGTGCCACTGTCCTTGATTTGCTTCACAGAGACAAGTACTTGTGAACGCAATGCGATGACCGGATGATCGGCTATTTTTTGTGCAGGGGCTTTTACAGCACCGTCCACATTGCTCGACAGTCCACAAGGAAGTAAAAGCCCTCTTGTGTTGTTTGAGGACGACGGCTTTGTGTGAACACCTCTGACTTGCGGTGGAGTTCTACACGCTGCAGTGAATTTACTGTCTGTCACTAGTTCCCTTTTCTTTTCCTTCTCTTCCCTCTTTCTCATCTTTCTTGTCCCCTTCCCCAAAGCCGCCGTCAAAAGTAGCCAACCGGATGTCTTTTTGGTTAACATTCCTGCCCTCTACCTTTGTCTGCTTCCTTCTCCCCTTATAAGAACATTTTCAGGAGACGAGTCCTGATTCGTAAAGACAACTATTGTAGTTTAAGAATGATTGCGTTAGCAATGATACAGACACTCGAGGCGCATTTGTGCTGTCGCAGTCGTGGTGACTCTTCATGTAAAGTCCAAGGCCTCTAACAACACACGCGCGTCGTATGCTCTATGTGCATGTAAAAGCTTGCGAGGACAGCCGACGATCACGGATGAAGTCATCTGAAGTCATGAAGTCAACCATCTTCCTTCTTGCGAAAAACCCATGTGGTCTCCGCAAAATATTCTGTGGGAGCAGGGTGGGTTGAAGCATGGTGGTTCTGGAAGAAACTAAGCATGCACTTTGAACGGCCAGACATCGTCGCGCGTGCCCTGTATTGACAGAAATTATAAGACGACTTATGTATTTGTGCGTGCTGCCACCTCCCCGCTCAATTTTGGTTTAAGTGATAGCTAGCATGAAGGTAGTTTAGCTCGCTGCAGTGGCCGCGCTTTCTTAAGCCAGCGCTTCGTTGAATGGTGGCAGGTTGGATGTTCAGAGAACTGGCTGCTAGCCTTGTTTCGTATACCATGCCAATTAATTCCTATCGCAGTTATCGCTTTGCCATTGCGGTAAGGCTGTGATTTTTTTTTATTTCCAGGCAAAATCATTAGATGCCGCAACCAATCGTGAATATTTACCGTCGGCTGCGCCAACACGAGTAATGCAAGATATCCTCATCACGTGATGCTATCTGTTGATGGGGACTTGTGGCGAGATCATGACGTTACTATGATGTTACCACGACGTCACGTGACGAGGCGGCAAATGATGACGTCATCCCACGACACCGTCGCTTGGTCTAAAGTGAGCCGATTGTGGAACAAAGGAAGGAAGAACAAAAGGAGAGGAAGCAGGGAGGTTGATCAGGCACATGCCCTATTGGCTACCCTTTGTTGGGGGAGTGAGAAAGGGGAGCATACAGACGAAAGACAGAGATGGAAGAGGAAGGAAACGAAAGAAGGAAATGGCCAGGAAATGAAGCGTAAACTGGAACTGCGATCTCCATCTCGACTTCTTCGACGCGAAGCTTCGCTCTTTTGCCGTCGTTGTGGTTTGGGGTTGGCTTCACGAATGCATACACGGCTCTAATTGGGGTGACCGGCAGTGCGGCATGCAAGGTCTACGGCACCTAAGACGACGTCGATAATTTGCTATGCAACTGCCTTCGATTCGTCCATGAGAGACGGACACTTCCTGACGCGTTGCAACCATTTGACAATCAGCCACTATCCATCCAGGGGCTGCTGGTGCACCATCCTCGTCGTCATCTCACAAGGCAGTCAAATAACTTGTGTGGTTTTCGAGGGGTGATACGAGTCTATGTGAACGCCTTTGACGTTTGTATATAGTGCCCCCGCTACTTGTATCTGATCTCGGAGGCAGTGCAAAACTATTCAAGGTGCATATAGCTGGGTGGAGGGCAATCAACAGATGGACTTCAAAAAAATAAAGACGATAGACTTCCAGTCATCTAAGGGGAACGCATAAGGGACCCTGAGTTTCATCAAGGCCGACTTCGCACTTGCTGGAATTTATTGTTTCTGTTTGCAAGAGTTTACAACTTCAGTTCTTGCATAAAACAGATCTGCAGTCAGGAATTTCCTTCCTCTTCTCGCGTGAAGCATTTGTTTCTTTTATGGCACACGAGTAATCAAGCATGCTTCACTACCTCTACAAGGGGCATCCCAACCAACGAAGTAGTGGCTGGCAGAGGCAAAATAATAAAGAAAGAATAATATTGGGAAGAATGAAAGCAAGCAATTGCTCATACGTGCTCAGCCACCCACGACTTGCGTGCTGACCGTCGTGATAGCGGTAGCGTGGAGTTTAATTCTTCCGCCGGGTTCCCCGAATGGACACAAAAGCGAGCGCCTGAACAATGGCGGTCGATGTGGTGGTCACAATAAGATTGGTTTTTAGCGTTTTTTCCCCTCCCGTGCGCATGTGTGTATGTTTGGTCGAGCAACAAAGAAGAAGAGCTTTCTTTCACGTCACGCTTGCACCCTGTTCCCGCTTCCTGTTGTTGTTTTCGTACTGCTTCGGCAAGACCAGTTTTATTCTAAAAACTCCTTCGGGCAATTCAAACAGCCCAGTGGTCAGCGGCAATAATACAGACTATTTGATGACGTTCTGTAGCCACAGTTTGCAAGAACTAGATGCATTTGCATGCGTTTAGAAATAAGCATACTTTGATATATAAATGACATCAACGCGTTTTCTATATGAGTCACGTTGGTAGAACATCATTACGACAATGGCATAGCTATGATAAGTTCATCAGCAACATGTACAGGACATGTTAAGGCATAAAGGTCTGAGTTTCGATAATTTTAGAAATGCAACACTTGTTAGAGCAGGAGAAAAGGGAGACCTCTTAGAGGCCTGCGTGATAGGTAAATTCGAACATGATGTCTTCAGCCCCACACTGAGATGCTCGTATTTACGACTATGTGCAATTCGAATGTGCAATAACCTTATTGTACAGCAACAATGCTGCCTGATCTTCTGTACTCTTCTCCATTTTCATTTTGCTGTTTTCATCGAAACGCCACCTTTCTGTTTTCTTGGTCAATCAATTTCTTATAGGTTCACCTGTGATTTGTATTGTAAAGTGTCTCCATATGTAACTTGTTTTACCAGCACAAGATAAAAGAAAAGTGAAAGAAGTAGCACACTCTCACACCGAGAGGGCAGGACATGCGAAATTACTGAAATAGTAAGTCAACATAGAATTGCGGTCATTAGACAGATACACCAGAGTGAATAAAAACAAAGTTATTGCGTTTTAGCTCGGTCCAATCTCTTATCGTGTTCTTGTGTTTCGTACACTGATGAAAAAACTGTTCAGCTCAATCACTGATGTTTTGAGCTTATTTAAATGGCAGTTATTTAACTACGAATTCTGTATAGTCACATATGCATTGACGATGCGGGCCCTTTAATAAAAAACATAAACTCGCGAGGAGTTTTTCTTAAGTACCTTCGCAAGGATTGAAGAAACGTAAAGACAATAAAGCAGCGACGTTATCATAGTTTAGAATTACAGCACACGGCTTCAAGTCTGGGGTCTCCCCAAAGCGCGTTAAGTGAAAGCTTGCTTTAAGTTCGGTTTAATTATGTCGAACGAGCATACAGGAAAAAAGTACAAAGGAAACAAACAAAAGCTTGGACAAGGAAATTCTTTTTTATTCGATGTAGTTTATGAATGGAATTAGTTGCTCTCTTTTTTCGGTGGTGACCACCGCAGGGTATTACAGTACAAATTGGATGAAGTTAATTTGGGCCAACACTTTTCTATCACCATCAGGATTAAACGAGAGAGAGCGAGCGTAACTAGACGCGGTAAAAGAGTAAAGACGCCGAGTTGCTGATTGAATCGAGAAATTCGCTAAAGAGTATTACGACAGAAAAGAAAAAGGAAAGACAACGGGTAACAGCTGTTCGTCTTCGCGCCGGACATATTCCGAGAGGCCACTTCATGTTCTCGGCTTTTCCTGCTCGCGGCGCAAACTTTCGATGCGGAATTGAAGGCGACCACAGTGTCTAGTTTTCTGAACGTTGGAAACTGTTCAGCTTCTGTCGATAGCCGTGCGATGCGCCCCTAGAAAGAGGGCATTTAATTTGCGTGCGATTGCATGAGCTTTTGTTAATTGAACCTATATTTCCTTCTATTTATTGAGGCCCGGGCAGAACAGTCCAGCATTAGTCAATAGGCTGGAAGCTTGAAACACATAAATTTCAACTAACTCGTGTTTCGGCTCAATGAGAAATTTCCGGGATCAAATTAAAAAAAAACACGATTCGTCGATAATTTTTTCTTCGTTGGATGAACGCTTTATAAAGTGCAGAACCGGTATCAAGACTGGCTGGTACTTTCTTTTACGGAACACCTTCCGATTTTTTTTCTCCAGTACAGAGCTTTAGTTAAAGTGCTGTACGTATCCCTATGAGTAGTGAATCTTCCTTTTCTCTTCTTAATTCCTACTGAGGGTAACACACGTTATGACCTGTTCTTCATCAATGTTCTTTTTTCTTCTTTTAAGACAATTTTGAAGGAAAATAAGAAATGAAGCCTATACCAATAAATTTATGCTTCCGTAACACCTGGAAAGCCTTTGATACGTTTTACGTTGAAGATAAAGCCACACCAGCCCTTAGCTGCTATCAATATATGTTTATTATTTAATTAAGTTATTCGCAGGAACGGATGGTTTGCTTGTTAAATTGAAGAGCTTAGTAAACCTCAGTTACTATATTTACACATTGGTTGCTAAAACGCATAAATTGGCTTCATGTAGCATAGATAATTTACACAGGAAGATACACGCTGATCTTGCCGTTCCATGGTTTCCACTTGAAGTCAAGAAAAAAAATTGTGTTGAACTTGAAGAATGCCGAATTGAAGCTAGCCGTATCGTAAAAAAATTATTTCGCGAAATAATGAAAACCCACTCCTGAAATTATACTTTTCCAATCTAAACTCTAAGTTGATTCATTGCTTATCGTTTGCGTCTTTTACCTACATCGCTTTCTGTGCTCTGTAAGCAGGCAAACGCGCCCATCTTTTGCCCCATATGGCTCGATACCAGCCGAGAGCCAATTTCGTCAGAACAGCGGCTGACGTTGAGTAAGTTCAATTACGCAACATTTCATTTAACCCACTGCAACGAATGACCCTCTTTGGGGTAATCTCCCTAATTCTCGTGCTGCGCTCTTAATTCTCGCGCAGCCCCGAAAAGAGACGACTTCACTTGATGAAGCTGGCCTAACGCAGCTTAAATCCTCACTCGTTCCGACTTGTACAGTGTCCCGCAGCCGTATTCTACCATGGGCTTATATCAGGGCATTCTCTCGCCCAAGGTCTTTTACATTGAGTGTGTAGCAAGAAAGGCATCTAATGAAGCGCCCCTTCTTTCCCCCTCCCTCTTCGTTTCTCTCTAGATTTCGTACCAACTATGGACACCACCAGAGAGCCTCTGCTATCGCCTGCGGTGCATCCAGATCCCCCTCACCCGTCTCCGATTCACCCAATAGCAAAATAGAAGCTACACACACACACACACAAAATTCTTCTTAAGCAATTCAGTGCCTAATCTCTCTGTGTGCTTATCTTTGATGCACGTGACATTTCATTTCATTTCATTTCATTTTATTACCTTAAAAGCCCAACAGGGGCATTACATAAGGGGTGGGTTTACATATGTTCATTATACATTGTTAGAAATGACATTTGAATAAGCATTATTAAACATGACGTGGAAATATGGTTTACATGATTTTGTGGTATATACAATCAGTTGGAAAGATGAAAAATGACATCCAGTAATTGTTATTCTGAAAAATGATGAGATATCTCTTGCATGAATGCGGGTGCGCTGGTTAGGGCGGCAATTTGGTGAGGCAGAGAGAAGGACATCATTGCGATGCCCTTCCTACGGGCTTATCTAACTGTATGCGTTTGCTTTCTGAAAAGAAGACGAAAATGGAAGTACAATAAGGTTAAGTGGTGTCTGTCTTAGCCCTCTTGTCACTATAGTATTAGCAATTGGACAAAGTTTTCACAAAAAGACTCAATGGCTGTTTTGTGAGAGAGAAAGGCGTGGATGAGATTCGACGTGCTCTCTAGAGCAATCCTGCCCACTTATTCCTTCGCTGCGCGCGGGAAATAAAAGATACCTATGAGAGACAAAAGAAAAAAAAGAGAGACAAAGCGAAGAAACGGAAGCAAGAAAAAAAGGCCTTGATGTGTGCACAGTTCTTTGTCGATGCTCTCCCGAGAAAAGGAGACAAGCTGACGTAAGCGAGGCTGAATTAAGCGAAGAAAACGCCACCACGAAACAGGGTTGAGGAATAAGTCGAGGAATGTTGAAAGGCTTACGAGGGAGAAATTCCAGCCCGGCGCTTATACGAGGAATTCTGGCGGTGCGGGGGAATTTCGACTGAGCGCTGTGTGTGGGCGCTTTTCGTGGCGGTATTGTCACGGTCGTCCCGTCCGGGGGCCTCTTTAGCGCCACCCCAGGGTTCGACCGGGAGTAAACGCCGTGGACTGGCGTGACGACTCGGTGATTACGCATTCTTGCGACGCGTATAAACGTCCAGCGAGCCGTCACCAGCAATAAATACAGCTCTGATTAGAATTCAATCGGTGGCTGCCGATGGGAAGGGCATGGGGCAGACTCACTTTGATGCACGTTGAACGGACGACTTCTCGTGCTAATTGTTCACGATGAACGAGTTAGGACGATGGAAAAGGCTTTTACGATTGCTCTATCAGCCACTGTTTTATAATTGGTCAGAAATTGTGTCATGCTTGTCACAGCTTTAGTGTGAAAGTGGTTTTGATCGAAGGCACCCCGGAATGGTAGTCGTAAAAAGGTTTGTTTTAGAGGGCCACTCACCACCCCACGTTTAAAGACGAGGTGGTGATTTTCTCCTCTCCTTCATACACACGATGCATCCTCTTTGTCCTTTAGTTCTTGAATACACGTGAACAATATCAGCACTGAGCGCTAGAGCCTATCAGGATAGCGTGCTTCTCGGCTGCACGCTGTTATTGCTGCTTGCGCAGTTGTAAACACAAAAAAATTAAGTTTGATCGGTTGATTATGCACGATATTCATGCGAGACAAAAAAGAACTAATGGGTGCCTGCATGTGAAAGCAGTGCAGAAGACAAATCACGTGTGATATTTCGCGTATATCAACGAATCGAAAGCATCTGCGCTGTAGACCTCACGGGAACTACTGTCTACGTCACGGTCTACGTCACAGTAGTGCGCCAAGAAGGAATAGAAATATCAGGCAAGAATATTGCGCTCTTTCTTTGTATATTGAAAGCCTGGTGAGTGACTCTTCAACTTGAACGTAGTTCACACGTTAATCATGCAAGTGAGTAGTTTCATTGTTTCCATCTTTGTCTCTCTGGGAACCATAAAATAAGTTAAGAAACACATAATTATTTAGCATACAGCGCATGCACCTGGTCGCCGCACATGTTTGCCAGGTTTAGCAGCGTCAATGAAGCACGAGCCCTACTAATTGTAGACCCGCGTGGTGGTTCAGCGGTTGCGATGCTTGTATGCTGAACCGAAGGTTGTGGGTTCGAGTGCCGGCCATAGTGCCCTCACTTCGATGGAGACAAAATGACAGAGGTCCATGGGCTTAGGTTTAAGGACACGTTCAAGAACGCCAGGTGATCGAAATTCGCACGACACTCCATTACGGCGTTCCTTATCACCATATCGTCAATTTGGGACGTGAATCTCGAGGTACTTCATAGTTATTGTTCGCATAGCATGTACTCTCTGACCCACATATTGATGAGCCTTAAAGGGCGTTTTTGCCTTCTTTAGCTGTTGTCCTTAAATAATCATCGAGCTAGGTCGCATAGCTCTCCACGTTTAAGTATGTGTCATTCGTTAAACAAACATTGTTGATAACTCGCATAAACTTTTTGTTCTTCGCCGTCATGCTGCTTTCGGGCCATAATTTTAGGCAAAGTGTGGACCATCTATTCAAACAGCATGTGTTGAGAAGACTGAACTCAATGAGGGTTCTCGTACCTCCAGGACCTTTCAGTGTTTTCACAGAAGTTCTGAAAGACAAAGACACTGGTGCAGTGTTGAGCAATATTCATCACCTTTGATAGGACGTCTCTTGTCGTACGCTGCTGCGCAAAAAAAAAAACATCAAAAAACGCTAACTGAACCTTACTGACACAAATGTACGCCGACATGCGCAAACTTTTAAGGCGGCCCTGCAACACTTTTTCGGCATGGTCAGAAAACGCTGCCGACCGGTAGTTGACGCTCCAGAGAACGCGTGAACCAAACATTATAATGCAGCTCACGTCCTGGAATTCGCCAATAGCCAGTCAGAAGTAGGTATCTCTTTTTTTTTTCTAGAAACGATGCCATATGCCAATATGACAGCGCCATATACCAATATTCACATATATTCGCTCGTTTGAGCTTCGTGGACTGCGTATACGTATACCGTAACCGCTACAGGAGGCCCCCAGGTGAAAGCACGCTCACTCTCGATCACCTTGACAGGAAGCCGAGCACTTGAAAAAAAAAAGTGCTCAAGTGCACGACACGCCCATGACGTAACTCCTTCACATCGTGCCATCTCTCTCTATTTAAATCTCTGCTCAGCTTCCAACAACCTAGTCGGGACGAAAGAAGAGAGAAAGCAATTATAGGGCACGACCAATTTCTATCTCCGCTCGTTCTTGACGGATTCCAACATTTTTCTCAGTGGTCGATTCGTGAGGCGATAAACATCCTTAGCGAGCCCATTTGATGGTTTTCGAGAAACGTCTTGCAGCGAGTCTTTAATGCGGTGAATAGGCTTTGTGGAACGTACGGCTACTTCCATGCATCGACAATCATCTCCTATTGCTTCTTCATATTTTTTGGGCTGAAGCGACTAGTGCCGTCGAGCATGGAGTTTCCTAAAATTAACTACAGGAGACTCTGGCGCTGTGATCGTTCAGCGACCATGGGAACGATGTGTAGTACATGGATTTGCCTAATCTTTATGCTAGCGGGCCTTCGAACTCACCTGCGGTTTTGTTTACTGCTGTGTCTCGGTTTTGTTTCGAATAAAAAAAATGGACGGTTGGAAACATCATGACCCAATTTGAAATGGTGAGCCTAAAAGGTTAACGCAGTGAAATGCAGCTCCTGAACATTTTGCTTATTTTCGTTTTGTCACAAAGCATATTCAAGCCACGCGAAGCCAAATGGAGACGAAAGTAGGAGGTTAACCAAATCCGTATACTACTCACCATTCCCATGCTCGCTGAAGCGCCGTGCGTTGCAGCTCCCATAGACCTTAACGCCACAGTTCCCTCTATTCTATTTACAGGAAACTATATCCTATAGAAATGAGAGAGACGTGCATGTAGGTTTTTTTTTTGTGCGAAGTAAGGTGACCAGTCGGCAGCTTGCCGGAATAATAATAAACGTCGCAGTTCACGTCCAAAATCACGATATATCATTATGAGAGACGTCTTCGTAGAGGGCTCCGAAAATTCAGACTCCTTGGGGTTCTTATCTTAACCTTGTACGTAAATCTAATTACACGGGCATGTAGCACTTCGTGGGTGTTTGCTGCATCGTTTGTTTAACTTTGATACTACCCCATTCATTTCCCATTGTAGAGTAACATACTGGTCCTTCTAGTCTGGTTAACATCCTTGCCTTTCTTTTATTTCTTGTTTCTCCTCCTAATGCTCGGCGAACAGAGCACGTGAAACACGTGTGATCGAGGGAGAGGGAAACAAAGGAAGAGAGAAAGAAAGTGATCGAAAGGAAGAGTAAAACAAAGAGAAATTAAGGGAACAAGAACACAAAAGAATAGGAACACAAATAAAGATTTGGAAAGAGAGATCAAAAGAAATAAATAAAAACCAATGAAACTAAGAGCAAGGCAGAAAGAGAAAGATTGGGGAATAGAGTTGAATCAAGATAGAGAGCAAGACCAAAACGATATATATATATATATATATATATATATAATATATATATATATATATATATATATATATATATATATATATATATATATATATATATATATATAGGGAGAAACAAAGAAATTGAAAACAACAGGTCTGTTCCCTGCGTAGTTTAAAGCAAGCATCACATCAAAACAAACAGATAAACAGATCAATTTATTGAGCTAAACACGGCCTACGGCAAGGTCGGCTCAGGGACACGAGGCAGCTACGTATACGCAGCGACCATGATTTCGGGCAGCAGCAATCGGCTGGCGCGAGTGACAGCATCCGTTCGTCGTGGCAGCCAAGGCACCTACCTTTCCCGCGGGCAGAACGCAGGCCGACCCTTTTGATGAGCGCAGGTGAGCCAGGCGCCCACTACTGTGCATCACGTGGTGCTATCTCTGGATAGCCAGTGCGCATGGTTCCGGCAAGGTTCAAGAAACAGGTACAACAATAAAAAAGAAAGTGAAGCAAGGAGAAGAAAGAAAGAAAGAAAGAAAAAAAGTACATAACTAGGAAATTCATCCAGCTCCCCTACTTCTTCAGACTTGGAACAGCTAGGGCGAAACTGCCATAATTTTTCTTACTTCGACTTGTTACCACATATTCTACTGTACTAGTATTTTCTCTTCTTTCGTCACGTCGTAAGTACCCCGTGACGAAGTAATTGAAATAGTAACAGAATGCGATACAGTGCAATGCCTTCATCACAGCGTGCCACGTGGCAACTTGTTTGCGTGTAATCTTTGGCAGTTTAGCCTCGATGCGAATGTGGCAAGCGTGGAACACTCTTTTCGCCACAGGGTGTCATTTGCCACGTGGCACCCTGTAACGAAAAGAGTCTTTCACACTTGCCACCTTCATTTCGAGTGGCGATGGCTGAACGGCAGTGGATTACACGAAAACAAGTACATTATAAAACAGACAGAGCAGCTCGTTCCATCGTAGCTCGAGTAGTAGAGCATCGGGTACACAACCTCAAGGTTTTTTAACAACTCACCGACGAAAAGGGTGCTTTTTCGCCCTCTTCAATTTATATCCCATTTATTATCCTACAGTTATAATGTTATAAGAACAAATAATATTTCTCTACTTTCCTTGTGCTGTCTTAAATATTATTTAAATTTATTTATTCAATTGTTTGTTTTTACATAACAAAATAAATCGGACCCATCGAAAAAAATTTTCCCCCTTAGGCACGAACACAAGAAGTTTTTGTGGAACCTCAGGACAAAGCACTTTAGTGCAGTGGCAGTTGACGAATAGTTACTAGCACCGAAGGCACAAAACTGATTTAAATAGATTTTGGGAATCATTATATTCAATCATGATTATTGTAGTTCATACCTGTGATGTACAGATATATTTAGCAAACGCAGCATAACCGGCCAGTGACGAAGTGCACGTGGGAAGAAATAAACCTGAAGTTGGCTCCGGAATTTTCGTTGCTCTTAGCCGTTTGTTTCACCACAGTATGCCCAGCCTCAGAGATGACAATTTTTTTTCTGTTGAACCGTCTTAGCATGAGCTATACAGACTGTTCTCTTTGACGAAACACCAATGCAGATTTTTAAACGAAAAAATCCTATGATAGTAAGGCTCTTGTTGTTTTCGCCTATGAACTACATGCCGAGGAACAAATACATAGTTGCATTGAATATGCCCCAGCTAAGACTAATTAGTAACTTCTCGGTAATTAACTTTTTCATTTATAACTTGAGCGTAGGCGCTAATATAATAAAGTTGTAAGGCGTGCAAGTTTATGGCATGCGTATCTTTTAGAAATTCCAGATTTGGCACGCTGTTTAAAGTATTCATTTTAGAATTACAAGAGGGCAAAATTGAAAATGATCGCACCCAGCGCGCATCAAGCACGGCGGAACAACATACTAATATTCAACAGGGAAGGGACGAAATTTGTACGACGGCACACCACGGCCGTCAATTAATCTCACATGGGCCTCACTTTAACGTGTAGTGCCTGGTATTTGTCCTTCTTATTCAAATTGCGCACAAGAAAACCACTATATCAACGTTTTCTTTCGTCAGGGAAGCAAAAAACACAGAGGTAGCGGTGCCTTTTTTTATCGTATAGGCGAAATAGTTTTTTGAAACCTCTTTACTACTTCAGATTAAACAGATAAGTGTTTCCCGTCGCATGCAAACATTAGGCTGTGTGCTAGTTTATTTCAGAATGCTTGTTGATTTTTCTGACCAGATTCTGCTTCGGTGCGCCTTCATCCGAATTTCGTCCCTTTTCAGTCATGGGTCGTTCCCTGGTTCCATCGTGCTTTCAGAGTGCCGGGCCCACTCTCGAAATTCAAGGATGAATAATCTTGAACTGCGAGCAAACTTTTGTGATTTCTAAAAAAATTATGCACGCCATAAATTGACCCACAATACAACTTTGTAATATAATCACTTAAAAACGTAATTAACTACATTTTGCTAAGTAGTCGCGTCAGTGTTTACATAAACAGAATGTTTTCAAGAATACCTGTATTGTCTCAACACCCTGCATATATACACCCTGCATATATATAACAAAATAAGAAAGGTTGATTGCAGATGCTTGAGGAAAACATTCTGTGCATAGGCATACCAGATGGCCGCTGCAGTCTATGAAAGCTCGGACATCGTGTTAATCGATCATTATGCTGCTGTTATTTCCGGTGAAAACGTACAACGAGAGTTCTTAGAAGCGACTCCAAGAGTGAGCACATGGAGTCACGCACTTTGAAGTACTCTCTGAACGCTCGGCTCTCGAAAGGAAAGTGAGACCTACAAAAAAAGAGAGGTTTCTTTTGTGCAGGAAGTGCTCCGTAAGCTCAAGACATCGTTGCGCTCGTCTAAAGGACTCCCACTGAGAGGTTCATCAATGTTTCGTAGTACGCATTACTCCATTCTCGGCTCAAGACTGCAGTCCGATGCCGGAGAACTACGAGCCTTATATTTCGAAATACGCCTCATCCATCAGTAAGAGGTTGTGCGGTAGTGCAGGGCAATGAGCAGGAACAGGAGACACAAGTTCTTTTCTTTAGCACAAAAATGATCGATGACTTCGACGAACTTTCACACTGCAGACAAACGAAAGAGACAGCAGGAAGACTTCTGGATAGCCAAGACCAATGCTGCAGTGGAGGCAGTGGTGTGGGAGCCTTACAATGAGCAGTCAAGTTGAAGGGGTTGTTTTCGGGCCCATACTGCGTGCAGTAGAGCCTTGTGCGCCTGCCTTCGTTACTTGTGCTGCGCGACTAGCCAACAAGCTGCTTCAGTCACACGAGTCATATGAAGTAGAAGAATCAATGGATTATGAAATTATGAATTGATTACAAGACAACTCTAAAAGATTTGCGCAGGTCGCCTCGTTTCGCATGACCTCCGAGATCGACCCCCTTTTCCCCAAGCGACAATGTCGTGCGATGACATCATCACGCAACATCACGTGATGTGACACTATCATGACACCATGGTGACGTCACACTTTTTTGCAACCTGTGACGTCACGTGTAGATGCTTTCTTGCATCACTTGTGTAGACATCGACGAGTAGTTTTAGCGTTTGATAAGGCATCGAAGGCTCTCTCCTTAATAACGCTACACGGTACGAGTACACCGGGGGTAGATGGATGTTAACTCGCTAGCTACCTCTGGTATCTACACGTTAGGTGTGACGGTATCGATATCGGGCCTCTCCAAACATTTTCCGCATGTTACTCAAACCGTGACCCATTTCAGTGGTCTGGTTTTCTTTTAAATATTTTGAAATTTAGTTGCCCTAAAGGGGTTGTGTTTCATTTGAGACACCGTACTGAGCGACATGCACCGGTTGTGCGTTGGATAGCTTCGGGGTGTGTTAGTCTGACATTGATATCGTTCTTAACACTTCTTGGTGCAGTCATATCTTCTCCTTCTCTTACAACTTTTCATATGCTACTTCCCCTTCCGAAGCACAGTGTAACTAAAGGGAGGTAAGCCGTAGTGAACTTCCTGTATTTCATTAACATTTTTTTCTCTATCTCTATAGTACTAACGAATCCTTTGTCAAACAAACCTAACAATAAAACATACCATGAATTCTCCCCATAAACATGATGAAGGTTATTGCAGGTCTCGGACCCGGTTAGTCGTGAAAGATTTCCTGACTGGTCCTCGACCTGAAACGTTGGAGATGTTTGATGCGAAGCCCCGATCCGTATATAGACTGCGTGTACCCTTCTTCTTATAGATGCGTAGGCATACACATTGTAACCTGCAGCGACATTTTACATGCAGGTAGCTGTTTCGGGACAGTCACCGGTATAGCGCTATCCCGCCAACATCGGACACGACGTAAGATGTTTCTCTTCTTTGTAATACACACCAGCTGCGTGAGGAACCGGATAGAGAGAGTGAAAGTGGGGAGGAATAGGTGTAACACGTGAGCTTGCACTGTACCCTTAATAGGAAAGAGCCAGTATGAGGTCTCCAATTCGCCCTAGCCGCGGGGACGCAGAACAACTTTCAAATGACTCGTGTAGCAAGCCCGCCCATTCGCATACAAGCCGCTGGAGAAACTCGCTGGGCATTCCTGCGTAGCGCGGTTCTGTATCCGTCGTGCGCCTCTACGTCACAGATGCCGGAACAGGCATTAGCTCCAATTGCATCTCATCGCGCATGCGTGTCCCCGAGAAAGGTGAGTGCATAATGCAGTTGCTGCCACCGCCCGATCCATGACCTACTACACTCCTGACCTGCCCAGAGAGCACCTCTTCCAGCGCCCACGTTCTAGTTCATACCTTCTGCCGCTAGGGCCGTCACCTACGAGCGGCGTGGCGCTAGTCAGCACCTGCTCGCTGACGTCATCTTCACTCTTTGTGGTCAAATTTTGACCAACAAAGCACTCGTAGTGCGTATTTATGATCCAAAATTTAGAATTATTCAGAAATAATAATACTAAAAGACATTCAGAATTTTTTTGCAATAAAATGCACGCTACCACGCATAGGCTGCCCTACATCGTGTAAATCTACGGGTTCCCACGTTTGTCAACCAGTGTGCTATAAATACTCAAGCGCTCTGAACACCTTGCTTAACCAGCAATGTATGGGAAGAAATAGTCACATATATGCCGCCAGTTCACTACAGAATGCAGGCATTCTTATACCAGCGCCTACAAAACAACCGTAAAGAAACAGACGAACAGGTTATAGGTAGCGCCACCAATGGTGAGCGGTTTGAACGAGAGCGGGGACACGCGCTCCCATAGGAACCCCGCTATCTGAACAGGTCAGGAGTGTAGTAGGTCATGGCCCGATCCTCGTCCACCCGTCAGCCCACTGTAGGTGGCGGTGTTGTCTGTACCGTTAAATTTTAGAAGCACCGTTCGCTTTTGTGGTCGTTCTTCGTCTCTTTCACTCTACGAGTATGGGCATGATGTTTTTGGTTTTTTTTCTCTTGAATAAGAACTTTGTGCTGTTTTCTTTGGTAACTTTCCCTTAACCAGTTTTGTAACCGCGGCTGTTGCACTGCTTCGCAGCTAGACCCGCCTCGTGGATAACTTCCGAACAGAAAACAGAGCGAGTGTAGAAATAACTTTCTGCCCAGCTCGTTGCCTTGACGCTTTCGTGGAGAGTGCAGAGCGGCTGATGCCCCGTTCTGTGCAATGGGCGTCGACGTGGGCACGTCCAGTGTGGTTAGGAATTCAAGAGAAGACCGAGTAGAGGGTGAAAGAGAAAAAAAGTGGTTCAAGCGTGTCAAGAAATAACCAAGAGAGGACATGCAAAATAAATGAACAGTGGCCCACGCTTGCGACCTCAGTGGCGTCCGTGGCTACCAGATCTAATGCAGCCATAATAGCAGATAAGAATATCGCCGCGCGAACGTAACAAAACCGCGTCGACAGAAACGGTTGATGCATCTGGCTAACACTAGCTTAACCTCATCGAAAGAGGGAGAGATAAAGAATGGAAAGGCTTTAGCAGAGGTCACGACCTCTTTATTTTTCCCTTTCTTTGGTCAGGGGAAAGCCCTCTTATAGAGTGTGTTAGGCAGAGTCACCAACAAGCGTTCGGTTCACCCGAGTTCTGAAAGACCGTGCAACAAACTGGTGAGACGTGGCTGGCGAGAGTGGCGCAGCATTGAAATGGCTGAAAGAGAGCATCACCAATTAGGATGAAAACATGCGGAATTCTGAGAAGAAGACACGTTTCCGGCGTGATCTCGGCTGAAGTGCGCTAACCTGTGTAGAACTCTGAGCTGTCATCGGACGTATTTTTACGTGCGTGTGGGCATTTGTGTTTAAGATGTTTGCCTTTACACCACTCCAGACGACAACCCGAGGGCCGTTACCCGTCATATTCATCAATTAATAATTTTTCCCTCACTTACGGACGTGAATTCCATCAACCGTGTCTTAAATGAACGCAGCACGCGGCGGGAAATACCGAAAAAAAAAGAACGGCACGTCGTGGGAATCACACAGGGCCGAGTGAATGATCTCACCATGAGCAGTTGGTTCGATGCTAAGAAAAATAAGTGAGCAGTCGGCTGTGCCATCTGTTTACCAGGTATACAATCTTCTCCTTTTATATTGCTCTTCCTGGGTTCTGTTCTTGTTTATACTTGCACCTCACACGCCAGTGACATTTGGGTCTAATGAAGTTTGATTGATTGATTGATATGTGGGGTTTAACGTCCCAAAACCACCATGTGATTATGAGAGACGCCGTAGTGGAGGGCTCCGGAAATTTAGACCACCCGGGGTTCTTTAACGTGCACCCAAATCTGAGCACACGGGCCTCCTTCATTTCCGCCTCCATCGGAAATGCAGCCGCCGCAGCCGGGAGACGAACCCGCGACCTGCGGGTCAGCAGCCGAGTACCTTAGCCACTAGACCACCGCGGCGGGGCCTAATGAAGTTTGATACATGGTTCATGGTTTTTGGCGTGATAGAAGGGTTCGCTTGCATGGTGTCGCTGGGGGCGGGTGGGGGAATTTAAAAAATATAAGTTTATTAAAGGAGAGGATTGTGCCTAAGTGCGGTCCTGCTACGTCCCCTCTCTTACATAATAGTGCACGTTGTCCGGTCGGGTGATCTTTGAATTCAACAATTTCTCTCTTTCCGTAGTATTTTTTTTCTAACGCTAGCACCGTAAAGGTGTCCCACGTCCTCCCACTATCAGAAGCAAAAATATATTCAGTAATAAAAGGCCCCAAGATTATAGTCTTTTGCTTTTTTTATTACACGAGCCGTTCGTTCACACTCTTCGAAAGCCCAAGGAGTAGAGAAATTCTTTGGGGTCCTGTCTTGCTCTTCTTGTTTTGTCGTCTTCCCCTCCTATTGCCCCCTTATCATTCCGTCCAGACACTGAGGCGTACTTCTAACTAGGGTTGCAGAAATGGCGTACTTCCCTTTCCTCAACTTCACGACCCCGTCCCCCTACATCTAAAATTCTGAGGGGTGGTATGTTGAACGAGACATTTGTGGGATTGCAGTTCAGCAGTTTGGTGCGTAGAGGACAGCATGTCTTTAGAGCCTAAGATGTTACTCATTTAAGTATACCGCACTTGATGGCAACGTTCAGAGAACTGTTGGGTAATCGCCTGGTTGCATAAATCAAACGGTGGTGAATAAACTCAGTGCATATTGTCAGCCTTCTTTATGAAGTGCTATTGCACAGAATAGCTTACTCAGCAAGATATAAAGGCCGGCGAATTGTTCATTCTGACTGTTCTATACCTGGACGTCGTGGAAGAAAGAATATTTGGGGCTCAACTATAACCTTGTGATGACATCATAATCATCATCATCATCATCATAATCAAAATCATAATCATCATCTTCTTCTTCTTCTTCTTCTTCTTCTTCTTCTTCTTCTTCTTCTTCTTCTTCTTCTTCTTCTTCTTCTTCTTCTTCTTCTTCTTCTTGACTACGTCCGCTACTACCAACTTCGTAATCTTATCTGCCCGCCTAACCTTCTGTCTTCCCCTAACCAACTTGCCTTCTCTGCAACATTTCTTTTTAACATCTTTCATTCCCCTCACCCCTTTCCCCAGCACAAGGTAGCCAGCCGGTCTAAACTGGCTAACTTTCCTGTCTTTCCGCTTAAACTTTCTTCCTTCTGGGAATCCAGTCAGTTACCCTTAATGACCAGCGGTTATTCTGCCTACGCACTACGTGCCCGTCCCATGTCCATTTCTTCTTCTTGATTTCAACTACGATATTCTTAACCACGGTGTGTTTCCTGGCCAACTCTGCTTTCTTCTTGTCTCTTGAGGCTACACCTACCATTTTTTTCATTCCATCGCTCTCTGCGTCGTCCTCAATTTAAGCTGAACCTTCTTTGTAAGCCTTCAGGTTTCTGCTCCGCAAGTACAAGTACTGGCAAGATGAAGCAGTTATATACCTTCCTATTGAGGGATAGTGGCAATCTACCAGTCATTATCTCAGAATAATTGGCGAATGTGCTCCTCCCTATTCCTATTCTTCTAGTTACTTCAACCTAGTGGTTAGGCTCCAGAGCTAGGTAGGTTTTAAAGGTAGGTAGGTCCTGTAAGGTAGGTCTTAAAATCAACTGCAGAAAACGAAAGTAATGCACAACAACCTTGGAAGACAACAGCGCTTCAAGATAGCTAGCAGTGCACTTGAAGTTTATAAGATTATATTCACTTGTTTCTTATTTTTTCCAAGGGTTTCTACCTTTTTTTGATGAGTATGCTAAGGCGCTTGTTTTTGCGATGCTTGCATACCTATACCAACTTGCTCGGTCGCTTCGTTAGCTGGCTCCGAGAGGGGTCGCTTAACTCAATACGGGATTGTTGGTGGCCATGTACGAATCAGGGGGCCGTATAAATGAGGAGCAAGAAATATCAAACGTGAAAGCTACAATGATAGCATGAAGACAAATGAAACTATTAAAATAGTAATTTTGCTTCTTTGTGCGATCGTGAAATTAATTCCTTGGTATTTCTTTCACTATATTTTTATTTTTTTCTTTCTTATTCATTATATCTTTTCATCACCATTCCCATTATTATTATTATTATTATTATTATTATTATTATTATTATTATTATTATTATTATTATTATTATTATTATTATTATTATTATTATTATTATTATTTTATCGCCATCGCAATCATCATTTTTGTTATCGCAAACTTTAGGGAAAGTCGTAACTCTCATTCTTTATGCAAAAATATTTGGCCAGTTTTCTTTTCGCTGTGAATATACATAACATATAAATAGAGCGATGCTTTTGCTTACGCTTTTTTCTTACACTTTTATATCATACCTTTCTTCCTGCCAGTCTTACAGTTTTCCTGTATAAAGTTACGACGACAGATATTACTCCTTGTATTGCTTTCTTCTCCTTCCCTGCTCCTTCATGTTTTCCCGCCACACTTCACCAGAAAATAGCCTTTCGTGAACGTCGCGCGCTTCACATTGATCCTATACGGCGAGTTTTGCCCACCGTGTCTCGCATTTCTCGCCGCCCGCTTAATGCCTAACTCCACAATGTGTATGTATAATAAATCGTGCGGAAGCTACTTACGCGTGACTACACGCGCGACGTAGTTTTTGGTGTCACCTCGACAACTAATGGACTACTCGAGCTGTGCAAACGCTTTTATCAGGATCAGCAGCACGAAAATGCGCAGCTAGGACCTCGAAGAACAGGGATTCAACCAAAAGCCACAGAGGAAACCCGCAAAAAGAAAGAAAGGAGCCCGGCACACCCTATCACACAAGAAAGCGTAAACACACTCATCGAGTCTGCTATTTGTCGAGGAGAAATTATGACGGCGACGCGAAACCGCGAGAGACATATCGGCAACAGGTATCAAAACACCGTAGGGCTCAAAACACGCGCTGTTACTGAGAGCGGTACTCACGCTAAGCGGTGATTAATGGCTTGGGTCGTTTCCTGGGGGACTCACTGTTATACGCTTCAGTCGCGTCAATAATTGCGCACAACGCAGTAACACGAGACCGTACCGCAAAGACGTTCTTTCACTTTCTTCTTCATCGAATAGCCGTATTGTGTTCGCGTGCAGTTCGATCCAATTAACTGCACGTGTATGACACGAAAGAAGTGTCACAGCCGTGAAAATGATGAGTGGCCAGTTTGAGCTCTATATATCTTTTCTGAAGCATATTGTGAACGGGCTTGTTCACGGTTAATTGGTCGAAGGCGGAGCATATGTGATGGAAAGAGAAATATATCAAGGCTGTAGCCAAAGCTCTTTTTTGGGGGTGGAGATACAACACCCCCACTTTATGTTTTCTTCTTGTTTATCTTAATTCTGAAAATGTGCTTGCGTTTCGATCTCAGAATACGCGTGATTGTGCTTCAATACTGCTCTTTTCTGTTCTCATTTATATGGTTGACATTGACATCAACTAATTTTCCTAAGGAACGGCTTTTAATAACATGAGGACACATGGTGTTTAATTATGTGAGGGTCAATTATAAGCGTCGATTGCTTTCAGAGCAGCATTGCCATCCGAAAATCATTCTCACGTATGCTCTGGCTTGATAGTTATTGTTCTTACGGAAATATTGGCTGTTTTAAAATTGATGATTAATATGTGGGGCTTAACGTCCCAAAACCATCATATGATTATGAGAGACGCCATAGTGGAGGGATCCGGAAATTTCAACTACGTGGGGTCCTTAAAGGTTCATTCAAATGTGACACACTGGCCTACAGCATTTTCGCCTCCGTCGAAACTGCAGCCGCCGCAGACAAGTTTCAATCCCGCGACCTGCAGGTCGCTGCTTTAAAAATTGGGGGACTTATAAACTTCGCATTTTAGTGTTGAAGGCGATAGAGATATCTTGTCCCTAGTGTGTACTTCAAACACATAATGCATGAACTCTTTTCGAAGTTGCTATGCACCAACTACGTGGCCTTAAAGGAATGGGCACGGTAACGTGTGCACCTTTTTTTTTAAAGAAGTGACTGGCTTTAAACCACGAAGTCATTATGATAATCACATCTTTCGACGCCCGATGGAAAAGTACGCTTGAAGAACGCATTATTACTGCAATATTCCATGTTGCATTGCGAAGCACATTGCAAAACCACGAGTTTAGTTTCACTGCATTTCCAAGCAGAGGAATTTATTTTCATTGAAATATTTTCGCTGAAGGGGGTGGCAGAACACCCGCTTACCACGCAAACTACCAGGGTCCCATCTTTACTTGAACCAGAATTTTCATCATTTATTTTATCCGTGTCGTTCTCGTTTGTGAGGCCACGCAAAATTATTTTTTGCTCACAACTAACGATGCCGATGCCGGGATATCTGTGAAATGAGTTTTGTAACGCTATCACGGTAATATTGTGGGTAGGCCTCACATTAAGGTTAACCTTTAAGGCAAGGTCCTTTGATGTGTCACCAAATGCGAAAAGTGAGTTCAACATGAATGATACAAAAATGATAATAACGAATGACGTCACAGATGGCCTAAGTTAGCAAAGTCATAATGACTCACTATACGATGTCATGTCACTGTTTTTAACATCATCATCATCATCTTCATCATCATCATCATCATCATTATCCATCTACGCCCACTGCAGAGCAAATTTGGCTTCATCCGTGTTCCGCCAATTCACCCGGTACTGTGCTTTCTGCTGCCATGGACGTTCACGTTGTACCTATGGTAATGTATTGACCATTCCTTTTTTAGGGACAAAGCTTCTCTTAGTCTAACCTTGTCCGGCGTCAGACGTAACCAGCCATATCAGAAAAACAGACAGACAGACGGACGGACAGACGAATGAATGGATGGAGAAACGGATGGACGGAAGCATAGGCGGAAGCACGGACGGAAGCATGGACGAATGCATGAACGTATGAACGGATAAATGGGCGGATGTATGAACGGAAGGATGGTCTGATGCACGGATGGACGGACATATGCACGGACGAACGCATGGACACACGGACGAACAAACGGACGAACAGACAGACAGACAGACAGACAGACAGACAGACAGACAGACAGACAGACAGACAGACAGACAGACAGACAGACAGACAGACAGACAGACAGACAGACAGACAGACAGACAGACGCGCGGACTGAAGAACACTTCGCCCCACACATCGTCATCCACTCCGTGGATATGGTCTGATTTTTTTTCTTTCTCCTGTCTTACCTTTCTTCTCACTTCCCCCTTCTCCAGTGAGGGGGTAAAAAACTGGAAATTTTCTTCTGGTTAACCTCCCTGCCTTTCACTCAATCCTTTCTCTATCTCTCTCTTGACAATTGCGTCATCTCTTGGTCAAAGTTCAGCCGTTCACGAAGTGAGGGAGAGAGACAGAGAAGCTAAAGGAAAGAGAGAGAGGTTAACCAATAAGAACTCCAGTTGGCTACCCTGTACTTGGGAAAGAAAAAAAATGACGCGAAAGAGAGGATAGCCTCCTTGAGGTATACTGCCGAACGCCGGGAGGTGCAGAATGTTTCGAATGCCTCTGACCCCTGAATCAGTGCAAAGCCGTGTTGAGTGCGGCGAGACTTTTTAAATGAAGATAGATAAATACGATTCACTAAGAAGCAGAAGGCTTTTGCCCCCTAGACTTCTTAGGCGAATGTGTTGGAGACTGTGCATCTACTCTGTGTCCCTTTGAATGTGCACACAGTTCTGGCTTACCAAAATCTGCAGCCCAATTTAGCGCAACATATGGCCTCACTTGGCGTGTCCTGCACGTACTCAAGGCATGAATCGACAAAAAACGGTGTTTACGAAGGGGGTGTGTTAAAAACAAAGACCCGTGATCGTAGAGCTGAACACGTCTTTACTCAATAAAGGGGTAGCTCCGAATCCCACTTCGCCGTTCCTTTCCTCTCGTCCCCGTACCTACCAGCAAGACTACTCCCTACTAGTCTATTTTCAACATCATCCGAGGGGGAGAAAACGAAACGTCTGTCAGTCATTTTGTGGCTTCCATTGCGCACAGATTTTGCACCGACCGGTTCACCACGTGGCCTGTAGCCAAACGTACGCAGCATGCTCTGGCTACCCCATTCAGTCCGGGATGCAGCGACGTCACTCGCCCGGATTTCCATAACTTCAGATGAGTGTTCTCTTCGTGCACTATCATAACGGCGCCTATGCTAATCGGTGAGGAACCTTGTTCCGGGCGACAGTGCGCTGATCGCAGCTGCAGTAAGTAGGCGCTTTTTTCATCTTCGCCAAAGCTCCATGCCGATCCGCTTCCGGTACTGCACTCGTCGTTGTAGCTCAGCGTGAGTTGACGTCTCTGCTGTGACACCCGGCTCCGGCATGGCGATGGCTCGCTTTCCGAGCAGAAAGTGTGCCCGAGTTAAAGGCTGTAATTCATTAGAGTCATTCTCCAGGTAGGTCAGGCGTCTGCTATCAATTGCGGATTTAACTTCACATAATGTTGTCGTAAGGCCTTCTACATGTTTCATTGTTTGGATGAGGAGCTTCCACCGTCCACCCCACCAAGGAGCTCGTTACACAATAAATTTCCACTGTATGCACGCAGTGGTGGCGTACTCTTGCAACGCAGGGATGACTGCTTTGAAGCTCCGTGCACGAGAACGAAACGTTAGGGCGTTGTCCGAGTACACCATGGCTGAAACACTTCTCCGCGCAACAAACCGACGAAAAGCGAGAACCGTGGTCGCTGTTGTCATGTCGAAGGTAAGGTCGAAGTGAATAGCTCGTGCCACGGCACATGGAAATATCAGTATCTATGACTTGTTTGAGTTTTCAATCGTGCGAATGTAAAGTGGCCCACTATAGTCGATGCCAACAACCGAAATTGTTTGAGCTTCGGTTAATCTATCTGGTGGCAGTGGTGCTACTGGAGCAGACGCTGTCTTCAGTCGTTGTTCTCGGCACGATAAACACTGAGAAATCACATTTTTTACGGTCTTCCTTCCCTTCAACATGCAGAATTTTGCCCGAAGTTCAGTCAGAGTGAGCTTGATGCCACCATAAAGAGTGCGGGCATGAGCAGCTTGCACAATCATTGTGGTCAACTTGGGTTCTGCGGGCCACAGAATGGGATGCCGGATGTCAGGACTGCCCTTAAGCAGGTCGAGCCTGCCACCGACATGGAGGAGTCTATTTGTATCCAGGAATGGCGCCAGGTGAAGCACCGATGACGTTGATGGCAGCCTTTTCCCTTTGTAAAGAAATCGTATTTCAGCTCCGAAATACTGCTCTTGCACGATTCGAAGCCAAGAATGCTCGGCCTCTGCAAGTTCCAAAGTAGTGAGTGTTCCACTGCAGGGAGAGCTCCTTCTCGAAGCGTAGTGGAGGAATCACTGAATGAAAGCAGTAAAGCGCGAAAGCCTATTCAGCGAGCTGAAATCTTCCGCACGCACAATTGAAGTCCTCGATGAAACAATCAATGGACAGATTGCCTTGGCTGTCTCAAAGGGAGGCTCAATGTCTTTATCGTTCACAAGGTCATCCAGCTTGAATCTAGGAATCAGTCCTGGCGTCGAGGGCCAATGGGGACCGCGCGACCATTTATCCGACTCCAAAACCACCTTTGAAGACAAGCCGTGGTTGAGTAGATCGGCAGGATTCTCGCCGCAGCTGCAATGCGCCCAGGTGTCGGGCTTTGTGAGCTTGCATATCCTGGTCACGTGATTGCAGATGAAAAGATTTCGATTCCTTGTTTTTGCTCGGATCCAGTGAAGGGTGACGAGGGAGTCGGTACAAAAATGAGCGGATGCCTGCTGAAGAGGTGGCACGGACCATTCGTACTCAGCTAGCCGTGCTCCACTAACGCAGGCCATCAGCTCCAGTCGAGGCATGGGCATTGGCTTGAGCGGAGCGACGTGACTTCAGCTTATGAGCAATCGTGTGATGCATGCCCCGTCGGTAGAAAGTGCCCGAACGTAGGTGCACGCACCATAAGCGTTAGGACAGGCATAATTAAATATATGCAGTTCAAATGCCAGCTCTACGTTGCTGTCGTGCATAAACATGTAGCGAGGTATCTGTGCTTGGACATCTGGCAACTCGGCGCACCACGCGTTCCATGCAGCTTGTACTTCATATGGCAGCGTGTCATCCCAGGAGTGCTACCGCTTCAACAAGTCTTGTAAAATTAGCTTCCGTTTCACGGTGAATTGGGAAAGATAACCAAGCGGATCATAAACTTTGGCCATTGTTTGAAGGATCGTGCGCTTGGTAGCCGGTCTGTTTTTGGCAAAGGAGGCTGCTACGATAGTTATAGCGCGAGAACAAAACGACGACACAGAGTCAAGAAGGACACGAAAGACTCTGTGTCGTCGTTTTGTTCTCGCGCTATAATTATCGTCATGCCATACCAACTAGCCCAAGCTGCCACACTTCAAAGGAGGTTGCGTTGCGCACTGTCAACGCGATGGTATCGCTTTTACGTTCCCACGACACACCCAAAACCTTCATGAGATGGTCATCTCCGGCGTCAGTCTCAATAACCACATTTACTTGGAGAAACTGCTGCTTTAGCAGGTCGGAGTTTGACGCCCATTTTAGTAACTCCATGCAAGCTTCAGCGAAAATGGTGCGTGTTTCCTTGTACACAGTCATGGCTTGTTCCACTGTAGACGCACCAAGGATAAGGTCATACACGTAAAATGCCTTATCCAGGAGAGCCACCGTCACGGAAAATATTTCTCGACACGACACAAAATTATGACGTAGCGTGGCAGCAAGTAGAAAAGGACTTGACGCTGCTCCGAAAGAAACCCTCGTCATCCGCCATGCGACAATGGGTGGGCTGGGATCTTCCTTGGTTGGCAGTTGCTGAACCCATAGAAAAGGTAGTAAATCGCGGTCGGCTGGTTGAATGAGCATTTGCAAATAGGCTTTTTTGATATCTGCCGCA
Source organism: Rhipicephalus annulatus (assembly GCA_013436015.1). Classification (NCBI taxonomy): domain Eukaryota; kingdom Metazoa; phylum Arthropoda; class Arachnida; order Ixodida; family Ixodidae; genus Rhipicephalus; species Rhipicephalus annulatus. The sequence goes on along the minus strand of WOVY01002692.1, from coordinate 313,526 downwards.
AGGAACACTGGGTAGCAACGAAAGGACAGCAATAGTTGCACGATGTCAACACCAGGCTTCACCCCTTTCAACAAAACTTCATTCAGGCACGGTTTTCTTATAGACTACATGAGACGACGCGTCAAAGACAACCCGCAGCTTGGTTGTCACTGCATCTCAACGGATCACATGATGCGACATGTAATAAATATTAGGGCCTGGAATCTGCTCTTCATCCGCTCTTTCTGCATGACCATCCTTGAAATAAACAGTGATGGCTTCGTCGTACTGTTTCAGCAGGTTGGCTTGTTTCCTGAATCGGTTCAGCTGCAGATTTATTCTACGGGCTGCAAGCTGTCTGTTGTCACTACCGGCAGGAATACCAGGCTTTTGCATCATCAGTGGCACTTGGTAACGACCAGCTTGCTTGCTCAGACAGTGCTCAAATCTGTCAACGTCTGGGTGGTCTTTTACAGTGCTTGAAAACTGGTTCTCAGTACCAATAGTGTCGAGGCGCCCCATAGCCGATTCATCGCACTCTTGAGGGGAACCATGAGCCGATAAGAAAAGTACACTAGTTGCTGTTGCTTGGTAGAATGAGCTAATTCCCTGCACAGTCTACCCGAACGACGTTTTCAGGGCAGCTCGTTGAGGCGATCAGTTTTTCCAGTGGCTATCTTGCAATGAGCGTTCGAGCCTATTAATATTATCGCGACGTGAAAATAACAGGATACAGGACGACAGTGTGACCAGGAAAAACAGTGTCTACATTAACAGAACAAAAGAGCAGCCGCTTCGACGTCGTCTTCCTCGGAAGAACCATGGTTGACGTCCACACTCATCACTTCGTCGTCCTCTGTCTTCTTGCCCGGCCTTTAGCCGTGGCTTAGCCTCCCACTCAAGAAAGCATCGTGCCGATGCTTTTTAATCAAAGTGGTTTGTACTCGTTGGAAACACATGAGTTCATTCGGAGAAATAAAGCTTCATCCGAACCACGTGCACAACTTCTGGAGCACACATTGGACGCCTTAAGAAGTGCGCAGTATCAGAAACAACCTCATAATTAGTGTCACTGAGACGTGGTAGAACTTTATAGGGCCCGAAGTATCGTCCTAACAGTTTTTATGAGAGGCCACGGTTCCGAATAGGAGTCCATATCCAAACTTTCTATCCTGGCTTGTATGAGACTAGTCGGTGACGAAGCTTGTACCGTCTTGGCAAGAATCGTGGTCCTGCTGGCGACTAATACGTAGGCATGCACGTTGTCGGGCTTCTTCGGTAAGCTGGGGGATATAATCAGCATCCGTTTCGACGTCTTCGCACTCGTGTGGCAGCATAGCATCCAGCATATAGATGACTTCATGACCACGAAGACGGCGGAATGACGTTGTTCTTGTTGTTTCTTGATGAACCGTGTTATAGGCGAACGTGACATACGGCAATATTTCGTCCCAGTTTTTATGCTCCACATCGACGTACACGCAGAGCATATCCGCAAGTGTCTTGTTGAGACGCTCCGTAAGACCATTCGCTCGCGGATGATACGCCATTGTTCGCCGGTGGGATGTGCCACTAAGTCTCAAGACTGTCTGTAATAGCTCGGCTGCGAATGTAGTTCCCCTGTCAGTTATTACCACGAACGGAGCGCCGTGCCTCAGCACCACATTCTCCACGAAAAATTGGGCTGCTTCACTTGTCGTGCCCCTCTCCAGAGCCTTGGTTTCGGCGTAACGAGTGAGGTAGTCGGTGGCTACTATAATCCATCTGCGACCTGCTGATGAGGTCGGAAATGGGCCCAGAAGATCCATTCCGACTTGAGCGAATGGAATAACAGGCACGTCAATAGAATGGAGGAGGCCTGCTGGTTTGACGGGTGGGACTTTTCTGCGCTGGCAATCAAGGCACGTCCGAACATAGGGATGAACGGTCGCCGTCAGTCTTGGCCAGTAGTATTTATGCCTCACTCTGCACAGCGTACGCGTGTAACCCAAGTGGCCGGATGTTGGTTCATCGTGGCATTTCTGTAATACTTCACTCCTTAAAGATGTTGGGATGACGAGTAAGTAGTCGTTTCGGTGCGACGTGAAGTTCATCTTATACAGGACGCCTTTGCGCTAGCAAAATGACGATAGCCCTCTCGCAAACACTCTAAGTACAGCTGAAGTGCGACCCTCCAAAAAACGAATTATGGGTTCCAGTTCCGGGTCGTCTCGTTGCAGCTGTGCGACAGTAGCCGTGTTTTTACTCCGACAAAGGCTGTATCGTCATGTTCTGCCGGCGCAGGTTCATATGGCGCACGAGAAAAACAATCGGTGTCTGAATGTCGCTTCCCCGATCTGTAGATCACCGTCATGTCAAATTCTTGAAGCTTCAGGCTCCAGCGCGCCGACCGTACTAAAGGGTCTTTTAAATTTGTCAGCCAGCAAAGGGAGTGATAGTCGCTGACAACATTAAAAGGGCGACCATACAGATATGGACGAAATTTCAAAACAGCCCACACTACCACAAGGCACTCTTTTTCCGTGGTAGAATAATTTTCTTCCACACGTGAAAGAGTTCTGCTCCCGTAAGCAATTACTCGTTCGGCACCATCCTGCCACTGCACGAGTACAGCTCCTAAGCCTACATTGCTAGCGTTGGTGTGCACTGTTGTCGAGGCGTCATCATCAAAGTGTGCGAGGACTGGTGGCTTCTGAAGGTTTTGCTGCAGCTCGTCGAATGATTTTTGATGTTCTTCATTCCATACGAATGCGACGGCTTCTCTTGGTAAGGTGGGTCAATGGCGAGGCGATGCGCGAGAAGTTCTCAATGAAGCGTCGGTAGTACGTACAGAGTCATAAAAACTGTCTGACCGCCTTTTTGTCAGTTGGCGCTGGAAAATTCGTAACGGCAGCTATTTTTCAGGGTAAGGCCGCGCACCTTCACTGCTGACAAGATGCCCCCGACCCAGAAGCTCTTCGAAGCCGAAGTGGTATTTTTCTGGCTTAGGTGTTAGTCCGGCGGAACGGATAGCTTAAACACTGAGTGCAGTCGCATGACGTGCTCGTAGAATGTGGCAGAAAATACGATGATGTCATCTAAATACACTAAGCACGTCTGCCACTTTAAGCCTAATAGTACGGTGTCCATTAGCCGCTGAAACATGGCCGGTGCAGAGCACAAGCCAAATGGAAGTACCTTAATTTCAAAAAGGCCACCAGGTGTCATGAAAGCTGTTTCCTCCCGGTTTCTTTCATCGACTTCTATTTGTTAATAACCACTCTTTAGATCCATCGACGAGAATTAACGCACATGCTGTAGCCGATCGAGTGAATCGTCGATGCGCGGAAGTGGGTAGACGTCTGTTTTTGTCACCTGATTCAGCTTGCGGTAATCCACGCAGAAACGTAAGGTGCCGTCTTTTTTATTCACTAATACAACCGGCGAAGCCCAAGGGCTTTTCGACGGCCGAATAACGTCATCTTGAAGCATCTGTCACACCTGGTTTTCGATGGCTTCACGTTCCCGAGGAGCTACCCGGTACGGGTTTTGCCTGATGGGTCTGTTCATGTCGTCCGTTATAATTCGATGTTTCGTCAGTGGCGTTTGATGGACCCTGGACGTCAAAGACAAACAATCTTCAAACTGGTTAATAAGCTGCAGAATACTTTGCTTCTGCGCCGGCAGCACACTTGGGCCAATATCAACAGATAGAGGTACGGGAAGAGATCAGTTGAATTATCTTTCTCAAGAGTTAGGCAGTCTGTCATCTCGGTGAGCTCTTTCATGTACGCGACTGCCATGCCCCTCGTTAGACGTTGGCGTTCAGAGCCGAAGTTTGTAACAAGGATGCGCGTGTGTATGCATTTTATGCTCACGATGCCTCTTGCGATAGATAAACCATGGCTGAATAGCATGGCTTTATAGCAGCAAAGGTTTACGTCACTGGTCTGTAAAGGGCCCATCCGAAACTTGACCTGGGGCCATCCAAAACATAACCAATCTTTAAGGAATGTTGATAACGGCGCCGTATTCACGCAGGAAGTCCATGCCCAAAATCAGGTCTTTGCAGCACTTCGATTAAATTACGAAAGTAGCGGCGAAATCTGAATTGCCGATATTAATTCGAGTGATACATTTGCCCGTCGGCGTCACCAATTGACCCCCTGCGGTTCTTATGTTCGGGCCCGTCCATATTGTTCTGACTTTCTTTAGGCAGTTGGCGAGTTTACGGCTGATAATTGAGAGGTCCGCGCCAGTATCTATCAGCGCTGTTACTGGGCGTTTGTCTATGCAAATGTCTAGACTGGCGCTTACAACTTCCGTTGATGTCGGTGGCGTCGTATCGACCTTGGTATCGTCCGTCGTACGATCCGTAGTATCATCCGTCTCATCGTGTCTTAGTGAAGATGTTGGGAGTGTGGTAGCATCTTGATGGGCGGAAACTCCCCCCCCCCCCCCAAAGGTCGCTGCTGTTTCCTTGACGAGGGCTAGGGTACCTGCCCCGGACCACCTCGGCGTAACTGCGCTGCTGCGGCGAGTTAAGTACAGGTGAAGGAGAGCGGGGTCGGAGCAGTGCGGAAAACGTGGCCGGCTTAGTCTGCAATGGAAGCAAAGTGGTCGACGGTCGACGGTGCGCCACAAGTCCGTCTTACGAATGAATGGCCGATGGTGGGCATTCTTTGCGACCAAGATGCAGACGTTGGCGGAGTGTACATCGGTGCCGTTTGCATAGACACGTTAGACTGTGGATATGGCAGTGGTGGATTCGAAGTTTGGGCCCATGGCTCGTTGTAAGGCCCTTGGCTGACGTTGCGATAAGCCAGTGGTGTCGAGTTGTACGTCACTGGAGTAGGTTGACGGCTGGCTGGTGTGTAGCTTACAGACCGCTGGTCTGAGAGCGATTCGGGCGACAAAAATGCCTGGCGGAGTTTTTGCCGCTCAACTTCTGCAACGCAAGCCACGGTATTTCCTTGCGGAGTCACAAGGAAGTTTTGTACCTCCTCACGGACGACCTCACGGATGCACGAATGAGCTCACGCAGAGAACACTCACTGCTGGCAGTCAAAGCAGAGAGGCTGGGAGATGTGTTTGGTTGGTCGTGGTATCGGCACCTTTACTGCAGTGCTCGCTCGATTGTCTTAGCCTTTTTGATAAATTCCGCTACGCTTGTAGGCGGGTTGCGTAAGAGACCGGCGAACAGCTCTTCCTTGACGCACCTCCTCAAATGTCGGAGTTTTAGATGCGGAAGCATCTTATACTCGCGCCTTGTAGTGCGCCGTCCGCGCCGTCCGCGCCGTCCGCACCGCCTTAGTTGAGCTAATTCATTACGTCTGATACAATAATCACTCGTTCTCTGCTACTGCAATATTCACGCGTTCATCAAGTATAAGGTTATTTGTTGCACTTCAAAAGCATACATGTGTCCGAGTTAAAACGGTCAAAGTTTCACATTAAATGCACCAGGAAGGTAAAGTATTGGTACGGAAACCAGTAACACAAACATGAGCTTGTACGGTAAAGTTAGCTATTTAAAACCTACGCGAGCGTCGGTGCACACTGAACCATGCCTGTGTATTCAGGCATGTGTCTAACTCTGTTACCAGCCACTAAACTGTTTTAGCGGGACGGCTCAGTGCTCTCCCATAGTTGAGTACGAAGTACTCAAAATCGTTCAACATATTAGATGCGGAAGCATCTTAAACTCGCGCCTTGTAGTGCGCCGTCCGCGCCGTCCGCACCGCTTCTCGAACATTCGACAGCTGACGCGCGCGCATGCGCCGTCGCGCCGTCGCCCACCATCTGTGCCGCGCGCGCTTCTCCTTCGAGAACATTCGACAGCTGACAGCGCATGCGCCGTCGCGCCGTCGCCATCTGTGCCGCGCGCGCGCTTCTCCTTCGAGAACATTCGACAGCTGACAGCGCATGCACCGTCGCGCTGTATATATACTCAAGGTCGGCGCTCGCTCGCTCAGTTGCCGCTCGTCCGTTGGTTCGTCGCAATAAATAAAACACCGCCCTTTCGCATACGTGCCGTACGTGTTCACTCATTTAACACCCCATTTCACAACCACGTTAACCAATTTAGCCATCGACCCAAGTAAGTCGCAATTTAACACCCGGTAACCAATTACATGCTTCCGCATCCTCCTCAGTGTTCCCCCGAGGGAAGCTGCGGGCAATTTTTTTTACCTTCAGGCATCTCGGGGTCAGCCCGCCAAAATAGGTGGGCCAAGTCCTACGCAAACATGGGGACGCTCTTGTTCGGTTTTTGTATGTGTACCTCGATGAGCTGCAGAGCAGAATCACAGCGGTCAATGTTTGCGAATGTCCCGAGAATTTGTTGCCGAAATTCATCCCACAAAGATAGCGTCGACTCGTGATTCTGGTATCACGTACGAGCGCTCTCTGCCAAAGTAAAGTAGACGCACGATAGCTTTTGTTCAGTGGGCCAGCGGTTGGCTTGGTGACTCGCTCATACTGGGATAACCAGTTCTCAACGTCTTCATAGACCTCACCGTGAAAGGTCTCGGGAATTGGAGGCTGATGAACAGTAAGCCGTGAATGCCCTCCAGTAGCCATTTCTCCAGGCATGGTGTGTTGCTGGAGAAGTTCGAGAAGGATTGCCTCAGGACTAAAGCGTCGCTGTCGGCGACTGTTGCGGTGGACAGGAATATCCACTGCAGGAACGGGTCGCGTTGGTGGACTCGATGTGCCAGGGTGCAGAGGTGCCCCAAGCATCAGTTGGAGAAGTCCAGCACCTACACCAATGTCGCGACGTGAAAATAACAGGATACAGGACGACGGTGTGACCAGGAAAAACAAGGTCTGTAATAACAGAACAAAAGAGCAGCCGCTTCGACGTCGTCGTTCTCAGAGGAACCATGGTTGCTGTTCACGCTCATCACTTCGTCGTCCTCTGTCTTCTTTCCCGGCCTTTAGCCGTGACAATATGCTGACGTCCTCTCGGTGCCAACTTTCAGGGTCAAACATGTCCGCAGCATCATACCGCCGGGTGCTCAACAACTCGAACACTTCACTGTTAAGTGGTGGAATTGTAACGGTGCACACTTTGAGGACTTCCAGTGTTTCCAATGTGACGGTGCTGCCGTTAAATCGCCCACGCAGCGTGACAGGGACACGTCGACAACGTAAATGATTCCATGGCTTGGCAATTCCAAACGTTACAAATGACAGATCCTCCGTGCCAATGACTTCACACTGCAACCTCTAGGCAACGTCGGTGCGTATGAATGAACGCTGGCTGCCGCTGTCAAGCATCACACGCACCAGGAGCTGTCACGGTCTGCTCTCCACCCAAACACGGCCCGTATGAAGCAGCACCGACTTGGCTTATGTAGCGCCGCTTAACGCCAGTTATTGTTGGTAATGTAGTGACGGACGAGACGATCGGTAATGTTGGTGTAGGAGCAGTGGTCATGGTAACGGCTCGTGACAGCTCACAAAGGACCGTTAGGTGTAGGCGTTGGCACTTGTTGCACGTAAGATTCAAGAAGACTTTGCAAAACCGTGCGACATGATTGCGCATTCTGCACTTGTAACAGCGCCGAGCGTTAAGCAACCTGACCCGTTTCTTGTCGGCGGATAAGTTGACCGCGAACTCTGCCTGGCTGTGACCTCGGCTGTCGCACAGTACACAAGTTGTGCGCTGCTGGAGGGATTCCGTCGCCGCTAGCACGGATGCCGATGGAATGCCATGAGAACATCTTGTCGGCGACCTGATGTTGTCAGGTACCGTCATCAAGTTGCGCGTATACGATGGCGCCACTTCTTGCTTCCCTTCTTCACGCACTTCAACCTGGATTTTCAGGAACGCTAAAATGTCGGTCGCCTTCTGCGTTCTCGCTTCAGGGGATGTGGACTCTGCTGATGTATTAGTACCATGCGTGCTCTCCTCCATCTTCTTCTGTCGGTACATTATCGCCAATTCTTCTGGCAAGCACCTCGTTAGCACCCAATGCAGCACCACACTGCTCTGGTGGTTCACCAAGACCTTCGAGCACACTTACGTGGAAACGCGCAGTGTCATGCCGCACCAGAAGCTTCTCCACTTCCTTGGAACTCCTCACGGGCGACAATGGAAGAAGCTGGTCGATGTGCTCGTTGACTAGAAATTCTTGTCGGCCGAAGCACTCTTTCAATGTGGTAACGACAATTTCATAGTTGTTGTCAGCCAGCCTGGTGCCTTTGATAGCTCGCTTGGCCGCTTCCATCGGGTACGTCTGCAAATACTTAAATTTCTCGATGGGCAGCAACTTGGTGTCTTCGTGAATTGTGGCGCTGTAATGGTCCCAGAGTTCTTGCCACTCACGTAAATCGCCGGCATACGTCGGGACTTGAAGCATCGGAAGCGCAAACAATCGGTAGCGGGGCGTACTGACGTGTTCAATATTGCTCAGCATTACTGGCATTCGGTCGCTATTGCGTTTACTGACCAATGGGTCGCTGGCACTGGTCGCCAGATGGCGCTGTAACAGGAAGAACTGTGCATCAGCAATTGCCTACAAAATCTTCTCGTGGTATTCGGTGGCACCCTCGACTTCTCCTTAAATAGCGTCGTTTTCAGCTAGATCGAGAAAGTCCTTTTCTAGCTGGCTGAGCTCAACTTCTTTCGTTTTTAAAACAGTGACTGCCTATTGAACTCGTACGCTTCAGTGTCGGGGTTCTGCAGCAGTCCTGTCAGGAGCACAATATTCCGGAAGACGCTGGCCCTGACATTTCGACGCACCTTTTGAAGATGCTCGGTCGAAGACATGGTTGTCCAGCACTGACCAGATCCCGGGTGTCATGGCACAAAAGCACGCGAGGTCAATAGGCAAGTCGCCGTTCCTGGTTCCATCCCTGGTTTTGGCGGCAAATGCTAAAAACTAGGACCCGTGATCGTAGAGCTAGACACGTCTTTACTCAAGAAAGGGTTATCTCTGAATCCCCGTCGTCGTTCTTTTCCTCTCGTCCCCTGTACCTACCATCAAGACTACTCTATACCAGTCTATTTTCAACAGGGGGCCTCACGTGTCTCTCGCATAATGCAGAGGTTTCAGTTCTTGTACGCAGGCTCAGAAAGCGACTGAATTCCTTGCAAACAAGACGGCGGGGCTAGATCGTCGACCACAATGGACCATTGTGATCCTCAAATACGAAGGCACACCACTCGCCGGTGCAATTCAACTGCTGAGATGGCTGTTACAGCTGTACACACCAGTCAATTCACCGCGAGACGGGAACATGCAAGAACGCTTCGTGCAGACTTCGCAATCAAAGCTGTCAGCAGTGGCAAAAAAGAAGCATGCGACTAGTGCGCGAAGTTCCTTTGTTCTTATGCTGATGAGATGAGTGAGGCTGGCGCCTGTGGAAATGGTCTTTGTTTGCGATTCGCGTACATTTCATTAAGTTCGCACGCCGCGTTTTGTGTGCCACGCGGAGAACGGAATGAGGACGACGAAAAATTAAGCGGAGAGCAGCGAAGCTCACGACGCTCGATGTTCACGGCTACGTGCGACAGAGAAGGGTGGAAGGAGGAGTGCGTCTGGCAGCAACTGATAGTGACAGATATGCCGATCTTTTGCTTTCGGTGGGGCGGAGACAAAATAGCGGGAGCGATAATCTTTACGGTGGGCTTGATTACAAATTAAGGACCTTGTTTACTGTAAAGAAAATTCTTCATCGTATTCGTTTTGAAAGAAACTTAGTGCGTACACTACATAAACTATAAGGAACCATGCAGCGAGCGCTGCATACGGTATTTAATGTGGTAGTGCTTGTAAATATAATAACTAAACAAAAAAAGAAAGAAGTTATGGAAGATCTCTGGATGATAGCGGTACTTACGGGAATTTTCGAAGGGGTTCTCGAGGCGTCTTTGTTGGAACAAATAACAATACTCTTCTACCGAACTTGGATACCTTCGAAAGAACGTCATTAGGAACCACATTTTTTCTCTAAAGAAGGCAGTACTTTTTTTTTCTGGTGGCATTCGTCAATACTCGAAAGAAGAACGCTTGTGGGGATGTTGGGATTTCTATGGTGCGCCGTGCATCCCAGAACACGCGACACAATTTTTTCAACTTCTATAGGTCTACTTGTGAACTACAATAACAGCGATTTACTCGATTCGTCCTCCTTTTTTTTTGCTGTCTTTACCCCTATGCATGTTACATGAAAGCAATCATAACTACCACCAGTAAAACCATTCCGACCGTTTTGTATATCGCTTCTCTCCTTCTGTTTCTTTCTCTCATGCATAGGCCTGTCCATCACCACAGAATATTCGTTACCTATGGGCACGTAAACAACAGCATACCACCACCGCTACCACCACCACCACCACCCCCATCATTAAGCGCGTCGACTGATTTGTCGTTCGTGAATGCATTCGGCAACCTAAACGGTGGTTATCGGGCCCGATTTCCCCGCATCCTCTACGCTTCGGGTCAAGGGCGATGCACGTAGCATACAGCGTGACATAGATTTTGGGTTCCATTTACCCACAGCTCTCACATGTGTCCTAGACATTTTCGCCGTCGGCAATGGTTGTACTTTCTCAAAGATACGTACCAGTCGCTGAGAGAGATAAAGAGAGAGAAAGAGGAAAGTGACCGAGAGACGTGTCCACTTTCACTTTACACACAGCAGTGAGCGGCCTCATAAAAAAAAACAATGTAATACAAGAAAAAAGAAAGAAATACAAAGAGTACGCAAATACCAGGTCGCACAAACATAAGATGGCATCGGCCCGTTAAAAGCGGACGTAGTGCGTATGGCGTATCACAATCGGCGGAAAAGCCCTAAGTGTTGGCCACAGACAAGAGATCCCGCTATCCGCTAGAAATGAACGATGTCTTTGAAGCCGGCCTCTGAATGCGTACAGCGGGTGTGTAGTGCTGAGATATCATGTTGTATATGTAGCTTTTATTCTGTTTGCAAGAAGAACAAAAAAAGCAGCAGTGACATACATGCGACCGCCGCCAACTTCAGATAAGCCTATGGTTAGCGATACTTTTTTATCGAGAGCAGAGTTATTCGACACAGCAACGAGAGTCCCTCACTGCTGACGTCGCGACGAGCTGTATAGTTTCTTTGCAACACTGAGAAACTTAAGCCAAAAGTGGGTAAACTTTAGCATAGGTTTATAAAGAGCAGTAGTTTTTTTTTTAGCTGGCTTAGCGCAGCATAAAGAAAGTGGGTATTCTCACGTGAGTTTTTCGTCAAGATAACTATTGCTGTTGTAATTTATATAGCTCGGCGACTAGTGGGTTATGAGCTAGCGGGTGTACGACGCCATGGACCCAACCCGGGTTGCAAGACATCGACTATTCGTGGAATTATCGTGGAGTCGACGGTGAAGTTGCATGGTAAGAAGATCATACCTACAGCGTGAGCTTTTTTTCCTGATTAATTCGAGCTGTGACATCTCAAATGTAGTTGCTAGTTGTTGGACAAGTATATCGAAGGAATTTCATTTATCGACTTGTACGTACGCACTTTCCCTGAGCTGAGAAAGTGCTTTCTTTCTATACACAAATTTCATATACACTAAGCGGTTTGTGATTTCGTATAGACGAATAATGCCACCAATGTATATTCAGTTTCACGTATATGTTATAGTGAAAGCCTGTGTTCGACAAAGCTTATCACTGTCAACGCTCCCGAGCACTTATTTCACTCTCGTTATGACATCTTTCATCACAACCTTTATCGAGGTAAGAGTACTTTCGTAAACTGTTTCTTCACGAGAACTGATCAATAAATAATGACAACTAATATTTGTGGCTTTACGTGCCATAATCACGATATGGTAGTGAGGCACGCTGTGTCAAAATGGCTCCGGAAATTTCGATAATGTGGTGTTTTAACGTGCACTGGTATCACACATTACACGGGCCTGTAGCATTTTGCTGCGTAACAAATTGCTTGACCACCGTGGCAGTGATCGAACCCTTCCGGTCAGCAGCTGATTACTATAACCACCATACCGCTTGGTTGGACTGATCGATGAACCAGTGTTTTGTATATGTGTACTCTTTGGTTCCTGCGCACTTCGTAACTAGGGCAATTTATAAAAAGACGCACAGTTTTCACACGAATGGCTAACGTGCAACACCCTGGATTTGGTGTGTTTTTTTTCTTTTTTTTCAGATGGGGCGAGTGCTGCTGGGTGGTACACCACTTGATTAAGAATGGGGCGAGGCTCCACGTGGATTTCCCGATTGCTTTATGCCTTGGCAGCGATGCTTTTAAAACCCGCTCGAGGGTCCGCGCCTGATCGCAATGTCACCTTACCTTGGACGGTGTCCAGAGAAATCTACGAGAACATCGGGGGTGTCACACTCGAGTTGTTGATGCGATGTCCGGCCAACCTACACGGCTGCTCTGAAGACCTGTTGAGCTGCGAGCCTGGGGCATACGTTGCGACCTGTTCGTGCTCTCCCAATTGCAGAGTGTACAGGGACTGCTGCTGGGAAGTGGAGTTTTTACCGGAGGAGGACGAGACCGAATTTCCGGAGATATCCTGCGTACCGGTTCAAGTCTCAGCTCGGCTGATAAAGCACGTCTCCATGGTAGTTGGGTGCCTGTCATCGTGGCCGCAAGACGAGGTGAGGACAGCCTGCGAGAACGGCCCGTCGTTTAAGGAGACCTTCCATCACATACCGGTGACAAGCATCAATCACGTCACTTACAGGTGAGCCTGTATATTTCTCGCATTCGAAAAAAGCCCTCCTCGTCTTCGTGCTTTAGCTGCTTTTCTCTCTCTCTCTTCTGTAATTACATACTATATGTGTATAGATATCACCTGGAGTCAGGATTGATGACGTATAAGCTCTGGACACCATCGTGTTAGCGCTTCTCTGTCATTTCTTCTATGCTACTCTGCACAGGAGTCGAAGACAGATATGCACGAACGCAGAGGCATCTTGTTGATTGAAAAGTGTTCTTGTTATTTCCTCCCAGAAGGTCTCTAACTCGCAATGTCCTTCAGGGGCTTGTTGGCTCACTTTATGCATAATAATACAGTTGCTAGGGCATATATGACGCGACTGAACTGCTTTTTAAAAGGCCTAAAATAAAGCCTCAAGGTACGCTGTCATCAGTGGAAACAGCGCGAAAAAATTATTTTTTTTCACACTGAAGTTTACTGGATTGCATACTGCATGAAACATTACCTCAAAGTTACCTCTACGTTCCGAGTGTTTGTACGTAAGTGCGTGTTCACGTCACAATGAGCAAATGCTAATGCTTCCTTAATATTATGGCTTTAATTAAGTGAAGTTTGAAGAACTCAAAATTGTAACGTTTCTTTTTCTACTGCACTCATGCCTCGTTATGTTAACATTAACATGCAAGCTGGCACCACTACTCTGCAGTCATGTACCCTAAATCTCACACTGCTAGAGCGTATCAAGAGGTCAAACCAGTGTTTGGAAAGGGAGGCGTTGTTTGCAAGCATTTGTTCCACACCTATTTTTATTTGTTGGAACGTTAGTGGATGCACTGCACTTCATTAGCGTTTTTTTTTTCTTTTATTGCCTTTGCCTTGGAACTTCATTCAAGTTCCTAATTTTACGGAATGTTATTCCATCGTTACAGAAATGGCTTCTGCGCGCTATGCAACAACGATGTCGCGAATGCAACCTTTTGGAATGCCATGTCAACGGGACCAAGGAAAACTATTCGAGCAATCTTGCCACAACTTGTAACTGACGATCCAGCATTGTACCTGAGACCCTGCGTCACGGACAAACCTGATGACACGTGCGATGGACATGACGGCAGTCACATCTCAAACAAATGCAAGACCTACTACGCACCCGTCAGTGACGCGGGAAGTTCCTTCTATACCGTCCATCGCAATTTATACTGTGCCATCTGCAGCCACGCCAACTTGTCCCGACTCTCTTGCACCCAAACGAGACACGTCGCCAACTTCACTATAGCCGTGCACAGACACCCCACCGGACACAAGAGACCAGCCTCTGCACGCCTGCCAAATCTGGTCTCTATATTCAAGCCCGTGGTTAGGACCCCGACGTGTTTCGCCCAGCACAACAGTCATTGCTACATAAAAGACGCCCCGACACCGAAGAAAAAAGGCCTCCTACGCCGCGGAAACAAGCTCGCGAACGAAGCGAAGTCATCTCACTCTGTCGGTGGCGAAAATGTATCATACAACGTACACTTCGACGTGTACAACTACGTGACGGTGATCTGCATGTCCGTGTCAATATGTTGTCTCGCGCTCAAGGTCATTGTCTTCTGTGCTTGCAAGGGATCCCGAAGCTTCTCGTCCAAGTGTACACTCTGTCTCTCGGTCACGCTGATGATTACGCAGCTGCTGTACTTGCTCACAAGCTTCGTCGACGTACATGGGGTGGCATGCGTGGTTGTCGCCGTGTTTGTTCACTATGGATTCCTGTCTACCTTCTTCTGGACCGGCGTACTGTCTTACGACATCTGCAGTAGCATTACTTCCCTCAAACTCTCGTCGGCTCGCGACAGGACTCTATCCCTATACGCCTCACTGTCCTGGAGTCTACCGTCAGTCGTCGTCATCTCAGCGCTTCTGGTGCATTTTTTGACTCCGGAGTCTGAGTTGTCACCTAGATACGGTGCCGTGGCTTGCTGGATCGGCACCCTCTGGGGTTTGGTGTTGTACTTCTTGGTTCCCATGGCGACACTCACCCTCTTCTCTCTCTTCGTGTACGTGAAGACTGTCTTGTACATTCGCGACATTGCGTCCGACGCTGCAGGAGTTCGTGAAGGTCAGGATGTGGATGGCAGCGTGGAGTGCGAACGTAAGCGGCACCGAACTCGCATGAAGCTGTTCTGCCGCCTCGCGCTCATCATGGGAGCCGCGTGGATGGTCGCCTTCCTGGGCACGTTCGTGCCTTTCCCCGAGGTAGACGTCATAGTGAACGTTCTCGTCGGACTGCAAGGGGTGTACCTGTTCATTGCTTTCAGGGACTACCGCTATGTTTGGGCATCGATCGCTGGGCGCCAAAAAGGGACTGTTAGCGGCAGCCGTGGGACCTCCCAAACCGTCGTCGCCTCGTCGAAGAAAAGTTGCGTCTCGGAATGATTGTGACTGTCAGAAAAGGCGTGGCGCCAAGCTTCGCTTGCTCATGGACTCATTGGTTTGTACAGGCAGCTTGATTCATGCGTCAATGCCCTGAGTACAACCGTCAGAGACAGTCCCTGTCGGCAGTGTTTGCACGCCTCGACGACCAGCCGCTTTCTGAAAAGTTCATTTTGTAATACCGGAAAGATCGAACTTCACGCCAACAAGTGACGAAGGCCCTCCTGAAGTTTCCGCGTTTCCGCGATCGACCCGCCTTGTCGAACGCTTGTGACGTTTTAGTGTGTTTGTGTGTTTTCGCTTTCGTCCCACTCTCCTTCTCTCATTCCCTTCTTACTTTTCTGTCTCCCATTTCCCCTTCACCAGTGCAGGGTAGCAAACCAGACACTTGCTTTCTGGTTAACCTTTTTGCCTTTCTTCATACTATATATATATATATATATATATATATATATATATATATATATATATATATATATGTATAGTTTATTTTTCTTTTCAATCTTGCATCATAACTTTCATCTAAAAAAATAAACAGGCAGTGATGCGGTGTGTTGTCACAGTAGTTACACTCCAAGTGCAACCTAACCACAATCTGACACGAATAGAACATTTATATCAATATAATATAGAGTCACGTTTGTATAGAAACCTATACGAAATTCGGACATTATAGACACGCGCCACTAGAATATTTATAATTGACAATGTGAACATGACCCGCCACAGAAATCTAGTGACAATGGTGCTAGCCTGCTAACCCACAGGTCACGGGATCAAATATCGGCCGCAGCGGTCGCATTTGCAATGAACACGAAAATTCTCGAGGCCCGTGCACTAAGATATAAAAGTGCGCGTTAAAGAAACCCAGTTGGTCAAATTTGCCAAAGCCTTTCACCACGGTTTTTCTCATAACGATAGCGTAGTGTTGGGACGAGAAATTCTATCAATCATTATTATACAAGGTGACCATGAACGTGTCGCAGTTTAACCCATGTGCCAAAATATTAGTCTTATACCAGTAAAATCCAGGCACGTGATTCTGTAGGAAGCAGCAAACATGCCTTTGTGTTGTACAGCAATTGTTCTGAACTGCCGTTTTTTTTCTCATCTTTAAAACTAACACCGCCTTGCAGTACTCAGCCGATCGAAATACCATCGGCAAGTTCTAAACCCAATTCTGTGCCGGTACAATTATAGCGCGTCGAAATGGGAGCCTCTCTATTATCCTCTTATAATTATGCGATATCATTTCCGTGCAGCTGATGAGCACACAAGAGACAAGAGAGGTCACAGGTCACGTAGCTGGCGTCCCCTTCCCTTATAAGCACAGGCACACGTACAAATCAAGTGCACGAAACCAGGGACTTCAAAGCAAAGCAAAACAAAACAAACAAAAAACGCAGCGTCGTACTCCGAACAAAATATTAGGGCCATAAGGCTTCCACTTGGAAGATATACACAGATAGTTAAAAGATAATTACCCAAAACATTCAGGCAGATGCAAAAAAAAGGCAAGATTCCAAGAAAGTGCGCATTCCACGATTCCATAACGTACCCCCCCCCCCCCAAGAAAAAAACAAAACAAAACGAAAAACAAGACAAAAGAGAGAGAGATAGCGAGAGAGGGAGAAAGAAAGTGGTGCTTGTCACGTCGCGGTGAAAATGTGAGCAAGACCAGACTACCAGCTTATTATTAAGTAATGTCAAAGTTGCAAGAGCAACCCAAAGTTTTGTATGCGTCAAAGAAAAACAACAGAGAAAAAAAAACACCCAGGAGCTCTATGTATTGAGGGGCCAGTGGTGCCATTTTACCTTTCTGGAGCGTGCAACGCCGCTAAGCTGCTCGGCACTATCATTATAAGGCTTAGCCGGCACAGCAGCTGCGGCACTGGCACGCGGGCAATGCATCCTCCCTCGATTACGTTCGCGTACAGCGGAGAGCAGCAGCACGGCAGAGCCTAATTGCGCCTCGATCGATGGCTGCCCTCGAGCACGGAGGAGGAATCTTTGGATTTCGCGTCCAAAACAACAAAATGAAGCGCGAAGAACAGGATCGAGAGTAGCAAACGCGGGCAAAGCAATCCAAATCTCTCCGCATTCCATCTTTCGGAAGCGTGCGCCGCGGGATGGTGGTTGAATGGCGAAAGGGTTGCGGAGACGGGGAAGGGGCGTATCGAGATTTCGGTCCACCCGGGCGCCCTTTCCCTCCCGCCAAAGCGTCGACACGACGACGTGCACGGTGGTTGTTTTGCCACGCCGCGTAAATCGTCCGCACACCCGTTTTCGCGGTCTCTCTCCTCGTCGCGCTGCGGCCGCCCCTGCGGCCAAAGCGCCGGCCAAAGCAACGCGAGGCGCACTTCGCTCACGGCCGTTGCTGCAACGAAACGAGCGAGTAATTGAATTGCCTGGCGAAACCAATTACGCGTTCCCGACCGGGAAAGCTGGCGAGGGAGAGAGGAGGAAGTCGAGAGTGGGAGAAGTGGAGAGTGAGAGGGGATGCTTTGGGAGAGGGCAAGTGATTCCAAACATTACGTTGTGATATAGTTTGGTGTATGTAGTGCGCGGAAATTGTACGGTCCGTTCCCGGCCTGTATCGTCACTGCGATAACTGCCGAGTGGTGCTTTCCTGCACGCATGGTCGTGGCTTTACGTGAGATAAACGAAGGCGCAAGGAATGAACGGTAGATCAGAAATGGTGGTCGGGAAGTTAGCGCACAACACTCGCGAAATGCGATCAAGGCTTCGGTGCCTGCATTAGAGACTTGTCGCTGGTGCAGGACCTGTCTTAACGGCAACAGCCTGTCGCAGCTAAACGCCTACGTCTTTTGCCAATAGTATTTTTGTTCGCCTAGCTATGCAACCAAATAGAGCGCAGATTTTTTTTCTGTGAACTTTTGTGATTCTTCGTTTGTCTGTGTGCTTATGACTTTCAGCGATCATGATTAGGACAACCTGACAGTAATGAGTGAGAGCACCGTAAAGGCTAACGTATTTGCGAAGGCACGTGTAATCTCAAGAGAAGCAGCGAAGAGCCCTAATACGCAAGAATGCGTATATGGGATGTCATGGAAGCGTTATGCCTGTCCATTATGCCCGGTGCCCGCTCTTTGTCTGATTTCTGCCAGACCACCATCTGGAAACTAACACGGCTGTTGGGTGAAAAAAATTTATCTAGAGGCCGTGTAACTGTTTACGAATCGAGTGCTTCGAGCTTATGCTAGCTCTGCTTGTGCCGCTCATTCTTTATATGCTTTTTCCGACTGATCCTCTCGTGGTCTTGTGCTGCGTGCGCACCGTATTTCACTGAGAGAGATGCTGCACCGTGGTATGAAGCAGTTAACAGCGAATAATCAGCAGAAGTCACAAGGTTGGCTGCGCCCTACTATGCCTATGAATGACTGCTGCTTAAAAAAACGCAAGATATTCAATAGTACAAATCATTGTGCGCCTCGAGTTTGTATCGCAGAGTAGACGAAACATTTTTCAAAACGGTCCTTTGTGAAAGAATACCTTATAGCGAGCTGTTGCCTTCTGGCGTCGTAGGGTGCGTAGCCAATGAATTTTCCCTATTTAGCGGACTTTCAGTTTTAGTCGAGATTTGTAAATGTGTGGATAGCATATTGCTTAAAGTAGTCCACTGCGATGGTGCTTGGAATGAACAACAAATTTGCCTGAACACCAGGACAGTCGGGACAGTAATTTCCCAGTTAGACAGCTATCTAGGATTCCTAATGGAGCGTACTTACCAGAAAATTACCTGCTGCTTCCAAGTTTACCTCTAAGTATTGTGGTCAATGGTTTTGCTAAGCTTCTAGGATCCAATTTTATTCAAAACTCAGAGCAGGGCAATTGGCACATTCTGCCCAAAGGGTAGAATTCAGAAAGCTTTTCGCTCCCACCTGCTTTTTTCATACCTGAAGCCACCTCCCGTAATGATACGCAGCATCGAGTGTGGCTTCAATTTTCAGCAACAACAGCTTTCTTTCTCTTCCTGCAGTTTTAACGCTGTTACTAAAACACAACCACTTCAACTTTTACTTAAGGGGTCCCTGAAACAGTTTTCGAAGCAGTTAAATGATCCCGCTATCGAAGTGCATTGTCTAACAAGCAGATTGCCATAAAATAATTTTGAATCCGCTAGGTACGAGTAAAGTTACGGGGACTATAGTCACACGCATTCAGCGCTTCTTTTTTACCTTTTTTTTTCACGAACGAGTGCACTGGCTGCTACAAATCTGGGGAATAACAAAGGGGCCAAAAGCTGCGGCAGTGCGTTCAGGCTCATCATACGCACCAGCATCATGATCTTCATAATCTTGCGCTTGTTTTCACCGATCAACGAATTAGACAATGGCCGCATCCTTCCCTCCGTTCAAATAGTTCTCTCCGACGTTTTCGTAATTTTCAAGGAAGGCAAGTGATTTCCAGCTGCATTATAAACGCAATTGTCAATTCACTACCGCTTGCAGTGTTACAGTATGAGGTCGTTGAGCAAAACATAGAAGCAGTACAAACAGAAAACTTTGTAGACAAGCTAACGCTTCGGAGTCCCCGTGAGTGAACGTACATCCTGTCTACTACGTGTTGTTCCTGTTCTGTTTTTTTTAATCCCTAATGATTTCTCAATGATGCACCAAATGGCCCAACAGTCAACGCTGTAGCGCTGTATCATTTTGCTCACATGTTCAACAGAGCCTCAACTACTGCTCGGCAATGTTCTCCAGTGGTCATGTTTTGTAAGTCTTGCAGGGTCCTCCTTAATGCAATAGACGAGTTCATAACTCTACAAGGTAGCTTTGCTGCCTTGCAAGAACTCTTGAACGATGATGGCACCTTCAATCCTCGCTACAATTGTTACGGACAGTGTAGTGTTTCCCGTGTTTGGACTTGACACGGGATGTGGAATTACATTTGCGATGTAAAATTACATCGCAAATTTGCATATTTGTGATATCACGCCATGACGTTATCACGCGATGATTTTTCGCATCCCTCGTGTTAACGCTGCCGACGTGGGACGCCAACTGTCCATGAACACGTTTCATGTGTCATCTAGAGCTTTCGCCTAAATAATTATTATTCATATTGTACACGCAGTAAGCGTCATACATAGGGAAGCATACAGGAGCTACATACATTTATGCATGCCACAGCTTGAAAAGCAGGAACACGTGTAAACAATTACAAAGGAGAGAAGGACACGACAACAAACTCGAAGCTCGGCCCGGACGTTACAGATTAACGAAGGAATGATGCCCACATAAATAACTCACCCTGCTTACAGCCTCAGCAAAAATGGCCTCGCTCTTTCCGAACAGAATTCAAGCATATTCAAGTTTCTCCCCCCGGGGAGTATGTTCTGACTCCCACGCGCTGCCATGCAAGAGGAGGATGAGGAGGAGGAATAAATGAGGAAGGACAGGGAGGTTAGCTATGCAAGAGCTTCTCTAAGAGCTGACGTGGTCCAGCTCTCGCGCTGTTGGAACGAGATTAGGCGGGAACGCAAAGCGGCTCAGCCACGACAAAAGCTTGATAGAAGCTTCTGGACATTGTGGACACACAGAAATGCCGAACGTAAGACTCGATGGTTGCGCGTCCGACCGGAATCGTAGAAGAGGACGCCTAGCATGAAGTGACGCCCCAGTATGAGTGCCTGAGTTGCTGAGTGGCATCGAGGCTGGAACGCATCGTTATCGCCGTGACGGGTAAGAAAACTAAATGCGGAATGGGATGGCTTTGCGCGACAACTAATGTGTCGAAGAAACGAAGAAGAAATGACGCGATTACGCCCACGCTCTCATTGCCTCCCGTGTGCTTTCTACAAACTCGAAAGCTGCGCGAAGACGAAACAGAGCAACAATATTATGGGAAAAAAATAATTCGAGTAAAGAGGGATCGCTTACGAAGAAAAAGCCGTCACCGATGCCTTAAGTGCTCGCGCTTGTATCTGAATGGCTAGCCGAAAACGACAGACGTTGAGAGGCGGAAAAAAAGACGAGAGTGCTCAAGTGCGTGCTTTCATGGCGTCGACGTCGTTTTGTCGTCAATAACACACGCAAATACGTCGCCGTCGTTCGCGTTTTTCCTAATGCTAACGACTTTGGCCGAAGTACTCGACGCGATCACTTGCGACTACCTCCCCTGCTCTACGTTGTACTCTAAAGAAATTTGCACCAAGAAATGAATAAGGCACTGCCGGCGTCGGGGGTTAGAGGCTTCGCAAAACAATACGCAGTTTCCAATGTCCGTGTGAATGCCGAAATTATTGCTATAGCGCGTTTATCGTACGCACCCAAAGGCAGCCTTCAACTCGATATACAGACTTTTTTTAAATAAGAGCTGAATAAATCGAAAATAATTGATTTTGAAGTGAATTAGAATATTTTAGTGTGAGTGCCAATCGCAGCGAATATTTTTCGAATATTTTTCGAATAGTTCGAAGCGAAAATTGCAGAAGAAAAAAAATTGGGAGGATTTCTAAGTATATTCTTATGCGATGCAGCAAAATGATAGTGTTTCCTTTAGCTAGGCTGATGAAATGCTGGCGCGGTGGTATTTAATGGTTCTCTTATCAAGAATGGGGTACAGCAGAGGGTGAAATGTATTAGTACGTGATGTGAAGCAACGAAAGTGTTACTGACGAAACTTCACATGAGAAAGGCAAAACATTGATATTTCTCAGCCTCTCCTTCTTTTTCAACTTCTGTGCAAGCACAAACGATGTGGCAGATAAGGTTGTGCTCCCTTTGAGTTAGGAGTTCTGATTTTTCTCGTGGACGTCAACGTGTATACAAGAACATTTTGAAATTTTGAATGCTAGAAATATTTGATATCATATTTTAGGACCTTCTGCCTGAATTTCAGGTCCAAAACATCACTAATATAGCCCCCGCTTCTGCCTCATCTTTCATCTTCATGTGTAATATAGAGTTTTCTTAGGTTAACACATTTGCGACCGTAGCAGAGCGTGAAAGGCAGCTTTGCTGCAATAAGAAATGTATTAAGGCGAAGCCCTAGTTATTTGAAGGGGCCACTTTTAATGGGACGTGTACTGTGTTTGTCTTTGGTAAATTCGACTGTAGCAGAGCCTAAAAGGCAGCTTTGGCAAAACTTGAGAATGTGTTTAGGTGGAGCATACTAAAGCTTTGAAGGGGCCAATTTTTCGCACGGTGACTGCCTCAAAAAAGTTTCACCGTAGCGAAGCTTGAAAGACAGCTTTGCCGCAGTACGAAAGTGTTGTAGGACGAAGCATAGTAAAGATCGGAAGAGGTCGCTTTCAAGCAGACGTTGACAGCATTTGCCTTCGGGAAGTTCGAATAAAAAAAAATACCAGTGCGAATCGAATCAAATAGCAAACACTATTAAGAATATATTGAAATATTGAATATTTGGGCACTCGTAATACTATCTTATAACAGTAAAGCTCCTGTTTTTTCCACCTACGGACTTCCATTGAAATACTTTGCCGCAATAATTACTAGACTGTTGTGACTAATTAACAAAATTTATTAAGTTTCTATTCACTTAATTGAGGACAGTTATTTATGTAGCAAAGTTGTACTGCGTGCCAATTTATGTCATAGCTGTATTTGAGAAATCGCAGAAATGGCACGTGGTTCGAAATATTCATAATCGAACGCGACGGGTGAAATCAAAGCTTGTCGTGCCCAGCACGACAGCAGTTTTGATATACACATATATATTTGCTTTGGGCGTCTCAGAATGAAGCATTAAAAAAGACAAAGCCCACACAAACACGCGCCCACTCGCTTACACACATGGTACGTACGGTGCAGATAGACGCAAGGAAAGGAAAAAAAGAGAGGGTGAAGTAAAGAAACAAGAGAAGTGGTGACAATGCACGGATAAATGCTGAGTGTAACTGAAGAGTTTTATGGTATCACAGACAGTTTCGGGTGAAAGCAGAAGAGACCAGACGGGGAAGCGGATCTGCGTTCAAAGCTTTTATAATAAACGACGGGAACTCGATGCCGAAACGAAATGGCAGATGATGTCGGTGGCGGAGGCTTTACTCCAACTGCCTTTCATATTGTTCTCGCGAGAACAAAAAAAAAATGAGCGCTACGACATCGTCAAGAATCAACTCACCCGACTGGCTAAGTAATTCAAGAAAGGAAAACGACAGAAAGTACCCAGCACCACGAAAGCTTGCACGTTGCAGTACTGTGGGCTGAAATGGAAGGGTGGGAGAGACCAGATGAACACTGGAACGGCGAACGGAAGAAAAGAAAGGGGGTCGGCCCGGGTGAAGCGTAGTCAGAAAAATTGCCCGAAAATCCCCCGCCATGCTCGCGGTTGAGGCAGAACCGCGTCCTCAAAAACAAAAACAAACGTTCAAGACGACAGAAGACGCTTACTGAAGGCGGCATCGTTGTAGCGTGGTGTTGAGAAGACGGGGAAGAGGCTGAGGGGGGGGGGGATGGTTGAAGGTGAAGGGTGAAACCATTGCAAGC
>WOVY01002692.1:0-287500 GCA_013436015.1 Rhipicephalus annulatus | reverse complement strand
TTATACGCTCGTTTCCACTGTATACCGGAAGCATTTGAGTAAGCCTTGATGTAAGTGAGCCCTTAAAAAATGTTGTGGCACCGATATACTCCACTGATAAAACTGATATTAGCAAAACAACTCAGTATTCGTCCTCAGTCTTGTAGCTCACTGAGCGGCCACCTTTTTTTTGGGGGGGGGGGCGGGAAGAGGAAGGCGTGCATCCGCAAAACTTTTGCGTCTGGGATTGTAAATAAATGCTTCGGTATGTATGATGATGTGTTTTTTGCGGATGTGTAGGCATAGGAATTGATTCCCCTTTTTTTTGTGCCAGGCTAGAAAGAAAGATTTCCGAAGCATGGAGTCACTGCAACCATTTTGTTCGGCCCTTCTATGGCTAAAGGAACGCATGATGCGGTATTTAATTTTCGCCCCGTTTGCGAGTTTTGGTGCACACGCTAAAACCAAGAAGATGCATGTTACATAACTTGCTGAGAAAAAGAAACAACTTAGCATTAATTATCGCGTGTGTAGCAAGCAATTTCACGAGAATACTTTTTGTACAGCGTTGGGGTTGATATCTGACAATTACGACGTGGGACTTTCCAAAAATGTACACATAAGATTTTAGGATTTATTCACGCCAGGCTGACAGGCTTTTTCAGCTGTCTACAGCTCAAGGCAGCGAGAATGATTTTGCCTTAAGGCTGTCATTTTGCGTTGCATATTCGTACGTATCTTCTGTTAGCAGCCGGGATGTGCTGAGCTGCTGGTAAACAATTCAATTGACGCCAGATACCATCAGAGTCATTGAGAACATGATACGGTAATTGTAATTATATTCGAGCAAACGATGCGATCAGGTATGATGGCAACGTCCGCGCATCACATCAGTCAATACACCCCGCGAAAACGCGCGTTCAGTGTAAGCGAAAATTAGGGAGACCCAATGTGTGCGGGTGAAGTTCCGCTTATTGAAATATTTGTCTCATAAAAATCGTCCAGTAAAAATTCTGGTGAAAGTAGCAGGGCGCACAAACCTCTGTTGCTGTGAAGAGTTATTGCTACAAAAAAGCTCTAAGATACCCTCATGAAAGGTCAAGCGAACTTAACCCATGCGAAAACATCTCCCGTTTCCTAGCTTCGACCACTTGATACCACACTGAAAACTATAGGGCGAGATGTTGCCATGAATCCTGTGTGGCAGTCCACCCTGCAGACTGTGTTATGCCTGCGAGTCCGCAGCGAACGTCCATGCCTCGGAAAAAGGAAATCTGTGTCAAGGCCAGCACGCGAGCCCGCCTGACGCGAACAACTCAACGGCGTAAACACGCGACGGCGCCTTTCTGGCGCACACGTGCAGTGAGTCACTCGAGCAGCCCGTCGAGCCAGCAACCGGCGCCTTCCTGTCTGGCGGGTCTGACGCAATGCCTGGCGACGTCAATCGTCCTTGGGTGCAGCCACCTGCAGCGCAGCCTCTCCAGATTCGATGAGAAAGAATGACGCGGCCCAGCGGCGACCCCATTGGAGGACTCTGACCTCACGTCCAGCGGCGCTTCTGGTTGGACATTTGTTTACTAAAAGAAGCCCTGCGGCGCGTCGCGAGCAGCAGACGTGTTGGAGAGCAGACATGTGTGTCGCAGTCGAGCTGTGTGTTAGCAGTCCTATGTGAGAGTAGACATGTGTGTCAGAGAAGAGAGCTATGTGATAGAGAGTTGAGCTGTGTGTCAGAGAAGAGAGCGATGTGATAGAGAGTTGAGCTATGTGTTAGCAGACCCTTTTGAGAGTAGAGCTATGTGTTAGAGAGAAGAGCTCGGCTCTTCGCGTCTCTGTCGGCCCCAGTGCTGAATTTGTAACGCCTCTGTATATATGCTGTACATAAACCTTGTTTAACTCACCGTCGTCTCGTCCGCTCGTCTATCAGCTCTGCGCAGAAGCAGTCGCGAGCTGAGAAACCTACGCTACCAAACGGCTGGTGACCTTCCCGGTGGAATTCGAAGCAGTGGCGCCATCGAGACCGTGTTGACGTCGCCGTCTTTCGAAACAGTGGTTGCATCGGTGAGATTTCGAGGCGCCCTTCGTAACGTCGTCGGAGGCGCGCGTCGCAACAACTGTTACCGTCTCGGCCGCGCACTTTCCGCGCAATAGCATGAAACAGGTGCGCACCATCACGCTAGCATCAGCAAACATGAATGTTCGGGCAATGTGAGAATGCTGCGATTAACAGACTACTAGATGATTTTCATAACAACCTACCTTTTCACAGAGTGCTTCTTCACGTTGTGCGTCCATAGCGCCATGCACACGCGCTCCTTCTAAACTGTACGGCGCGGCGATGTACGTCGGCTCACTAAAACGTTTTGTTGGCAAACACTCTAGACAGTTTCACAGCTAATGCAAACACAACCGACGCTTGCGAAGCGAGGACAGCCACTGCAGAGCAGCCTGAATGACAGGAGTTGTCGCACACGTCGCACAGCCGGTACGACATGATGTCGTTTTATAAGGCCTCGTTCGCACAGCCGTCAAACGACCCGTCGCGTTATGTGACGTCACAAAAACGTAGAATATACGCGAGGGAGCTGTGTACGGACAGACGACACTGGTTTCAAGGCTGACAGCAGCACATTTTTCAAGACGATAGTCTTTCTTGGGGACCTTCGACGAAAAAATTTTGGTCTGTCTGTCTGTCTGTCTGTCTGTCTGTCTGTCTGTCTGTCTGTCTGTCTGTCTGTCTGTCTGTCCGACCTTAACGATACCTCGAACGGCACCAAACGGCCAACCCCATCCGCAGCGCCCACCAATATTGCTCAAGGTTTAGCATTCATAGTTCAATTAAAAAAAATTATTCATAGTGTCAATTAAAAAAGCAATTATTGCGCATATCTGAGGCGCCATAACAACACGTCGATGTTTTGCATGTCTGCCTTTATACTAGAAGGGGCCCACGAAAGTAACTCTAAGGACTGTAGCGTTTATCACGCTGCGCTGACAGTGCAACGCAATGCTCAAAAAGGTGTTTCAACGCTTCGCTACGACGACACGATGGTGGCACCTGCCCGTCGCTTTGCGTTCTGAGCCTTATCACCTACGAGACTGGCGCGCATATTTCTCCGCGGGCGCGCAAGCCTTCGTTTTCGAAGATAACTGCCAGATGGCGCTCGTGTCTAACGTGCCTCGATGCGCTCGTTCGCCTCCGCTACACGCTCGAGGCACTCTAACGCAGTGCCTCCGGAATACCATTCACCAATTTTCTTGCGCAGAACACCAAATAAACGTTTTGTTCACTCTTTCCAGACGCAAGACTATTGTCTTTCGACGACATTTGCAGTGTAACATGCAGATTCGGGCCAATGTTTTGTAGAGCTAATCGCTTTCTCCATGACAAAAACCGGTGACGTAATGGTGACGGGATGGGTCATTTGACGGCTGTGAGAACGAGCACTAAGTCACAGAAGGATTCCGGCAGATGGCGCTAAGGTATGTCTTCACCCCCAATACGTGCTTGTTCCTTCGTACTCTCAGCAACACGGCACAATCTTGATCGTTGAAGAGCAGCAAACGGCAATGTATACCAGCATTGAGGACAGTAGTGTGACGGTGTCGTGACATGGACGAAGGAAGCAGACTGTAATTACAAGATGAAACTGTTTATTCGGCCGAACTTGTGGCCCGCAAACTGTAGGCCAGGTTACAGCGGTGCTCACTGGCACATAGCGAGAAAGAGAGCGTCGGCCATCGATCACCCCGCAAGCGGTGAGGCATGTCGGCATTTATACACGTATCATCGAATATTCTAGCAATAGTGTTAGCGGCGACGTAGGTTCCAAAATAATATGCAATGTTTCCGAAGTGGGCGTAATCTTAACAAAGTGGTATACTAAATGTTGTAGGCCCGTGTACTCAGATTTGGGTGCACGTTAAAGAACCCCAGGAGGTCAAAATTTCCGGAGCCCTCCACTACGGCCTCTCTCATAATCAAATAGTGGTTTTGGGACGTTAAACCCCACAAATTAATCAACAAAGTGGTATACTGCACTCTTGAAGCTTCTCGAACACAGCAGGCGTGGTTTGCGCTGAGAATCACTGACAGCAAAACTGGGTGATAACAAAACTTGGAGATTGATTGAGTGATATGTGGGGTTTAACGTTCCAAAACCACTATATGATTATGAAGGACGCGGTAGTGGAAGTCTCCGGAAATTTCGACCACCTGGGGTTCTTTAACGTGCGCCCAAATCTGAGCACACGGGCCTACAGCATTTTCGCCTCCATCAAAAATGCAGCCGCCGCAGCGGGGATTCGATCGCGCGATCTGTGGGTCAGCAGCCGAGTACCTTAGCCACTAGACCACCGCAGTGGGGCAAAACTTAAGGAGGGAATGTGGCAATAGTAAGAGTAATTGGAGTAGCTTTATGTAACAAACCCACAACTTGATTATGAGGGACGCGGATGTGGAGGGTTCGGGATATTTCGACCACCGGGGATTCCTTAACGTGCACATAAATCTAAGTATGGCGGACTGGAGCATTTCTGTCTCCATTGAAAATGCGGGTGCCGTGTTCGAGACTCGATCTTGAGACCTTCGAATCAGCTCAATAGTGTGTGCTGACAGGCTAGCCTGAACGGCAATTGTAGGCGCGAAATGAAGAAGAGATACGGACAAGTGCACAGTCGACCGTATTGACCACCAGACCACCGCGGCGGTAATAGACTTGAGGAGGCCACAAACGGGATTAGAGAAAAAAAGTTCTTTTTTTGTGGCATTATACGTTAATCGTCACTCCGTAAAACTCTTGATCTTTAAAAATGATGATGAAGATGATGTCTGCTTGCGACACGCCAGTCTTCAATTTCTTTCTTTTTTTTCGGATGAAGACGATCAATGCACGTATATATAGTAAAAAAATTCCTAGCAATCGTAAATCTAATTAAAACTTTCGAGGCCTCTTAGTGCACATTTGCGGACGCAGAGCCACGTTTCGACACATCATAGCACGGATATTATCAACAAGTGACATCTTTCGATTTTGTGCGACCGACCTGCGTTCTGATCATTTATGCCTTCCATTTATGTGCACAGCGCAAATTTTTATGCAAAAGAACACGAGAGCGTGTGGCCTGCGCGCTCCCACGGCTGCTGGTAGTGCGTTCAAGTGGGAGCAAAAGCAACTATAGAACCTCTTTTCGAGTCATCTCATATGGGCCTGCCCTGCAGCTAGACTCACTTCATTAAACACAGCACGAACTGTACATTCACAATCATAACGGCCGAGGAGCGGGAGGCTTTGCTGCTCAGCACGTGCCCGGAGGACTAGCTCTGGGCTGTCCGGCTGGCCGAAGACGCCGCCAGGATTCAAGGCCTGGCCGCCGCCCGAGGAAGGGTGTTACAGAGGGGTCCGGCCCCCCGCCACCTTTGACCCCAGCAGGGACACTTAAATAAAGCTTCCTCTCTCTCTCGAGGCGAGCAAAACAACCATTTATTGTTGATATGGGACCAGTGGCAAGACTGCAGCAGCCTCCCCATCCAAGGTGATTACGCAAGAGGCCGGTAATGACCTTAAAGGGGGAGGGGGTTGCAATCTTGCCAGCAGTTCTTCGCGGTTCTATATTATCAATGACCACTTCTTTTGTTTGCCGCGAGATGACGTGAAAAGAGGCTGCTGTTGCTTTAGCTCCCGCTTGAACGCACTGAAAGCCACCGTGGGAGCACGCAGGCGACGCGCTGCAGTGTTTCTTTGCGTACTTTGAGTTTGCACTGTGCAAAGGGAAAGCTAGGCGCATAGCATGATCATGTGTGAATGATGTTGTCGCGTTCTGTCCTGTTCTTTCAACTCAAGATGTTGATAAAGGGAGCCGGCCTGAACATTTGCGGTCGGATATAAAACGCGGGCCATGCCAAGCCACGAATGTTCTTTCATGTGACCTGTCGATGCGCTGGCTGTGCCTGACGATGTTGCCGGCGCTGAATTATGGCACAAATTGCGCCCAATTACGTGATTGCCCCAAGACTGTCATCAAGTCCTTGCTCTACTAACCAGAACACTGCTTGTTGGCTGCTCGTATTAGTCGACTTCGGCGGATTGGATGTTGCAGCAGGGTGTCCTTATATTTACGTGAGTGCGTAGTCCTTTTTCTTTAATTTAGAATATGACGGCAGAGGTAAGATGAGATCGATCACTTCGCACGGGAACAGCTATCTTGCGTACCTAATGAGATACGTTTGATGAATGTTTGCTTCACCGAAGTGAGAGAAAGACCGAGAAATATTCGTTTCCAGTTCTCAATGTCAACAGATATACGGTGCTCAATTTCTTTACTCCCCCAGGACGTTTAATCCAAGTTTCATTTTCTCCGGTGCTCCAAATATTCATGGTACACTCGGGACCGCATCTGCAGCTTCACTATCGAAAAATGAACTATCCGTCTAAAACGAATGCGAGCACGCACTTATTAGCCGCACGTGCATAGGAAACACTGAACATTAGCATTTCTTTGTGGGCTCACTACATGGGAAGCTTTAGTGCGCCGCTAGGGATCAGCGTGGCAAAATATAGTACGGCGAACTCTGCGAACAGCACTGAACGTTGCCTTGACGGGCTGCTTGAAAACAGCCTTGAGTATTTTA
Source organism: Rhipicephalus annulatus (assembly GCA_013436015.1). Classification (NCBI taxonomy): domain Eukaryota; kingdom Metazoa; phylum Arthropoda; class Arachnida; order Ixodida; family Ixodidae; genus Rhipicephalus; species Rhipicephalus annulatus. Next base: position 280,893 of record WOVY01002692.1, on the reverse strand, counting down.
AAACTAACTGAAATACCAATAAATTGGTGTGTTTTTATTTGTCTCGTTTTTAATTTCATTTCTTCTTTTGCAATAGGTGTAAGCACGGAAGAGGAAGAAATATCGCGAACGCTTCACGTGGTTTTCAAAACTTGTCTCTTTGATGATTGAGAAATAAAAGTTCGAAAGGGGGGGGAGGGGCGGGGGAATATGTCTTTAGAGTATTCGAACCCCTTTGCCATAGCGGTAGTTGTTGAAGTTTGAGGAAAATATTTTTTTTTATCCCTGCGGGCATTCGATAGACAGGTGTCAATGTTTTGGTATGTTTCTAAACGAGTGGGGCTTTGAAGTTTTCCTTAGAGAAGCAGCGGTCATTTTTTAATCTCTTCGAAATTTCCCGAGTGAATGATTCTGAAATAAAGTACTGTGACCCATTTGACAGCTTCGTATGATTTACTTTTCCAGGAATACCTCTTTGGAAACAGGTTGGGTCATATTGAAATGTAGACTTGCTACGGAAATCATCAAGGAGAAAGAAGGAAAATATATGATAGAGTGCAGAATATTTCGAGCTATTCTGTTTCCCTTCCTTCTTCATGCTTGTGAAGCTATGCCTATAACTTATGACTTGTTTGGTGGCAGAAGCACAAACTGAGTAATTTGACCATACAAACTATGGTCAGATTGGTTAGGCAGTTTCTCGGATCACTGAAGCAGTGATATGCGGTGTCTACGTGAGCTCATTGTTGCGTGTAAGTGTCGTGGTTTACAACACGGATCCACGGCAAGATAGTCTGGAGAGCTTTTCATCGATAGCGTTATTTGCTTTCGGCGGAAACGCTCTGTACGTTCATGAACAGAGATTATAAAAACTGTGCATATGAATATTGATAGAACTGGTGGACATGGTCGCATGGTTTGGAGGACTTTTTAGGGGCGAAGCTCCTTAGGGCGTGGGCTGTGCGTCCCCTGTATGTAGCCACCTCTAGTTTAGTTCTTGCAGTGTTCACTAGATGGCGGTACCGTCCCCTGTATGTAGCCACCTCTCGTTTAGTTCTTGTAGTGTTTACTAGATGGTGGTACTTGTAGCTGATGATGAAAAGATGCAAGATGTTATAAACTAGAAAGCGGTACTTGTAGTTGATGAAAGACGCGAGATCTTATAAAATAGGAATGATGTCACATATGGCGCGTGTCATTGGTTGAAGGCAATCGTTCGATTTAGTGCGGCGACGTACGCTAGGGGGAGCGATGTAATAAAATCGAGTGGGCGAAATGTACAGAGGATTCATGGTTTACCAGGTTTACCTCCGGAGCTTCGCCCACTCATCATCATTCACTTCGTGGATATGGCGGAATTTTTTTTACTACGAGCCTTTCATCGGACCGCCAGTGTGCGACCCATAAGGAAGGGAGTGGAGAGAATACGAAACCATTCGCTTCGTTAGAACAGATAGTTTGTAACTTAATCAACGCCCTAGCGGGCTGTAATATTGTAATTACGTGAAAGCACAGACACGCTATAGCAATTCAAATGCGTTCAAGTTACCGAATTTTATCATTCAAGTTATTACGTTATTCGACACATTGAAATTACGTACCTGCAGATAAACGTTTCAACATGGTGGATGCACGAAAACAGGGCACCTCCCGATCAAGAAGATTACGTTTATTACTTTTCTTTGGTTATGAACACTGCTGCGCACGTTCATATGTGAAACTTGAATACAATCACCATTAAAGTTCTGTTCGGCGTTGCTGCGCTTCAAGAACGTCCTTGCTCAGGCTGATATGTCTGGTGTCAAATTATCGGTTAGTTTCATCTCATTAACCATGCTAAACTGTGAAGCGTGGCTAGCAGATAAGAGAGACTTACATTCTCCCTCTTCATTTCTTTCCTTCTACCACCCCATTTTTGTTTTCTTATTTTTGCAATTGACCGGTCGTGTAAATTTCGAGTGCGTGAAATTGGCGCGCACGAAGACACTATGCCTCTCAGCTTGCACTCGCACGCGGTCACTCGTACATGTGGAGTGCGCTAATGCGCTTGAAAATAATTAAGGAAAGTATTAAAAAAAGCAAGCTCGTCATGGGCGATTTGAGGGAAGGGACATGGAAATCATTTTTTTTTCATAGGGGGTGTCTGAAACTAAGTGGGGTAGAGGCCTACCCATGCCCAATTTTTATCGCAGTGTGCGCGGGATGTGAAAAATTGTGCTTAGTAATACATAGAACTAACCTCAAATCTAGCTACAACCTTAGGAGAAGGAGAAGCAGGAAAGAAAAAGAAAGGAAGGAAGGTCAACGTATCTGGCTTGCTATCCTGAACCGGGGAGGGGGGAAGAGAGAGAGAGAGAAAGAAGAGGGAGGAAGATATTGTCAGAGTACATTTTCGCATGTCCATTACACGTCTGCAAGCGATCACTGAAACCGTTCAAAGTTAGGCGACAGCATCTCGGTACACTGCTAGGGTATGCTATTAGGGAGGCTTGTTGCTTATGATTCTGCTGGTCAGCGCAATGCGGCCTCGTTCTCACAGCCGTCGGGTGACCTGTCGCGTTATGTGACGTCAAAAAACGTAGAGAATACGCGACGGAGCCGTGTACGGACAGACGATGGTGGTTGCAAGGCCGACGGCAGCACATTTTAGTACACGATAATCTCTTTCTCCATGACCATGCAAACACTCAGTCGTTCTGTCCCCGTGTTCTTTTGTGCTTTCCGCGATTTCTTCTGTTCGTCAGGTGCGCCGAGGGGGAACCGGCCCTGGTACAATGAGGAGTGGGGCTCGGGGACGTAGCCCCACCGTCACCTAGTTTTTGAAGAGAAAACGTCACCCTGGTTTTCAAGAGAAAACGGGTCGAAAATACTCTCCCTTGACAAAAACCAGTGACGTCACAGTGAAGGCACGGGTTGTTTTACGGCTGTGAGAACAAGACCTTGGACGCGCCTACAGTGGCGTCGCACGTCGGCTAAGATCGGCTCTCGGTACAGACCACGTTGGAGGGACACACCGTACAGAGCCAAAACCGGGTCGTCTCGTGAACGTATTTGATCGTGCAGCCTACACGGTATCGGCCGAGATCTCATTACTATGGCCCTAGAGATCGATTAGATTGATTCTCGCGGACATCTACTTAATGCAAAGTAGAACGGAGAGCCAAATAAGCAAAACTGCGCTACATTGAGCTTCGTCTTATAAGCAGGGTGCACGGAAGCCGTAACAATATCTATCTTCCAAACAGCGCGTCCCACATTGTGCCGTACATCTGTTCCCTTAGGCACGCCTAATTCTCAGTGGCTGCTAGCCTTCGAACGAATAGCGCAGCGAAAGAGCTTTGTATTGCTGTTGCCTGTCATCGTAACAGCCTCGATCATTTACTCGCGAAATGTTTCGCTCTCAAGAATTTAATCCTCCGTCTCGGCCCGTAATGGGGGCGTCGTATAACGGGCCTTACAGTGACCCGGAGAGAAAAGTAAGAAAGGAATTGAAAAAAAAAGAGGGAGGTAAGGGTGGATGAGATGAGGACGACCCGAAGACAAGTAAGGCACGCAGAGTGGAAAAGTAGGAGCAACACTGCTGCCTCTGCTTTTTCCAAAAGACGCGGAAAATAACAATTCTCTCTCTGTCTCTCTCTGGCGGCGAGGGATTTCTTTACGATGGTCGTAAAAGTCTTCTGGGCTCGCTTAAGTGGTGGAACGCGAGCGACGGGGCCTCTAGACAGTCGCTTCGTGAAATCTGTGGCACGGCCGCTGCCGCCGCCGCCTTAATGAAATGGTTCAAATTACGCTTCGCGCAGATTAACGACCGCGAAATCGTATATACCCGGCTGTGCTTGGCCCAGGCACCGTTCCGACAGATATAACTACCCCAAAAAGGGGAAAGGGAGAGAGAACGGGTGCATAGATGGGGAAAAGCTCGCTACGTACGTTCCTTTAAAATCGCTTTTCGGCACAGCAGTCGCCGTACTGGAAGCTTCAAGACAAAGAGAGGGAGAGAAGGAGGGAGTGGGGCACTATTAATTAATGGGGCCTCCTAGATTCCGTAGTGCACCATTAATATGTTCAATGTCGCGGCCTCACTTACAAGTCGTTCTCGGTCGGTTTCACCCCGCTTGCTTGTCGCAATCGAGGCGCCCCGCACTTCGTCAACGCGACCGCCCTTGCGCATGTGCATAGCAGGCCATTGTTTGCAATGAGCTGGAAGCTGCGACTGTGTTATGGTATAGCACTGGAGAGATGATTGAAAAGAAACGCGAGAGAGAAATAACCAGATTGGCGAAAGACTTCAGGAAGCGAACAAGAGTACCCACTGTTTTATTCTGAGTTTTGTCTCTCCTTAGCCGAGCACACAAGTACACACGACCGAGTGGTCTTGTCGTGTCAAGTGAGCGTCGAATTAGAATAGACATCGATACGCCGGATGCACCACACACGAAATCTGCCCCGTGTGTCTCTGTGGCCTCCACGCTGCTTTATTCCGATTCAGTACACGTTATCCTACGTGATCCTGTAACTTCCTGCGGTGTGTGTGTTTGTGTGTGTGAGTGTGCGTGCATGAGCGCACGAGTGTGTGCGTGTGCATGTGCGCGCTTTCGTGTGTGCGTGCGTTAATAATTTCCTATGGAGTACCTAATTATTTCAAAACCAGGCCTTAGCAATGACAACTGCATGCCCAGCATCGTTGTTATGCTGGAATACAAAGAGAAAGTCAGAATTTAATACTGTTCGGTTAGGATAAATTTCATATCCGGAACGGAACCAGCGATTTATTAGTAATTTAGTAATCGATTTGGCGACTGCGATGAACTCCACAAACTGTAAAGCTCCCTGCGCTTGAATAATCCTTCTTCATGACTTATGCAAACTTCCTGTCATCTGATCTGACTCACTATCTATAAAAATTTAGCTTTGCAGATCTATATAATCTTTCGGAATGTCATATGGCGACCTCACCAAGGATTTCACAACGTTCAAACATAATATATGATTAGAAATAAAGCATGCCTTGTAATCCGAGCAAGTACGTTCTCCTCAACAGCGATTTTTTTCTTTTCATAAAATCGCTTCTTAAAATGTGCCTTTTTTATCGTGATCAAATTGGGGGCGTCGAAAGAGCTGATGCTGCTATCGTATCAAGAGGAGACTTTCAAATCTTCATGCTCCTCGCAAATAATCACTGCTTTCTGTTTCTCGGTTTGCAACGCAATGAGAGTAAAAGCGTCGAAGGGAAGATGGCATACATTTCAAAACTTTCCACTTCATTCCATTCATGTGTAATGTCATATCTATAAAAAGAGGCAGATACTCGCCGTTATCGATGCATTAAGAGCAACTGCAGAAGCACCGTGGATTCTACTTTTTATCTTTGATCTTCGTGCAGAGAGAAAGTATCATCCGAGAGATTAAGAGTGAGTTTGACTCTCGTATTACTACCAGGACGCAAGGTAATCAACGGCGAAAGAACACATTTATGAACTCCTGTATAAAAACCGTTACGTGCAAGTCACGCGAGGCTCCCATACAATTTTCTCGGACATACAGCGCTGACGCAGTTAAATCATCCCAATATTCAGGGTTCCAGTTGGCTCTATGGCATATTATATGGTTAAAGATAAAAAGAACAGAAATACAGGTAGGTTAACGAGATGGTAGTACCCAATGTACTTCTGTGCATTGGGGTTGGGGCCTTGTTTTATGGCTAAATCCGTTTATCGTTTAGAGAGAGAAAGAAACGAGAATACAGGAAGGTAGGGAAGTTATCCAGACGCTAGTATCCAGTATGCTACCCTACTCCGGGTTGAGAAATAGGGCTTTGAAAAAGAGAGAGAAAGAGAGTTTTTAAAAGATAAGAGCAAATTCGGACGCACAAAAACAATCCACCGGCTGTGTCGTTAAGGGCGTCAAAATATTCTATAACGAATTGGTTATTACTCGAGGCTTTCATTTCCGGGGACCGTCGTAGATCATAGATCGTAGTGGGGATTACTCACAGAAAGTGGGTGGATGCCGTGTGCCACAGCTCCCACCAGAATATCACTACTCCAAACTCGCATAACTCACCACTACGCCCACTACTGCACTCGCCACTCGTCCACTCCAGTCACCCACTTGATACCATTTTATTGCCACTTCAGTAAACCCTTGGTGGAGACTGTTTTACCAGTCTCCACCAAGCGGAGCACACTTAATTTATTTCAGTTTTCCCGACAGCGAGCTCACATCGCCATCCATAATTCCCACTTTACATAGACCGGTCTTGGACGTTATTTCTTACGTCACCGTCACTACCACAGGTATGGTACCAACGTAAACGCGCTGTCATGTCCAGCATATCGTGAAAAAGATCACACACTCCCCCTCTCTGTCTCCCCCTTGTTTTTATTCTCTTAGGAACCTTCACGGTAGACACTTTCAAACACCTCACCGGCTCCAAACCCAACACATACAGCGTGCTTTGCCCCGCCGCGGTGGTCTAGTGGCTAAGGTACTCGGCTGCTGACCCGCAGGGCGCGGGTTCGAATCCCGGCGGCGGCGGCTGCATTTCCGTTGGAGGCGGAAATGATGTAGGCCCGTGTGCTCAGATTTGGGTGCACGTTAAAGACCCCCAGGTGGTCTAAATTTCCAGAGCCCTCCACTACGGCGTCTCTCATAATCATATAGTGGTTTTGGGACGCTAAACCCCACATATCAATCAATCAATCAATTACAGCGTGCTTTGAATTGCTCTTAAGATAACTGGATCATTCCACATTCTTGCCTTCCATAAAACAACGCTGGAATATGCATAATACTGAGCAGTTTAGTTCTTGAATTTCGATTTTCCGCAAGTCGTCAACCCCCTCTCCCCTTTTTTTTTCGAGCTGCTAGTACTTCATCATGTAGCAATTTCTATAATATAATTTCTGTAGAAACCTACCTCAAGTTTCCTTGAACGTAAAATGCGTTTTTTTTTCTTTCAGTTAACTGGCTTTTTTATTAGCTTTTTTGTATTGGGTTTTATGCCGCAATAATACTCTTTCGTTTACACCACGTGCGCAAGCCGTTGTCGGTTAATTATTTTTGCTAGCTTAGAAGTGCATGGATGACGAGAATGCTTTAAGGGCGCATACCAGTGTTACGCGTGTATATGCATACGTATGCGTATTCATGAGCCATGAAATCGATAAATCGAAGTTGTTATCTTGTTTATGGTTATGCAAGTGATATGGCACGCGAAAGTATATATAGCTTCAATGGAAAAAGATCAGCACAAGTGAACGATGGCTGGAGACGTAAAATTGCGACAGGCGGCGCTGTTCACGAGCGCGCCGGTAGCGAGCTCAGATGGCCCATCCGAAAGCCCACATCTTAAAGAAAGGCTTGTTCATCGGTTATCGGTAGATGTGGCTACGTATATGATGTTCTTTTGTTTGTTCTTTTCCTTCTTGCTTGAAGTTGCGAACAGCCATATCTTCGTCGCGGTTGCCCATAAAAAGCTGCTTGCCGGAGGCGTTTCGCTGGCCTCCCCTGCTTTGTAAAATTAAATGTGTTTGGCACTTTCGATATTGGCTCACTGGGGAAAAAATGCAGTGCCGCCTGTTGCAATCTTGTCGCTTCGGCAACCGTTCAGTGGTGCAAATTTTTTTCTGGTGATACGTTACGTATGAACTCTCGATATTTTCCTTTTCGACAAGCTAGTATACATGGACTATAACCTTTGAATATTATAAAGAAACAACAACAACAACAAAAATAAGAAGTCAACGCTTTCACATTCGTGCAATGTCACATAAACGAGAAAACTTCAAATACTAAAAAAATAATAAAAAAAGCTGTCCAGTCCGCCTGCACATGGTACCTGCTGCAATCTTGTACTCGCGCCACCTGTAAGCTCAACCGATTGTTATCACTCTTCTCAAGAAGCCACAATCAAAGCGCATCAATGCTGAATAGAAAGCAAATCTGAAGTAAAAAGAAAAAATAAGAGAGCCTGTGAATCGACTATTGACAGCATCAAATGACCTGCCGGGCAGCAATACCTCCGGCACCAAGCCGTTTGATGCCATATTTAACAATATAACAATTATTCCTTTCATTTTCCTGCTTCTTCATATAGGAAAGCCTTCAACGAGCTCTTTCTTATTTATGGCCACTATTGCTCAATATTGTTCTGTCGTATCTATAAAGAACCAGTAATGCATGTTCTTTCACTCGGGCGCTTGATGAACTCGAAAGCCGGTTGTTGAAAGTTTCACCATGTGACGCGGTAGACTTACGAAGACGTCGAAGCTTTGCCGTATACGGTCGCCTCGTCGTTAATTCTAACCCATTGTCTTTATTTAGCTTTGGCAACTGGAGAGTGCGTGTAGCTTTTTGTTAACCAGCCTGCGTTTTAAGCTCTTGGAAGTTCGTGTACCTGCAGTTCTGGCTGGGGGCTGACAATTTTCGTTCGAGTGAAAGTACGCTAATGCTCGGCTATCACGCCATTTCTGGGGATGAATATTTCATCTCAACAATTTCGCCTTCTGGGTGAGTCGAAAAAAAAAAAGTCGTGGTTGTCCTTGTCCTGATTCAGCTCACGTGAAAAAAAAAATGGTTAAGGCGACCAACTCAATATTCAGCCTCACCGCGCGAGGTCAGCCAAAGTTTCTTGGTTTCCTCCCAATCTATGACTTTTAAAGAAATGCGCGATTAAAATTGTGATAAAACAGACAGAGTCGTAGCCCAACAGCGGTAATGGAATGAAAAAAAGAACTTTATTTCAGTCCTGCAGGACGCGCTTAGCGCGTAGCGGGCGTCTCCCTCGTAGGGACCGACAGGGAGTACCTGGCGGCCGCTTCGTGGGCCTGCTGGAAGGCCCATTGCTGGTCGGTGAGAAGCGAGCTCCTGAGGGACATCTCCCACTTGCTTGAAGGTAGAGTCGGGAGAAGTTGTTCTACACTCCCAGAGCATAAGTCGTAGAAGAAATGAGAAAAAGACGGAATGTTGGGCAGTGTAGAAGCATCATTTATTAAAATCACAGGAAATGAAATGAATTACATGTGAAGAGATGGCACGGACGCTTTTGTTCGCGCGCCTGTTTTAAACTTGTTTCGCTTCACTTTTAATGGGGACGTCGTATGTGTGAGAACTCAACTTTCCGTTTTTTAAGGCGACGTATTTCTTTGCGTATTGTAGGCACTATGAGTATCTATCTATCTATCTATCTATCTATCTATCTATCTATCTATCTATCTATCTATCTATCTATCTATCTATCTATCTATCTATCTATCTATCTATCTATCTATCTATCTATCTATCTATCTATCTATCTATCTATCTATCTATCTATCTATCTATCTATCTATCTATCTATCTATCTATCTATCTATCTATCTATCTATCTATTCTATCTATCTATCTATCTATCTATCTATCTATCTATCTATCTATCTATCTATCTATCTATCTATCTATCTATCTATCTATCTATCTATCTATCTATCTATCTATCTATCTATCTATCTATCTGCGCCTCGGTGCTCTCGTGATCAACCTTCTAACTTGCGGTGAACCAAAATTAGTATGCGAGGGTAAAATGGTCTGAATAATATAACGTGCTGGTGAGCCCCGCGGTGGTGGTCTAGTGGCTAAGGTACTTGCTGCTGATCCACAGTTCGCGGGATCAAATTGCGGCGGCGGCGGCTGCATTTTCGATGGAGGCGAAAATTATGTAGGCCCGTGTGCTCAAATTTGGGGTGCGCATTAACCCTTTCGGCCCTAGTGTCGTAAAAAGACAACACCATACAAAATTTTTCCTAGAAACTTGAAAACATAATAAAACTCGCTAATTCTTGGAGAATTATTTAGTCAACTATCCTCACTGCGATTGACAACACCATTGTTTCCTTTTTGCGGAGCATGGAGCCGTAAAGAAGAAGAATCTGGACCGAGGTTGTCGGTAACGCTGGCGCGGGCATGCAGAGGCAGGAAGGCGTCATTTTAGGGTTGAAGTCCTGAAGTTGTTTTAACAGCTTCAATACTTTCAAATACTACGTTTCTTCAAATTTTGTGCACTCAAGGGCACATCATCAGTAAGTTTGCCATTTTTGTCATTTCATAACTTTAGAGTCGTGATGATCTAATTTGATGTCATGGCTGTGTATCAATAAATACTTACACTACCGACAAAAGTTTTCGTTTTTAGTCTTTTGAGACCCTAAGGATTAGTGAAATACGTAATAAAGATGTGTGTGACAAAAAGAAAGTACCAGGACTGAAAGAGTTAAAGAACCCCAGGTGCTTTAAATTTCTGGAGCCCTCCACTACAGCGTCTCTCACAATCATATGGTGGTTTCGGGACGTTAAACCCTCCATATCAATCTCATCAATCAATGACGTGTTGGTCAAGACATCTATAATGTCACAATCCCGTCGCGTACGTCGTCAAACAGTTTCTGCCAGACAGTGGCAGTATATACCAAGGTAGTATTGCTAAATCAAGGAGAGCATGCGCACTCATTGCAATGCATTGCGACCTTTCAGACTTGACATATGCTCCTATCGATACCCAAGGTACGCGTGATCTGTCGAATTTCTGGTTTGTTATTTTTGGGGACGTGCGCAATTTAATCGTCTCACTTAATTTTATTGACAACACCACAAAGTTGTTCATTCAAGAAATAAATAATTAGTCATTGCGTGCCATGGTGGTCTAGTTGTTATGGCACTCGACGACTGACCTGAAGGCCATACGATCAAATCCCGCCCACTGAGGCCGCATTTTGGTGGTGACTACAGAGCACAGATCCGTGCACTTAGGTGCGCGTTACGGAACACCAGGTTGTTGAAATTTCCGGAGCCCTTCACTGCGGTGTCCCTCATAATGATACGTCTTTGTTTTAGGAAGTGAAATCTAAAAAATTACCATTAGAATTCGCCATTGCGCGCGAATAGCATGATTCATTCGTTAGCGCCTGCGCCTAATTACACATTGTACATGCGCATTTCAAAAGTTGCTACGGGAACGAAGTCGGGGAAATGCTGCGCAGCACCCGTGGAGTCCGTATTTTTATTCGCAATAGCGAAGTAGGGACTTGCGCGCACGTGGGCTGTTCAAGTATTGTTATTTTCTAAAAAAACATTCTCATTCACTTCGAAAGAAACTCGGACAACGTGGCAGTCGTTACGCATGATGAGTATGAAGCGTCGGGAAAGACAAAGCTGCGTATAGTGCAAAGCCGCGTTCTTTTACCATTTTTTTAAAATTCATTTTCTTTTTCGAGTGGGTGCCCATAAGGACGACCGTGTAGGTGTTCGTAGAAGACGCAGCGACGTGAGTCGAATACTCGGGGTGGTTTCACTGTACGCCCAAAGGAGCAATGCAGAGCCCGACGGACGGACACAAAGGGAAGATGTGCCAGAAATAAGCCAATTTTTCCCCTCGCGTGCTCGTTTTGAAACTCTTGTTGCACGAAAAAGAAAAGACGCGAAAAGAAATGTAAAAACATTTGGCAGTAAAAAGAAAGAACTTGACACTATCGGACGAATAAAAAACAAAAACAAAAAATAGCAGAGAGAAGGAAAGTAGAGGCACACAGAGAGAATGAAATAGAAAGAATGAGTGAGGAAAGAGGCGACGCGAAGGAGAAAAGAAGAAAGCCAGGGAAAAGGCCAAGGATTTCGAACCCGTCTCAAGCTTGAGTGTCAGAATGCAATTTCACGCCTATGGGGCCTCAGTTCAGCCTGCTTTTGTGCAGACCGACGGCCGTGGCGAGTCGGACGGATGCACCAGGCTTATACGAGAGCCTTCGTACAGAGCCGAAACGACGATGCAAATCGCATTGAGAAACGATTGCGACGACGCAGTAGCAAAAATACCGTGTGTCTTTTCGTGGGCGCTACTAGAGCATGCGTTTATAAGAGATAGGCAAACAGAGGCGAGGAACGTGAGGGCATGTTGGAGAGGTACTCGTATCCCGGATGTCCCTTTACGCAACTCATTCGTCATGAACACGAAGCGATTCGCTAGTGTGGCACAGCGCGAGTGGGCGCTCGGAAGGCTCGATTGGCGGAAATGAGCCAGACTGTTTACGAACCGAACCGGAACATCGCAGAGTTTCCTAATTCGATTGAGTGAGCAGAGAAGAAGCCACAACTGTTGTTTTGCAAGCTCGAACCCCGTACAGTCCTTTTACTTTTTTTATTATTTTTTACTGCCTCTTACACGTATTGCTTTGTTCGATTCACTTGTCGTGCATCTAGCTGCTTTCGAATTCTCGATAATCTCCTTTTTCTACGTACCGAGAAATGAATTATCCACCTCAAAGATGAATTGCAATATAAAAAGTTCAATTTACGTGCATCGAACAAGTCGTGTCGCAATGAGATACGAGCTCTTACGGCGCTATTCGTTCAGCGTCGCTGTTTTCGTTTCTGGAAGAGGTTAAGTTGCTTAGCAGCTAGGCGGGCGTCTTCTGTCACACCGCAGAATGGGAAAGGTAGTTTTACTGACTCGTGCCGCTACTTTTCAGATATTGTGATAATTAGTGCAATGTGCACGACCTTTCGTAGCGAGTTTGCCGTCAGCACCAGTTCTCCGGGATAGTGTTCCTAAAGGGACAAGTATAGAGGTTGGCGTTTCGCATCCCAAAGCCATGAAACGATTATGACAAATGTCGTAGTGGAGGGCTCCGGAAATATCGACCACCTGGGGTCCTTTGTCGTGCACCGCAATCTAAACACACAATCCTAAAGTATTTTTGCCTCTTTCGATAATGCGACCGCCGCCGCCAGGATTCTATTCTGCGACCTTATAAACAGCAATCTAGCACGATGAACACTAGACTAACATTGCGGGTCTCCTGAAAGAGTCCTCTTAAAATACTCCCCAATGTCACAGGCTGCATACGATAAAGCTGAAAGTACCTCTGAATTACGCTTTTTCCTTGCCGCAATTTAAATACAGACCGCAGTGCTCTAATTTCTTGGACAAACGTGGACTACCATGTGTTGTGCGCTATTAAGGTCACCGTATTCGCCCATTATAAGGCCTCACATTTCGAGCATACGTCCGGAATTTTAAATCTTCGTCTCATACTCGTCTTGTGATATGCACGCTTGCCTCTCTATTTTCCAATCACAAGAGTTAGAACACAGTCTAATGAATACGAACGCACAGCGGAACTTCATAGTCATCTCAGTTTGCCCATAATGAGTTTGTTTGGAAATTTGGATGATAAGCCTGTCCAGCCCATTTTGCAAGGCAAATCATGGTCACCATTCGCGTGACATGGTGCAGTAAAGTCGATTTTCTTCGTAGCTTAAAAAAATGTGCAAGACTCGGACGCTCCGTCAAATTGAAATGGGCTTCTTGTTTGCAACATTTTTTGCTCACCGATTGTGTATACTGGCTGGTTGGTTCACAGTAAACCACTAATTCATGGGTGGCCTCATTAGATGCGTACATTAGGTTCGATAGAGGGCGAGCCTGAACAAAGATGAATAAAAAAATTGGCCCGAATCTACTTGTTACACTACAAATGTCATCGAAAGACGATAGTCTTGTGTCTGGAAAGAGTGAACAAAATGTTTATTTGGTGTTTTGCGCAAGAAAATCGGTGAGTGGTATTCTGCAGGCGCTGCGTTAGAGTGCTTCAAGCGTGTGGTGGAAGCGAACTAGCGCATCAAGGCACATTAGACACAAGCTCCATCTGGCAGTTATCTTCGAAAACGAAGGCGTGCAGCCCGCGGAGAAAGATGCGCGCCAGTCTCGGAGGTGATAAGATGTAGAACGCAAAGCGATGGGCAGGTGCCACCACCATGACGTCGTAGCAAAGCGTTCGAAATACCTTTTTGAGCATCGCGTTGCACTGTCAGCGCAGCGCGATTGAACGTTACATTCCTCAGAGTTACTTGTGTGTGCCTCTTCTAATATAAAGGCAGACAAAGAAAACATGTAAGCGTTGTTGTGGCACCTCAGATATGCGCAATAATTGCTTTTTAATTGACAATCGCACAACTATGAACGCCTAAACCTTGAGAAGTATTGGTGGGCGCTGCAGATGGGGTTGGCCGTTTGGTGCCGTTTGAGGTATCGTTAGGGCGGACAAACAGACAATTGTACAGACGGATGGACAGACAGACAGACAGACAGACAGACAGACAGGCACACAGACAGACAGCCCAAAATTTTTCCGTCGAAGGTCTCCAAGAAAGACTATCGTCTTTAATAACTTCCCGAAACAGTGGGTGGAGCAGGTGGCCTTCACCTAGTGATTTTCCTCCTACTCATCCTGACACAACCCATTCTCCCCATTATTTCACTTTCCTACCGCCTTGCTTTTTTTCACTACACATGGCAATGGTATATGTTTTCTTTCCTTCTTACTTTTCTTCTTCCTATCTTATATCATGTTTTTCTCTCTCCATTACTGTTTCTCCCTTTCTTTCATTCTCTGTCTTTATTTGTACCTTGTTCTTGCGCCCATAGCAGCGCAGTAATATGGTTCAGATAAATGCGTGTTCTAAGACCATGTATGCATTACCGAGTGGTTAAGACGTTTCTCTTCGGGCTGTCGGGGCTCAAATTCTAATTACACCTCGCCATAAAATTTAATTTAATTTTATTCATTTAATCTCCTCCATCTTATCTCGTTCACCTTTCCTTTCTCCTCCCCACTTCACCAAACCAAAATTTCACTTAACACCCGCTTGGCTCGAGAAGTGCTCCTTGCCGCAGCATTCTTCGTTAACCAAGTTTTACGCTCTACCATCCCAGGCCTTACACTTTTTCCCCACCACTCTTTCTAGCTCCCCTTCCCTCCGCTCTCTCCCTTTCCTGTCTTCGCTTTCTCTTACACTCGCTCAACTAGGTAGTGGAGCTTAGCCACGCTCATCAAGCCTGGATCTGACAATGAGGAACTTCAGTTTTTTTGTGCTGCCAGTGCTGTGTTTCCACTCCCTTCTAACTCCATTCTAACTCTACCTTTTTTCGCATCCCCCCCCCCCCCCCAAAGTGTCATGGTAGAGGTGCCCTCGCCAGAGAGACAGTTTTTGCGTCGTGTTCTTGTTCGCCTATTCTTCATCTTCCATCCCCATCTTCCCCTCCATTATCGCTCCCATTCCTGTGGCACATACACATCTGAATTTCTGATGATGAGCGGTCCAACATCAAGCTTAAATAGTCCCTTAAAAAGTAAGTGCCGATAGGCACATCACATCACGGATAACATAATCGTCATCATTTTCATTTTCTTCATAACTTTCCCGCCAATCTACTCCAGTGAGTTATCTTTGTCTGCCAATCTAGCACTGTTAATATGTGCCTAGTGGTGGGCCAATTTTCCCACTGCTACAAATAACCGTGCATTAACATGAAGGAAAAAGAATTTTTTTAGAACTCAATGTTATTTATTTGTCTGACACAATAATAATGAGAACTAGCAGACAAGGATGCCAATGAAAGTAGAGATGATGTTACGTACTGCAATTATGATATACTTGCACAGAAAGGAAAGTGGATGGAGAGGTAAGTTGCCTCTGTTAGGGACAAAACTAGCAACCTTTGAATTCGTGTGTTACAGGTTCAGTCCCTCTCATGGTAAGTTACCTCTTCTCGCATTTTACTTTCTGCACATTTATATTATAATTGCTACAAATATCATCCTCTATATTTATCATGGCAGTATTTTCTGCTAGATCTCCTTAAAATTGTACTTCAACATGACGCTCCAGGTATACCAGTTGTGCACACTGACACAACGTTGCCGCGCTAGCAATATCGAACACGGGTCACATACGCCGTTCGGAAATTTTATTCGTTTGCTCACACTTCCAAATAATTCTGCTGCTTCAGTACTCTTCTGTGTGCCTCACTTTATGTACGTTCACCATGCACGAACCGTCCGTTACTTCCCTAATGAGCTGGCTGACAAATTACGCGCTTTCCTGCACCCGCATTAAATGGTACCGCAGAGGTATGCTCGAATTACTGCGCCCAAGGTAGCTCGGAAGAGATGACTCCGCAAAAAATAATAAAAACATTGCTCAGCTCCTGAAGAAGTTTGTCTCTCTTTCGAAATAATTGCTGACAGCCGCGCCGGTAAAAACGCGGGAAGCGTGAAATCATAATTTGGACTTGGAAATTTTCATTAGCGCCACTTGACAAAACAAGGCGAGGACAAAATTGTTCTTTTGGTCGTGCAAATACATCTGTTGCTTTAAAAAACGCTTAATTTTCTACTTCAATTCCCTGCAGGTGCTTTAACGTAGCTCTTAATGCTAGTTTGCATAGATTGATTTTGCTCATTACATCCAATGAAAACTGTCCAAAGAAGCACAATCTTCTGGGTACACATTCGACGACATATGTGTATCTAGGTTTTCGCAGCGGTAGCAGCGAAATAAAAAAGGATTAAAAAAAACTGCTGCGAGCCGCAATCTTGGCTCGATGAAGTGAGAAAGAGAGCTACACTATGGCGAATGACAGGTGACGAAAAGGAGAGAGTGAAACGTTTTCGTATGCAAATGCCACAACGGCCTTATACTTCAGCCTCGCACCCAATCACACGGCATTCAGGAATTCCAATAAGGCGTTTGTTGCCTGCTCAGCATTCGTAGAACTCGGCCTTAACGTTGTCTGTATACGGAGCAGTACTGAGCTTTTCCTCCAACGCTTGTGTTGGGCAGAGAGAGGGTGTAACGGATGAGGTTTAGGCGGAAAGGTGATCTTGAGCGATTGGACCCTAGCCTTCGACTGCATGCTGAATGAGGGGTTTGGAGCAACGACAGATTAAGATTAGAAAAGCTTTAACACCTTATGGCCAAGATAATAGTGGAACTTGCTGCGTAGTTTTTCTGTTCTCCGTGAGCAAGCAGGCCATGATAATTGAAGGACACTTGGCGAATTCTGAAAGTGTGTTCTACGAAAGCCTACGGTAGTTCGACTTCCTGTGCCATGTCTTTTTGACTTGCTCGGCCTTCTTCTAGCTTTTGGTATCGGGGGACTTCAGATTCTTGGGGCGCTTCTCCGAAGAGTTTGTCGTGGAATCATCACCGAGCTGCTTGGCAGACATTCGACAAACACGGCTACTGTGATGAGACGTCTGAAGGAGCGTTGCCGCGCGCGCCGCTCTCCCATCACGTGCTTGTTGAGAGAGTGTAAGGGGGAGAAGCCACAGCTGGCACCATTCCAGGGCACGGACAGATGGACACGTGCATGAGATATTAAAGGCTTTCACCTTAATACTTGTCGTCAACTGCACCTTGGCGGAGAACGTGTGTACGAAAATTGGGTGCGTACCTGCGTGCTCCATTTTCAAAGGTCACATAAAGACGATAGCCTTCTGTCTGGAGAGAGAGAAAGAACAAAACATTTATTTCATGTTCTGCATGAGAAAATTGGCGAGTAGGTGCAGCGTGAGATATAGGCGCCAACTGGCAGTAACTTGAAGAAACGAAATTTTGTCTAGAACACAGAGCCATTGATAGGTGGCAGCAGCGTGTCGTTCTAGTGAAGTGTAGGAAGCACTCGCTTTTTCATGCATAGCGTCCCATCGTCCGTGCAGCGTAATAAGCACTGCGGCCTTTAGAATTACGTTTTTATTCATTTTAGAAATAAAGAAACACCCTCCACAATACTTAGGCATTGCTGCTTACCTAAAATATGCGTAATACTAGCTTCTTGGCTGACTATGTTCACAAGTATGAACGCAGCAAGCAGGCCAAGATGGCTGGATTTGAGAAGGGGCCTGAACTTTCGCCGGGCGGCTGAATTTTGCGACTGACAAACAAACAGGCAGACATACATACAAACTTTCTTGTAGCGTTGTCGTCGTTAGCGTCTCACGGCGTCCCTGGGCTGGCGGACGCCCATCATGGCAAGCCAGCCCCCGAAGAAGGCGCTAGCCTTCGACGTAGTCGTCCCCGAGGGGACTATTCCCGAAGACGTCGTTGACGCGACGTCTTCAATAGTAGGAATCGAAGAAGTATACTGCGTTCAGCACTATGGAGGCCGGAACTACCAAGTTACCGTCAACAGTGAGGCCGCACTGGCCCAAATCGTGGACGCGTCGCACCTTATCATCCGAGGAGAGCGCGTCGCCATCGTACCCCTGGGACCCCAAGTGACCCAAGTGACCGTCCTGTTCCTGCCGTGCCGCGTACCTAGCGAAGTCCTCGCACAAGCACTCTCTCCCTACGGGAAGGTGCTGCACATCACCAGAGGACTCATGGGATCGCGCCCAACCGTGACCACTGGGACGCGATACGTCCGCATGGAAATGAAGGCTTCGTCACCGGTGCCCAACTACCTCAAGGTCGCGGGCCATTGAGTAATACCTGTGTCACACGGGCGCGCAAAAAGTCTTTTAAGTAAGCGGTCTTTCACGAAGTTGAAAGACTTTTAACAAAGAGGTGTTTGCGGCGCAGACACACGGCAGCAACAATCTCCTTTTAGTGTTTTCGTTCGAAGATGCTAGCGAAAGCGTGGCGCTAGCAGTTAAAAGAGAAGCAATGAAAATTAAACGATGTATCACGATGTACAAATTAAAGACTTGTTGCACTGCTCGTTTCATCAAATAAATTTAAGAATAAGAGATGAATAAACACCAATGTGAATGTTTTTTGCACTAGATAACGAAGCATTCCCATAACTAGCGACGTGCACAAGTCCGTCTGGCACCACTGTGCTTTTATTTACCGTATTTGTTTTTCGCTGCTCTCGACTGCTCTCGACACGTTATGGGCGATCGTACGGGAGAAAAAGCGAGGATCGCAAGCCTCACGGACTGCCTTCTCGCTCTGGAAAGCGAGGCAGACGCTGCAAAAGCTGCCAAGGAGAGGATAAAGCAGCGCATGACCGAGCGTCACCACGTGACGTTTACGAAAAACGCCGTTTACGAAAAAGACCGCTTCTGAAAAGGAGTTCGCTCTGTGCCGTGTGTCTGCTGTCAGGAACTCCTTTTCGGAAAAGGACCGCTTATTTAAAAGACTTTTAAGCGCCCGTGTGACAGGGGTATAACCTGTGACTATAAAGGCATCCAGCGAGTGTGTCGTCGATGTGGAGACAGTGGGCACTTCCGCATGAACTGCACAGCTCCGTTTTCTGGAAAATGCGGCGTTTATGGCCACGACGGGAAAGGCTGCTCGCTGCCGTGTCACCGTTGTGGGGACCCGCATGCCACCGTGGCCTGCACCATGAGGCCATCGTATTCCGAGGCGGCATCCAAGGATTTCCATTTACTTCAACCAGGAACGCCATCTAAGAACAAGTGCGACGATTCGTCAACGCGAGCCGTGGTAACCGACCACGACCAAGGTGTGCCAATTGCAACGCTGCACAAGACGCCCACTGCGTTCCCAACGATTCCGGGCCTGGTAATCCCTCCAGGTACTGAAAACTTAAGTTCCCCGCGTCCCGTGGCCATTTCTGAGGAATCGCAGGCCAAGCCCTCGTCAGATGAAGCGCCTCGTGAGGACGGCGTCTCGGATGGGAATATTGTATCTGAGGCTCCTCGCGTTGCTGCTCTGTCGACAACAAGTTCAGGTGTCATCGAGGAGTCTACATCTCAAGACGACGACGCCTGCATCTACGAGGACTCCAACAGCACAGCGAGTGAGGCGCCCCTACAAAGTGACGAAGACACCAGCCCCAGTGACACAAGCCAGGACGGTGGAGACGTCTTTGTACCATCCTCGCTCAAAAACCCGGACACCAAACGCCACCGGATAACTACTCGTGACTTAGAAGCTCCCACCAGAGACAGAAGTCCCCTGCGGACTTCGACGCGATCCCGGAAGCCCCGAGCCTCCGGTGGATCGCCTGGCCGGAAAAAAATGACACAGACACTTGCGGGGCATTGGCTCCCGCACCTGATAAAGGTGCCCCTGCATTTGCGTGATCCTATACTATGTTTTCATTTTCCCCATGGCTCTTACTCTAAAAGTTATTACTTTTAACGTTCAAAGTTTCCGAAATCCACAAAAACAGGCTGAGGTATTGGCTTTTGCACGTTCAGTGCACTGTGATTTGCTGTTCGTGCAAGAAACAAATTTTTTCAAGCTTTCTGATGTACTCGCTTTCAAGCGCGCGTTCAATTTTGATTGTTTCTTTTCGTACGCCAGCACGCATTCGACTGGCGTCGGAGTCGTTACTTTTAACCGAGGTCTTTTACGTGACCATCATGCTTCCTTCGGTGCCTTCGGACGCGTGCTGGCGTTCGACTGCACCTTTTTTTCGTTAAGAATAATATTTGTTGCCGTGTATGCCCCAGCGGCATGCGAGAACTCAAACGCGTTCTTCCAATCTCTTGATGCGTTCTTTTTAAATTCCCGACATGTGGTACTTTTAGGGGATTTCAATTGTGTCTTAGACTCACACGCAGACGTTCGAGGTCCGGGTGGCGGCCGGTCAAACTGGAATGCCAGAGAACTCGAACGTCTAGTGCAGCAATTGGCATTGAGTGACATTCATCAAAGTGTGCATGGCAGTAATTACGCCTATACTTGGCGTCGAGCAGCGTCGAGCAGCCGAATTGATCGCGTGTATGCATCCCCCAGTCTCATTACCTACGTTCACGACACCGGGGTAATGTCATTGCCACCGACACCACTGTACATTAGCGACCATCGGCCGGTTATGTTATCTCTCCGCCTGCCAGTGGGGACGCCAACGGTTCACAGACCATGGCGTCTCGATTGCCGCGTCCTCCAGGACTCTCAGGCTACGGAGAAATTATCCCGAGCGTTACGCGCATCGGTCATTGGGGCCGATGTAGCTGATAGGGATCGCCTCAAAGAACAGTGGCGGCATCATTGCAGTGCGTCGGGCAGAGGACTTAGCACCCGTATGTCGAAAGATGCGTCATTGTTAATCCAGAAGATACGCATTGCCAATCGAGATCCCAGTCCTTCCACTGTAATGCGGGCACGGCAAGAGGAGCTCGTTGAACGGTACCAACGTATTATGCGCGCTTCTTCACTCTCGGCTGCAGCTTGGCGCTGTAGACGTATGATATATTTTAAAGCATTTGTTTAACCTATAATCTTCTTATTCATTAAAGCTGGCCCATAAGTTGTGTCTTATGTAGCACTACAATTAAAGCGTAATCTGCATGGTGGTCTGAAACAGTGCTTTTGAAAATCTCAAAACAACCCAGCTCTATACACGACCATCCGAGCATCAATGATAAGCACCATTATATGTCCGTACACATCAGTTGTGCTCTCATACTTAATTATTTTTCTGACCACTCCCTCTGCCCCTACCTCGTTTCTGTCGTGAAGCTGTGGCAAGTTGTGTATAGCTGTATTTATAGTGTAGGAGCACATACTATCAATAAAAATTATTTTTAGGCTACATGCAATTAGTTTTCATAGATTTTCATTTCTTTTGTCGGTGCTCAAGAGAGCTAAGCTCATGGTCGATATTTTAAAATGACATTTCTCTTTGCCGATGTTAATGAGAACAGTTTCATTAATATTGACAAGTTCTTTCACATTCAATTTAGTTCTCATTATTATTGTTTCTACCAAAAAACAAGCCCTTGAAGTTATGCTTTTTTGCTTGATTTGTTTTCATGTGACAGCATGCAAGTAAATTGACAGTTATTGTCATTCCTTGTGAATGACACATTTTTCGTTTGACAGACTTCAGCACCTGGTCATCTGCAGAAGTTGTATTCATTCTGGAAAAGGGCGAACAGCGGTGACTGACAACACAGACTAGCCTGCGTTATTCTTTTGTACTATATATGTCACTGTGAATTCATTTAAAACTTTATAGAGCTCGGATTTCCTGCTGAAAATGTGACGACAACTGTACAGTTTCCACGTTTTTGCAACAATCCACATGCCTTTCATACACTATTGCACATTTTTGTAAGCACCTTACAAAATCTGCATATTTCCGTAAGACCTTACATTCTGCATTTTCCTTATGAAAGCTTCTGTACACTCCATACACTTTCCTTATCCTTCCATATCTTCCATAATGAACTCTCCGTATGCTCCATAAGTTTCCTTATCTTTCCGTATACTCCATAAAAAGCTTTCCGTATACGCCATACAATTTCCTTATCCTTCCGTATACTCCATAAGAAGCTTTCCGTAAATGCCATACAACTTCTGTATATTTCCATAAAACTCCTTATGTTTTCCTTATGTAGCATAAGGAAATGTTACGGAGTCCATATATTTTCCGTAAGATTTCATACGGAACGTTTCAGTAGGGACGTGCACCGTGTGCACACCCTGAGGTGCTAAGGTATGCACGCAGAGTTCTGCTTTGTCCACCAGGCTCGCCTGCCCACTCGTTGAACTCTATCACCCCAGCTGCTGCGGGTACACGCGACTTTCAGGAATTCACTCAACACTTTGAGTCAATAGCTAAATCTGGTGTTAATGTCTGTTACCCAGGATCCGTTTCTTCGCATCCTCTGCTAACAGATTTGCCTCATGATTCCTACATGTCAAATGACGTCCTCCTATCACCGCCATCCGATGACGAAATCAAAGGCGCATTAGACGCAATGAAAAAGGGATCGGCCCCAGGGCCTGACGGACTCCCTGCAGAGTTTTATGTACAGTTCTGGCCTATCATTGGTCCAACTATGTCACGCGTCATTCGCAACTGTTTCCAAGATATTACACTTCCAACTTCTTTCCACAAAGGCCGTATAACACTAGTTCCCAAGAAAGACCCAATGTCCACGCGACCAGAAGATTGGCGCCCTATTACCCTGCTCAATGTAGATTACAAGCTCTTGGCTAACATTTTGGTGCGCCGAATCAGCCC
Source organism: Rhipicephalus annulatus (assembly GCA_013436015.1). Classification (NCBI taxonomy): domain Eukaryota; kingdom Metazoa; phylum Arthropoda; class Arachnida; order Ixodida; family Ixodidae; genus Rhipicephalus; species Rhipicephalus annulatus. The sequence goes on along the minus strand of WOVY01002692.1, from coordinate 258,155 downwards.
ATTTCTTGCAACATTAATCGCTCCCCACCAGGTCTGTTCTGTTCCGGGCGAGAAGTACACACCCATACGTGGTTAACGCGTGACATCGTTCAATACATCATTAGCTGATGTGCGCAAGGACTGTTGGTTTCATTAGATCAAGAGAGAGCTTTTGATTTCATAGAACATGGCTACATACTAAATGTTTTACATGCATAGGGATTCCCGGATAAGTTTATTGACCTTATCAACGTGATGTACACTAATTTAGAAAGTACCCTTTACTTAGATTCCCGTGAGAGTCACGCATTTAGAGTCACGCGTGGGGTCCGTCAAGGGTGTCCCATCTCCCCAGTGTTATTTATCCTTGCATTAGAGCCCTTCTTAATGGCCGTTGAACGTCACCTGCAGATTCGTGGCTTACCTCTACCCGGTAACACTCAAGTAAAGGTCGCTGCATATGCAGATGATATCACTCTATATGTACGTAATGAACAGTCGCTGCAGCATGCTCTTGATACATTCCATGATTTCGGTATTATCTCCGGTGCAAGGTTAAACCTTTCTAAAAGCCAGTATTTTTTCATTGGCAACCCCAGCGGTCGTATCAACATCACGTCACCTTTACAGTGGTCTCCTGAGATTTCAATACTCGGAGTTACTTTCACTGTATTTGATATACAGGATAGCATCTGGTCATCCGTTGTACAAACTCTTCTAAATGATATCAAAGCAGCCAGGTACTTAGAATTCTTGGAACGCCGATACTTAACTCAAACGGTGTACCTAGGAAAATTTTGGTACCTTTGCCATTCTGTTAAACCACTGCTCCACGTCTGCAGGAAAGTGCAAAGCTGCATCAGTTCATTTTTTTGGTCTGGTGGCACAGAATTGTTATCGCGTCCAGCGTTAGCTCAACCGCGAGATCAAGGCGGTTTTGACGTTTCCGTCGCGGCTTCTACATTGTGCCTCCGCACTCTATTGCGAATACTAAGCAATGATGACATGCCCGCTCAGACACTGGCTCGCTACAATCTGGGGCCATCACTACGTGTCTTCTTGCCGGATAGCCAAATAAACAAAGGTCCCCAATCAACTGAATTACCATCTTTGTATCGAGCCCTTCTGGCATTTCACCGACGTTTGGAAGCTACGTGCCCAGAGATAGAGGTGGCCGATTCTAAAGTGGTGGACACAATGGCCGCCCTTCTACGGCCCTTGGTGCCCCAGCATCGTCAATCTGTATTGAACCGCGCTTGGAAACCAATAACTGCCGCAGTGTTGCCAGGGCATCTCAGAGACTTTGTCTGGAGGTTGGGCTGGGGCTTACTCCCCACGCGAGATCGGTTGCAGCGATGGCAGGTAGTTCGCACTTCCACTTGCCCCAACTGCGTCATGGTAGAGACCAATCGACATGCGACGTTTGAATGTGTGGTTTCTCGCCTTTTTTGGCGTGCGGTTAATGCTGGTTTTCGGGGACAGGGTGTGCGAACTTTCGTGTCCAACGGCCGATTTCCGCGTAGCCGCTTCTCCGCTCTCTTAATAGTTGCGGGGCTGTTCAGCCTTTGGAGAAACCGATGTGAGGCCGTAGCTGCCAATTGCCGCCGGCGTGCCTTGTGGCCGATACTGGGGAGAATGAGACGAGAGATCCTCGCGTTCCTCTCCGAAGAGCTTTTCTTCCTCGGGGAGCAAGAGTTTTTGTGGCATTGATCGTGCCCTTTTGTCAAGGTGGAACACGAAAGGATACAACTCATTTTTCGACCGACTTGGTGCTAAGCAGCGCCCGTTGAGTTGTTATATATGATTTCATTTGTTACAAATTGTGCTTCATTTGGATCTATTGTATCGTTATACCCTTGTATCGTGATATCACATTGAATTTTTGTGTACATGTATGCCAACATAATCATGTATATTAGAGCAAATGTCTTCACTGTAACGTAGTGTTGTTAGTCGTGAAATATAGATGTGCCGAAGTGTATGTGCCCTGTTACTGGAATGGTGTGAAGCCTTTGTGTTCTGTACATGCTGTAAATAAACTTTTTCTAAACACAAAATTTCTTTCTATCAAACTATCCCAAGAAATACTACCGTCTTTAAAATACGTGTTTTGGTACTTCCGGGACATGGAAAGTGATTCAGTCACGGCTCTTCGTCTGGCAAGCAACATCACGCTAGATTGATGTGGGAGAAAGAAACAGAAGCATCCTTCCACCGGACGTGTCTTCACAGTACCCCACAATGTACTTGGACCAATCATCTCCCAGCATCGTATAAGGAACCATTTTTCGCGTCTCGCCCAGATGATGCTAGTTATTTAACACGTAGAGGTGAGATATATGCGTAGGTGGGCAATCAAATTGTGAGCGACTAAAGCATGAATTCTTCAACTGCAACGGTTCTCGATCATGGCTGCAAGAAAGACAGCGTGCGTATAAACGTGTGTTTACGGTCGGTGGGCATTGCTTATGTGGCCACAAATATTTAGGAAACAAAATCAAACACTTTACTATCCATGTCTCTATTCCTAGTGACGAAACAAAAATGAAATCCCCGCACAATCTGGTTAAGCTAACGTGAGTTGACAAATTTATTTGTGTGTGTGCCATCCCCACCCTAGAGAAATTTAAGGTTGTGCTAGCGATGACACATGACAATGTTCCATTAGGATGAAAGAGTATGTTCTGGTAGACTGAACTTTTAGAATTCTCTAAAAAAGGCAGTCTTTCTCTTTTTGACTTCCCACTCACACATACATACATACATACATACATACATACATACATACATACATACATACATACATACATACATACATACATACATACATACATACATACATACATACATACATACATACATACATACATACATACATACATACATACATACATACATACACGCCCCCAAAATTTAGCAGAATACAACATTTCCGAGCCCCGCACCGGGTTCTAGTGGCTAAGGTACTTGGCTGCTGATCCACAGATCGCGGGATGAAGTCCCAGCTGCGGCGGCTGTATTTTCGATGGGGGCGAAAATTCTGTAGGCCCGTGTTCTCAGAAATGGGTGCATGTTCAAAAACACCAGGTGGTCGAACTTTCCGGAGCCCTCCACTACGGCGTCTCTCATAATGGTATGTTTGTTTTGAGACGTTAAACCCTATGTATCAAGCAAACAGCCAAAATTTCGCTTAGCTATATTCTCTCTTGGTCTGAGAACACAGCCTCCGAATAAATGTTCCAGCCTGTGGTAGTACCTACGACACATACAAGCACCGTGGGCAAACGGACCAGACTTCAGCATTTTCAGTGGCGCCGACGTTCTGTAAACGTTTAAGAGCAGCGGGTGTACATACATACATACATACATACATACATACATACATACATACATACATACATACATACATACATACATACATACATACATACATACATACATACATACATACATACATACATACATACATACATACATACATACATACATACGTGTGAAAGACACGGAACCAATAGTCGCCACCTTTCAAATGCCACAAAGTCTCGCCAGTCAGATCAGTTCCAGCACGGCTAGGAAATATCATTGCTGCCCGACGCCGTTGTCCCATATCGCTCACTCCAGATGGTCGCATGCTAGCTTTGTAGCGCAAAAAAGAACATCTTGAACTCAACACACAGCGATGAACTATGGAAAAGCTTTCTAAGGCCACGCTTTATCTGAGTTATGTGGTGCTCTATTGCCAGGATGGCTGCTAGCGGTCAGAGGGAACATGCTATCGCGTTTGTCATGATGCTTGCCGCTACAGCACTGCACCCATACTGGCGCGAACGCCTTAGACACTTAAGAGAGAGAGAGAGAGAGAAGAGAGAGGGAGAAAGAAGAGGCTGATTAGGGTCATCTCGCTTAGTACTGTGTTCCGAGCAGCGTCCAAACCTTGAAGTCGAGGGAGGTCATTCACAGCTATTCGAGAACCTCTCATCTTGCCATTCTTTCTCGCCGTTCCTTTTTTTAGCACAACGTGTCACTGTCTCGTTCACTCGCCAAAAGAGAGATAAATATCAGCTAAAGTTATTCCGCAAGATCGCATTGCTTTGTTTCGTTGAATCCCGCTATAGTGATGCTGTCCATGGCTGTGAGCTCCAAAGATGGATGACTCGGCGGCGTTTTCGAGACGACGAGTACAAAACACAAACACGGCGTAACAACACCCGGACGTGGACGGCACTCGAAGCAAAGTTCGCATGCACATCACAAGAATTCGCCGGGCCGGAACGACGGAAACAAAGATCTACGTACGGGACGAACGCGCCGAGTGCAAAACTTGGAGTTAAATAATGGGAAGGGTGAGGCTGAAAGAGGGACAGCGAAAAAAAAAAAGTTGCTTTTCACCGCGCAGTATTAGGGAAAAATCTGAGATATCTGGGTCGACTCCTACTCAATTTTTTATGTAAAAACAGAACAAAATAAAAACAAAAAACTAACTAAGGGAAGCGAGTGTAGAGAGATGGAGCGAGAGAGGCGAAGTCCACCAGGGTTATAAATTTGCCAACAATAACACTTAAAAGTGCCTCGAAACTTGCGCGAAGGGTAAATGGAACACGAACGAAAGGTCTTGGGCTTCGTGGAGGAGAAAAAGATTATAAAGAACATGGAGAGAATGGAGGAAGAGAATGAAGGATGTACCGAGTTGGACGACGTCCAAGCCATTTCAAGGGACGAAGCAAAATGGCGGAGCGGCCTCCATCGTTACAACTGCAGTGCGTGTAGCGGCAACGTTGCCAACAGTTCGCGCTCGAATCCTCGCTATAGCTGGTCGACAGTTATTACTCAAGGATGTGAACGACCCCGAATAAAAGAAAGGGCACCCACTTTTTCACCCAGCCAGGCTTGGAAAAAAAAAAGAATTCACAACTTGAATGCAGAGAGGATGGGGTCAAAGAAGAGAGACTGCGAAAAGAAACGCAGTGAAAGAAAGAGAGAGAAAAAAGAACGCTAGAGATGGCGGGGAGGGTGAAAGTTCAGCTGAGGCGGTATCCACTTGCGCGAGACAAGAGCAATGTCTCAGAAAGATGTTCCACTGTACGGTTTGGATACAGCTCGCCTATAGGGTGTATAAATGTATAACTAGTCCTGGTGTACACTCAGTAAAAATGCCTGAACCTGCAGAGGGTCAAGTTGTATGACGAAAGGGGAGCCGAAGAACAGCTTGGGGACGAAGTTGAGGACGAGACAGAAAGAAAGGACGTCAGAGAGATGTGACTCCCAATGACCTGGTATTTCCAAGGATTACGATAATGGCTCTAACTCAAAGAAACGAACGAGGAGAAAGAGGAAGAAAGGAAGGAAAGAGGAGAAGCGAGATTGCTCAAAAGACTAACAAAAAGCGTGAAAGAAAGACCCGCTTTTTTGTTTTCTTGACTGGAAAGAACTAAGAAATTGTATATAAGGAACGAATGCTAGCGTGAAAGCAACGTCAATTTGAATGAGAGGACAGCAGTCATTTGAGGGGAAAACGTATCTCTTCGTTAAGAAAGGAACGGGATATATAACGGTGGCGAGAGCTGAATGACAACATACGGACATTCATCGCAACAGGGAACAACGTCCGAGGAAAACCTCCGGTCGACGTGGGATGTCTAGACGCCGGGGGAGGGGAAGGGCTCAGCAGTCGGTGGTTCGCTCGACGAGTGGCGGCGCTCGTGTCGAAGCGGTGGCTGCTGCAGAGCAGCGGGCTATACGAAAATCATCAGACAAAATGTCCACGAACAGAAGCGGAGACCTCGAGGAAAGAAACTAAGAACAATGAACGGTCGCCACGCCATGGCCGCCGGAGAAATTAAGGCGATGCGAAATGACAACTCGGACCACCGGAACAGGCTGGTAAGGAGGCACTTCCGGGAAACGTCACAAAGAGGACGAACGTCGCCACCCCGGAAAACGTACTGGACAAAGAATAATGCGGTGTAAAGGAGGAGGGGAGAGAGAGAGACAGAAGATGGCTACGAGAAACGAGACGAGTGGTATTATCTGTTGGCAGTGAACAATACGAGGAGGACAGAAGGAAAGGAGGCAAAGGTGGTGTCAAAGCTATACGAGAATGACTCCCGGCACTGAGAACAGAGAAGAGAACGCACGTCAGATGTGCCACTTGGATTACGAGCAGTGAAAGTGATACGGCTCTGCCCTACATAAGCGGAGAATAGAAAACAAACCGAAACCTCCGCTTTACTGGAAGCAGGTTCGAGAGCAAGTCTACGTCAACAAAGATATCCATCTTTGTTGACGTGGATTTGTTGATATGTGGGGTTTAACGTTTCAAAACCACTACATGATTATGAGAGACGCCTTAGTGAAGGGCTCCGGAAATTTTGACCACCTCGGGTTCTTTAACGTGTACCAAAATATGAGCACATGGGCCTAAAGTATTTTCGCCTCCACCGAAATGCAGTCGCCACAGCCGTGATGCAAACCATCGACCTGCGTGACAGAAGCCGAGTACCACCACTAGACCACCGCGACGGGGCCACGTAAACATAGCGAAATGGCACAAACACACAGACATACATACAAAAACGTATAGATAGATAGATAGATAGACAGACAGACAGACGGACGGACGGACGGACGGACGGACAGACAGACAGACAGACAGACAGACAGACGGACAGACGGACAGACGGACAGACGGACAGACGGACGGACAGACAGACGGACGGACAGACAGACGGACAGACGGACAGACGGACAGACGGACAGACGACAGACAGACAGACAGACAGACAGACAGATAGATAGACAGATAGATAGACAGATAGATAGACAGATAGATAGACAGATAGATAGACAGATAGATAGATAGATAGATAGCAATCGAGCATATCACGTCGTATTAAAAAAAAGGTGAACAGTGTCGTCAAACGAAAGCCAGTACGAAAGTTATACGACAGCAAAGCGACGGAGTAGGGATTACGAAGACTTCATGAAAAAAAAATGAAAGTAGCCATCACGATGCGGCTGTGGAGCATGTCAAACTTTTGAAGTAGAAGTACAGAGTGCTACCAAAACCCGGAAGCAGGGGACGCATTGCAGCATCAAACTTGGCTCGTGGCATGAAATACAAGAACATTATCGAGCATTATCGATTTTTGATACGCTATCTTTTTCTCTCTGCGGTCCCAGTAACGTGAACGTCAAACTGAAACGAAAGCTAGGGGACGTATGAGGCTCGTGGTTACGTTAATAACAGAAGTGCTATTAATAATTTAGCATTGCCGTGCACATTTATCTCGTGCAGTTTAGTGTTTTTTGTACTGCTGAGTCAATGAGTTAGGGTATACGCAGTGTTTTTCACGATACTGTGTTTTATTTAGTTAGGTCGCATAGAGCATCGCGAAATTCAGAGTGACATGATATACGATCATTGTAACGGTGTCTGACAGGAACTGTAATTTATTTTTTGGAGCACTTGCCTGGAAACAGGATGGAGCGATAATGTAGAGGGAAACGTGACTCTCCATTGCCATGTCATGAACGAAAGACAGTAGAATATACAGAAACAGATAGCAGTATAGAGACGCACTAAGGAAGGCAGATACAAATCGGAAGGATAGTGCTATTTCCGTAAGGTGGCGACAAAACATTCGCTCGAATGTCGCAACAAATCATTGGCGAATAGCGCTGCAACGCCATCTACGAGAGCACAACATAGATATGAACATGGGAAGAGAGAGCTAGTCCTCTCGTGTTGATGCCTTTGACGTGTGTTGCCACTCTCCCTTTCTCAGTAGTGCGTTTTCACGATGAAAAAAAAACGCGATTTGGTGAAAGTGGACCCACCGTTTCACTTCTTGTCACACGCATTTTTATTCAAAGAATTCGGGAAAGTCATTTTGAATGGGTCCCGTGGTGAAGAGCGCGGGACATCTTTTGGACAAAGATATGGCTGTAAACTTTGAAGACATAAAGGAGGAATGGAGATAGATAGAGAGAAATAAAGAAGGAAGACGTTACTGAAGTGCGACAAAAGGCAGAAACATATCTTGTATATATGACATTGCACACGTACCCAACGTTGGAAGCTTCTTGCGGACAGACAGATCAAACGAGTAGACAGACAGATATTACCCGGCCAACACAAAATACATCCAGCGAATCATTTCTCCCGGACTAAAATGGAAGTTCATAGTAAAGACGAAGAGGCACGGGGTATACGCGTTTGAAAATGCTGAGAACACTCTCAGTGCGCTACAAGGATGGTTAAAAAGGAGAAAAAAAAATGAAACAAATAGACAAGAACATTTGAACGAAGATTTTTTGAATTGGAAGCCAGTGGAAACTGTAAGCCTAGTGGGTTTTAGATAAATGATGTTGGGTGCGTTGTATGCTTGCATAGAAGTTTTTATTTCGACGAGGAGCGCCGCATTCGTGACCATAAATCGTTATGCGCACACCATCCACCCTTCCCCTCTGCATTCTCTTCTCCGTTCCTTGCCGTCTAGAAGCTCTTCGTCATCATTCTCTTGCAAAAAAGAACAAAAAATAAGAAAGGAACTGGACAGGCTGCCACACAGCCTTTCAGCGGCTGGCCTTATCGCCGTAGCCTGCATCTTTTAGCTGCTGCGTGCCACATCCGCAGCCACTAGGAGAAGCAGTCCCACTTCCGCTTCCGGCGGCGTCACGTGGAACTTGGCGTACCGTTCATCTCGCACCCGCGTTGATGCCAAGCTGCTTGCCTGTCCTGAGACGAATAAGCTTCACTTGAGCACAAAGTGAAGAAAGCAGATTATCTTTAGCAAACAATCACGTTCAGTACTTGCGCTCATGTCGCTACCAAGGTCAGCATGCCGTTTTTAAAAACGGAAAATGAATAACCGCATAGTGAGTAGGGTATTTAACCATGCAGGAGTGTAGACTCTTGCGAAGACAACTTCAAAAAAAAAAAAAATCACGCATGTCCATGAAGTCAATGATGACGAGTAGGCGAAGATAGGTCTTAAGGTCCATAATGTCTGTGTTGAAGTCGCCGACTAGTATAAAGGAAGGACGGACGCACGGATGGGCCAACGCACAGATGCATGGATGAATGGATGGATGGACAGATTGACGGTACAGGTGATCATGTCATCATATATTTGATCGATGTATACAAAGTGGGATTTGTACACCGATGTTCTTGATTTAGATGCCAAGCTTCTTATAGTGGAGGCACGTTTCGCGTTGACGTCGGCGTCCGCACTCACACTTCGCAGGCACCACTCTCCTTCTTCCCTCTTTGCAACAGCTACGTTTTACTTTCTCCACTTTCCTCCTACCATAGAGTTTCCTAAAATAACTAGAGGAGAACCTGGCGCTGTCATCGTTCAGCGACCCTGGGAAGGATGGGTAGTGCACAAATTTGCCTGGTCTTCGTAATTGCGGGTGGCGAATCGCGCTTGTGGCTTCATTTATTGCCGTGTTTTGGTTTTGTTTCGAAGAGAAGAACAAAACCCTTTGTACGTTGTTACCTATTTTGAAATGGTAAGCCTAAAAGGTTACGGGGGTGAAGCGCAACCTCTGAACATTTTGTGGCATAATCGTGCTTGTGCTATCTTGTTACGGTCTTGTCATGCCAACCTGCTGGGGCAGTGCCTTGCGCATGCGCGAAACACAGACACATGTATATATGACAAAACGAATAAAGAAAGGGGGCATCGTGCCGTTCGTGTTCAATGCGGTGTCGTTCGTCGCGGAAACACAACACATTTGTTAATTTTTGTTTCGAGACAAAGCAGCTCCAAGCCAAGAGAACACAAATGAAGCCGGAAGTACGAATATTAGACAAATCTTTGTACTACCTATCATTCCTATGCTCGCTGAAGCGTTGTTGCAGCCCCCATAGACACTAGCGCCAGAGTTCCCTCTAGAGTATATTTAGAAAACTCTGTGCGCTCGCCTCTACTATCTCTCCTCCAGGCGTCCCTCAAGGCAGCGTTAACACACCCATTGCGCATGCGCATCACCTCTCCTCCCCCAGCTCCCCCTCTCGCTCCTCACAACTACGACGCAGGGAGCGTTAGCTAACCTACGCTCACTCTCCTCTCCAACTGGCATTCCTCCCCGCGGCGTTTACATCACCATTGCGCATGCGTGTCCTCTCCCCCTCTCTCGCCTCGCAACGCCGACGCAGGCAGCGTCTTTTAGTGAATTTCTTGATTGATAAAACCGACTGCTCGCGCGGCACAACCGTTCACTGGGAACCCCGTGTATATGGCCACTGGATCTTGTCCTCCAAGGTAGTGCCTGTGAGATTGTTTTCCTGTGTGTTGCTGAACGATGAAAGTTCACAGTGTGTGCGTTAACTGAAAGCACACTGTGGGTCTCTGTGTCCTGTTGGAGTCTTCTATTTCTCACTGCCCATTACCAGCGCTTTGCATGTTCCAATAGAAAAAAAAACTGGTCTATCACTGTGTGCTTTTCGCCTTACCAGGTTTTTCTCACACGCAACGTCGCGATGAGCACCAGCGTCAACGTCGCCGCCAGTGTAAGCGTGAGCGCCCTCTGTTTCGCATCTACACGTGGTTCCCTGTAGGAGGAGATGACGTAATATTTTTCTTTGTGCAGGTGTTTAGTCTCACGTCAAAGGCATCACACACGTCAAAGGCATCAGCACGAGTGGACTAGCCCTCTCTTCCCATGTTCATACCTATGTTGTGCTCTCGTAGATGGCGTTGCAGCGCTATTCTGTTCTGTTTTATAGAGCGTGACGGACGACAATGTTCAGCCCTAATGAGCATCGTATCTAACAGCGATAGTCAAAATAAGTCTACATTATTCAAAAGTTGTCTGCGTTTTTATTGTTCTTATGTTCAACTAATATTGTTTCTTTATATAGACGCATTTGCTAAGTCTAGCATCGTATACCATTACTGATACACGAAAAAAAAAAGAGGGGTCAAGCACTAAGATTAGTTGCACTGACTTACAGGAGGTGGGCGGAAATTCCTTAGAATACCGCAGCCTTCAGCACGCGCTGGATCAGCCGGCGTTGGTCTTCGGGCTCGGAGGCCCATTGGAGGAGCTCCCTCGACTTTGATGTCGCTGTGTGCACGTTGGTGGACGCGAAGTCATTGCACATCAGAGTGTTTTAGTTCAGTGTACACAAGGCTGTACGTGCGCAACGCGCTGCGTACGCTGCGTTTAAGGCTGCGTACTACAGCATTAGTTTACTGTGCGCAACATCTGAGACGTGTACTGCACTTGAGCGTCAACAGGCCTGCCTTTGAGTGTTGCTTCACGCCACCTCTTTGAGAGGAAAGAAGTTGTAATAACCGATATTCGTCGACGAAACACACAAGTCAAGGCATGAGATAAGGCATATTTTTTTGAGGACGAGTGCTGGTTTGGGGTGTTGAGGCTATAGATCAACTAGCAACATGAAGAATAGAGACGGTGAAGACGATCACTTATTGAATTTAACATTCATTGTTTGCTACAAACGTTTTCTAAGATGACGAGACAAAAAAAAAGAACCAAACTGGGGTTGCTCAACGATAAATACAAAAATGTCCCCGTTGGCGGCAGCGTCTTGACGTGTCATTCTTCTCGTCGTGATAGCTGCTTTCACAATGATGAGGGCACCGTGTGCGAGAAAAAGCACCTTCGCTTCGTAGAACACGTTCGTGCATCTACATGCACACTAAATGCGTGACCAGAACTAACCTTTACGTTCTAACACTATGAATGATTTTGCAGGCGATCATTGAGACATTTTACGCTTATAGACACACGCAGCAACCACCACAGTTCAAAGGAATCACACACACGACGTCCCGTACAAAACCCAGAAATTCGTCGCGGTGATTCCCGTCACCATCGCGTTCCTGATTGATTGATATGTGGGGTTTAACGTCCCAAAACCACCATATGAACCATCGCGTTCCTGCTTCCTCGTAAATGACGTTGTCCAATCGTCCAACGTTGCGCTCCAACTTAGCAGAGATCCCAATCCATTGCACCTGTTCACTTGTTGGCTTCAGGTTACTTGTTTAAAGTCCAAATGCATCCGAATTCACACGGACTTCGTTCACTGCCACGACCACCGTAGTGTTGTCGGTCGCAGCCATCTTGTCTGTTTTGGTCTCGGCTGTTCGAGATCTCGCGAGAGCTACTGCTGAGGTACTCAACGGCTGTAGCGTGTGCAACGTAAAAGTCGAGATCTCGTGCACGCATCCCTCGCGTGCGTAAACCCACGCATCACTATTACGTACAGCGCATGCGCAGCCGTGCCCCCTCTCGGGCTATGCGTGCGCTAGGCCGTTGCGCACGCTAAACTAAAACTCTTTATTAAAGAATACAAGATGGTCAAAATTGCCGGAGCCCTCTACTACGACGTCACTGATAATCATATCGTAGTTTTGGGGCACAAAACACGAGATAATATTTGAAATGAATTGTCAGTTGATTGTCTGGTTGATTATGTGATTGACACCAAGAACTACAACAACATGGTGTATTCGTGAGCAGCCCATAATGTGGCCGCTTTTATTAAATGAATAATTAACTAACGCTCCTTGTTAATGGAAACAGGTGTGCACCTTTTATCACTGCCATGTTTTGGATGGCGGCTAGCACGAATAATGTATGTGGGGTGTCATTACACTTACTATGTAATGACTGCCCGCATATATCCCTATATACAGGGTAAGGTTGGGTCTGCTACCTGCGTAATCTGCGGTGGCTTCCCGAATAACGCTCACGTTAACTGAGATTGTCCGGGTGACCGTGCAGCCATAGGCGAGAGCCTGCAACACATACCTACAAACTTAATGTGTGCGACTCTCGAGGCACTTCTTGTACATTTGAAGCTTCTAAGCCTGTCTGATGGCTAGGCCTTGCCTTTTTTTTATCAGTGAGCGTGGACTGGGCAGTGGTGCTGGTTTATTTGTAATAAAGCCATTCTCTCTCTCTCTCGTATCAAAAGGCAGTAGTTGTTCTCACATTCTGTGTAAGATTAAGTCACAATACATTCGGTTGTTTTGACTATCGAAAGATCCTTGCGCCTAGCACCACAAATTGGTGGACCTGCGGACGCTCCACGCTACGTATATCACCGCAAAGTTACAAGTATGCGGAGTCGGAAGCAAACGCACGAGAGGACGTGCCTGGCAGAAGCGGTGGCCGCAAATGTAAAACAGGAAACGTTCGGTGAAAAATCTCGATCGTCTTTGCCTCGAGCGACAAAATTTTCTTTCCGGCGCATAAGACGTCTCGTTCTTGCCTGACGCACGCACGAATGCAAAACTCGCCACGATTTCAATGCCTTTCTGCTTTCTTGGGCGACCCGCTTTTCATTTCGTTTCACGCCTTCCTTTCGTGTTCAGCAGGCGAGCCAGCTTCCGCTGTCCACCAGTGTGTTCTCCCTTCGTGGTCGGTGGACATTCAAAGAATTGGACGCGCAGGCCTCCGGATGTCTTTCGGGTCGAATGGATTTTCGCTGGTCTCTCGCTGCATCGGCCGGTCGTGACAGCTCGCGGCCGGCTCGGAGAGAACGAGTTTTGCCATGCTCGCCCGGTCTTTTCTGTCCACTTTTGTGACCGGAAGGAAGCGAAATTACTTTCGGCGTCTTCATTTCTTTGTAACGACTTTTTTGTGGCTTATGACGAGCTGCGTGTGGACGTTTGCGTATGACCCTGGAGATTGTGTTTTGTGAATGAATGTATGGTTCTGTGCCTTTGAAGAGATTCTTGATGGGATTCAAAGAACTCTTTCAGCGCAAGTGAGGCGCTGGTTATTTCTTTGCCACTTCAGTATTAGCGGCATACAGATTAAGGCGCTAATAATAGCATTTTGAATATTATCATCAAAGTTACAATAGGGTGTTAAAAAATCACGCTACTGCGCCTGCGTGGCGTTATATTGATGAGCACCATGTTTACAGTTACATCCAACGGCGCTCCTGCAGAAAATTGAAGGTGAACGTCTCCCCCTTCAAACTAGCAGATTTCGGTAATTGCATTTTAAACCTCCGAAGCATTTATTAGTAAACTTCGGCAACTTCGAGCGTATCTATCTATTTATCTACCTAACTGATTACGTTTGCGTTCTCTAGTGGTCACCCCCTAAACTTGGCATGAACCAACATTAGCATGGGAAAGTAAGATGGTTTGACGAATACGACGCGCTGGTCAAGACATGAATAATGACACAATCTCGTCGCATACGTCGTGAAATACTTCTCGCCAGACAGGGGCACATAATCATGGTCAAGTATGTGCCGCTGATATGCGGGTATGTGCCACAGGTGATTGACCCTTAGTATCTACCCAGAAACGACAAGAAGACACATGGGCAATTTTGACGCGCGACCGTCAAGAAATACTCGACATCGGTAGCGTGGACCAGACGAATGCAAAGAATGAATGTTAGGGTACTAGCTGGAATCAAACCCAAGAATTCTGCGTGGCAATGAAGCATTTTAGCACAGAGCAACGCCAGGGCTCAGAACCGCTTTTTGGGGGGAGGAAGAGAGAGAGAGAGAGATAAATAGAGAGGAAAGGCAGGGAGGTTAACCAAGCTTGGCTCGGTTGGCTACCCTACACTTGGGGTGGGGGAAAAGGGGAATAATAGAACGAAAAGAGACAGAAAAGAAGAGGAGTAAGAAAGAGAAGCATAAATAGTCAGCTCGAAACTACACAGCACGGCCTCGCACAGTTCTTTCACAAGCGGTCGTGAAGTTTGGTGTTCCTTAAAAAGTACAAGAGGGCTTTCGTGGCTTTGCGCGTATGGGAAGCCGTCGGCCAAGGTCCCAGGATCTTCTCTTCTGTAAGCGGCCGTGAATCTAGCTGACAGAGCTTGGCTTCCATAATACGTCGTTCGGTCTGGTATGCTGGGCAATAACATAGAATGTGCTTAAGCGTTTCCTCGCAGGCGCAGATGTTGCATGCCGAATTACTCGCCATTCCAAGGAGACGAGAGTACGAATTCGTAAACGCCACGCCCAACCTCATGCGACACAGTAAAGTTTCAGCGCATCGTGGGAACCCGGATGGCAAACGAAGTTGCAAGTTTGGGTCGATCGAATACAGGTGCGTGTTGGAGAAACCCTGCGTATTCCATTGTAGGAGAGATATACGGCGAGCAAGTGATTGTAGCAGCCTTGCAGCGTCCGTTCTCAAGAGTGGTATGGGCGTGCGCTGGTCTTGGTCATGAGCCGATCGAGCAGCTTCATCTGCGCGGTCATTGCCAACGATTCCGCAATGACTCGGCAACCACTGAAATACAATATCGTGACCTTCCGCGAGCGCTTCGTGGTAGTCGTGCCTTATCTGATATACTGATTGTTCATGTAGCCCGTGCTGCAGAACAAACCGTAGTGACTGTAAGGCTGACCTGGAGTCGCAAAAGATGGCCCATTGGTTAGGTTCCTGGTGAAGAATGTACTTTACTGCACCTTGAAGTGCTGCGATCTCTGCTGCTGTCGACGTCGTGGTGTGAGAAAACTTGTACTGAAGCAACACATTTTCAGATGGAACAACCACTGCTCCTGTGGAGCTGTTGGAACTAGTGGA
The DNA here is from genome assembly GCA_013436015.1 of Rhipicephalus annulatus. Taxonomy (NCBI): domain Eukaryota; kingdom Metazoa; phylum Arthropoda; class Arachnida; order Ixodida; family Ixodidae; genus Rhipicephalus; species Rhipicephalus annulatus. Next base: position 242,631 of record WOVY01002692.1, on the reverse strand, counting down.
GCCATCGGTGTAAACATGTATGCGGTCGAAGTACCTTTCGTCCAACAGACGCAGCAACAAAAAGGGAGAAGGCAGGGAGGTTAACCAGAAAGACATCCGGTTGGCTACCCTACTCTGGGGTATTAGGGAAGGGGACAAGAAAGACGAGAAAGAGAGAAGAGAGGGAAAAGAAAAAAACAGGGTGGGGGAAAGACTGACAGTAATTTCACTGCAGCGTGTAGAACTCTACCGCATGTCAGAGGCGTTCTCACAAGCCTGTCTTTCTCAGGAAACACAGCAGGGCTTTCACTGCCTCGTGGGCTGTCGAGGTATGTGGACGTTGCTGTAATAGCACCTGCACAGAAAGAGGCCGATCATCCAGTCGCCGCATTGCGTTGGCAAGTACTTGTCTATCTGAGGCAAATCGAGGACAATGGCACAGCAGGTGTTCGATATTTTCGTCGGTGCCGCAAACATCGCACGCCGCACTGTCAGTAATTCCAATTAACGTGGTATAAGCTTTCGTGAAAGCAACTCCCAGCCAAAGGCGATAGAGAAGCGAAGCTGCACGTCGATGTAGGCCGGGTGGAGGCCGGAGTTGTAGTGAAGGGTCGAGCTCGTGCAGTCTTGTACGTCGTACGCTTGGTGTGTTCCACTCAGTCAGTATGAGACTGCGGGCCAGTTGACGAATCTGCCTCGCCCTCATCCGCTCTTGAAAGCGGAATCGGAACGCTGTTCGCTTCTTTATGTGACGTGCGAGCAGCATGATCTGCAGAATCATTGCCGTCGATACCACTATGCCCAGGTAACCACTGAAAGACGATGTCATGGCCTTTTTGTAATAAAAGGTGGTGAAGTTTCATGGTTTGGTAGGTCAACTGGTCGTGGCATCCGCGACGGAGAACTGATATCAGGCACTGTAACGCTGGTTTTGAGTCAGAAAACACAGCCCATTTACCTGGTCTTTCTTCTGAATTGATGTGTTCCAGTGCATTGCGCAGAGCCTCGAGTTCTGCCGCCGTTGAAGTTGTCACATGTGAAGTCTTAAAACACCGAGTTACCCCTTGTGATGGTATAACCACTGCTCCACCTGAACTAGACGGCGTAGTAGAGCCATCCGTGTAAATGTGCACGTGGTTACTGTAGTTTTGTTCCAGTAGGAATAGACTCAGTTGTTTCAGGGCATGTGTTGGTAAGTCCGATTTTCTCCTCATTCCTGGAATCATTAAATGAACTCGCGGCCGGCTCAAGCTCCAAGGAGGAAGCAGTGGCTTTGATGCAGGTGCGTATGTCTCAGCAAACGATGAACGATGCTTGTAGACAATAGTGCCGTATGTCGTGCGGGGCCTTTCAGCAGCTAGGCTCGCCAGGTGGTGAGAAGGGGTCCTGGCATAATGCCTGAGGTGCATGCGCATTGTCTCGGTAATATTATGCGTATTTATCGAGTGATCTTGAGCGATGGCAATGGTTTCAGCCGTTGAAGCACTGCGGGGTAATCCAAGGCATATCTTAAGTGCTTGGGCTTGAATGCTCTGAATTGCGCGCAGGTTGGTCTTGCCGGTGTTAGATATTGCAGGTAAGCTGTACCATAAGAATCCGATAAGCAGCATTCTGTAAAGTTGTAGCATGGATGGTATGGGCACTCCCCAATTCTTTCCTGCAAGGAACTTGAACATGTGGCATGTTGCGAATAGCCGCTTCTTCACATAGTTCACGTGTGGAGTCCACGACAGGTTTCTATCTATTATGAGTCCCAAGAACCTGTGGCTTCTGCTGAACGATATGTATTCTTCATTAATGGATATACTGTAAGCAGACATTGGTTTCCGCGTGAACGCTACCCCTGCACATTTTCCGCAGGACACCTCAAGGCCTTGTTTACGAAGATAGCATGACATCGTTGTAGCAGCCTTCTGAAGGCGGGCGCGAAGCTGAGGCCTTGTCACACCTCATATCCAAATGCAGATGTCATCAGCATAGACAGAAAGTTCTGCAGTGCTAGGTAGCTTCTCGAGTAGACCAATGAGAGTTAGGTTGAAAAGGGTAGGGCTTAGCACTCCTCCCTGTGGAACTCCTCGGCTGCTGTAATAATCAGGTGTTGGGTCATTCGCTGTCATCACGTAAAATGATCTCAGCTGTAAGTAGCTGTACACCCACATATATATCTTGCCACCAACACCTACTGTTTCAAAAGCACTAAGGATGGCTTCACGGGTGACATTGTCGTAAACCCCCTTAACGTCTAGAAACAGGGCGGCGCACAGTCTCTTACAGGCTGTCTGGTGTTGAACATATGTCACCAGATCAACAACGTAGTCGATTGACGAATGGCCGCGCCTGAATCCGGTCATGGATACTGGATAGATTTCATAGTGCTCTAAATACTACTCCATTCGTGTTAGAATCATTCGTTCCATCGTTTTTCCCACACAACTGGCAAGTGCGATAGGACGGTATCAGGCAATATCCAAAGGAGATTTACCAGCCTTTAGAAGTGGAATGAGGCGACTTGACTTTCATGCCTGGGAAACCGTACCAGTCTGCCAGGAGTCGGTGTATAGGCGTAAGAGCGCCTTCCGAGCTTAGTCTCCAAGATTACAAAGGGCACGATAGGCAATGCCGTCAGGTCCGGGTGCTGAAGAACGTCTGCACAGAGCCAGTGCCGCCTCTAGCTCATCCATAGAAAACTGGCATTCCATACGGGTATCACGTGAGGGCGGTTCTTCCCGTTCTTGATAATGTGAAATTGGAATCACCGGCAATTCTTCTACAGAAAGATTCTGCGACGTCAATCTCTCTGCATCGAAGGTGAAGTGCCAGAGATGTAAACGGGTGTCGCTGACCCAAGGTTGTCCTAAGACCGCGGACAGTTCGCCATATCAGTGATAGGGGCTTTCGTGGATCCAATGACTCGCGAAAGGATGTCCAACGTCGCCTAGCCAGTTTATCCATGTGCCACTGCATTTTCTTTTGAATGCGTCTAGCCAGCCTGAAATCATCCATGCACTTTGTCCGTCGGTACCTTCGTTCTGCACGATGGCGTATTGCGCTTTGTGAAACGTCAATAATGGTTGCAGTGCTGCCTACCCAATTTTACAAAAAGCACATATGTACTACTTCGATACAGCCGTCACGTCAGGTTAACGTAAATTGTGGTTATTTGCCATGCACTGAAGTTGATTTATGTAGCAGTGTCCAGGGCCAGCATCTTCGCGAGCATCAGCGCTTCATATCAGCTTCTGGTGTTGCTACTATGCATGTTCCAGTTGGCATCGTTGCACAAGTGCAAACAACTGGTTCCATAAACATCTGCAACTCTTCAAAATATGTCAGTGCGCGCAACACTTGTACTTATATTTAGCGTTATTTGATGACGTGTCACTCAAAAAAAGAAATTGCAACACGGTCACCCTACCTTCGCATGCTTCGCATAACGGCGATTATCAGGTGTGTGGGATCTGCCAAATTTTTCAATGATTGAAGATGTGAAAATTAGCCACAAGAACAAAACAGTTTGATAGATCTCATTAATTTTGAATATCGATGTCATACGAAGCAGCAGGCTAGTATTAACTTGCTCGACATTTTACGTTCATGTGTTTGAGTCAAACCACTACATTAGTAGTTAGTTAGAGTAGTTATGGGCGGGAAGTTCCGTAGCGAGGAATTTACGTCCGAGCTAGAGGGGGCTCTTACTGAACTCCTTAAACATTTGCGGAAAAACACGTATTTTGAGGAAAGTACGTATTTGAGGATTCTCCTAGCCTCCCCGGACCATGCTACAGAAATAAACATGGGTTTACTAAGCACGTCAACTACAATGACGTCCAAAGCATATCATCTGGTGCGACTTGCGACTCTGGTTAAAGAGCATTATGCCAGTTTCATCGAAGTGAGCCACACACTAGTGCACGATGACGTGCATACTATAAGAAACTCTTTCAGCAGTATTCGTCAGGGTTCAAGAATGGTTGACCATAGCTTGCTGAGTAATACGAGGTAGTAAGTAATGTTCATTACATTGTTATCGAAGCGGCATAGCGAACACAGCAAGGACAGTTGAATTTGCTGCGATATGGCACCACCATATGGTCTTTTATGTAAGCACTTTAAAGCACAAGAGCCGCTCTCAGGTTGACTGCCAAGCAGAGTACCTTGGATCAATTCCGGCACAAATCGGTATTTTCATTCTTCGCGTCCCTTCATTTTTTCCCTCACCTACAATGAGCCGAAGCTTGCACCGCATTTGTTGGGACACAAGCGTAAAGAATTTCGAAAGTTTATTAACTACGTTATTGAGTTGATACAAACAGTGAATCAACTGTGGCGTTTACCCGTATTTCTACGACCATGGTATACAGTTGTGGGCCACACGTGACTTAGGAAAAGGGTTGCACAATGCACGCTACAAGTATTTCAAGCTATTCATGTTGTTGACTCTTCATCGTGTTCATCATACACCAGTGCCCTTCTATGCAAATTTTGGCATGGGTTGAGTAAAGGAAATAACCACGTGAGCGCCCAGACAGACAGACAGACATACAGACAGACAGACAGACAGACAGACAGACAGACAGACAGACAGACAGACAGACAGACAGACAGACGGACAGACGGACAGACAGACGGACAGACGGACAGACAGACGGACAGACAGACAGACAGACAGACAGACAGACAGACAGACAGACAGACAGACAGACAGACAGACAGACAGACAGACAGACAGACAGACAGACAGATAGACAGACAGATAGACAGACAGATAGACAGATAGATAGATAGATAGATAGATAGATAGATAGATAGATAGATAGATAGGTAGATACGAATAATGGTTTAATAAAAATGCTTTTTTTCAGTAATCTCGTTCAGCCTTGTATAACGCTAAATCACAATCATGTCACTAATGACAAAGCCCAGCGAAGCTGCCTCGGTTTACTGGTCAAGACGACAGCCCATTGTTTTGCTTATCACAACTACTAGAAAGATAGAGCATCCTCGTGCATTATGTAACCTGATATATGGGGAAGTCGTCAGATTTTGAGAGCCTTTTATATGCATCACTTGGATTCTCTCAGGTTGCCTCTTGCACGCGCTGTGTTGGGAGGAATTTCGTTTTACAAGCTGTGATAGTAATGTGTAAATGGCTGGCACAGACGTCGCTAAAACGGCGAAATCGAAAGCACCAACACCGTGAGCAGAGGACTTGAAGATGACACGTTCGTACTATCAGCCCATCACACGTTGGTTCCTTCAATATTTGTGCACAGAGGTCAGATGACGTTCCAGCGACGTCGTTATCACACCGAAGAAGTGATTGATTGATTGATTTGTGGGGTTTAACGTCCCAAAACCACTATATGATTATGAGAGACGCCGTAGTGGAGGGCTCTGGAAATTTAGACCACCTGGGGTTCTTTAACGTGCACCCAAATCTGAGCACACGGGCCTACAACATTTCCGCCTTCATTGAAAATGCAGCCGCCACAGTCGAGATTCGAACCCGCGCCCTGCGGGTCAGCAGCCGAGTACCTTAGCCACTAGACCACCGCGGCGGGGCCACCGAAGCAGGTGAATCACCGCGTGATTACGCAGCCCGAAAGTCATATAGGCCGCCATGATGGTGTCATGTTTTTCGACCATGGTGTCACGTGGAGCCTACCCATATAATTAACGAAGGCTTCCGTTTCACTTACCGGAATGGTAGTTCCTGTTCCTTTGTTTATAAAGCTCCGATTTGGGGGCTGTCCTTCCTATACAACTGGGACGGCTACGCTCAACATCTGCGTTGTATGATGCTCGAACGAATCCAACGTTTTATGAGAAAAAAAAAGAGAGAGAGATGAAGGGAGAAAAACGGTCAGTTGAACTGCAAAGCTGACAGAATTATAGTACCGATCAAATGTTTCAAACAGTGCCATTTACGTTTACTGCATCGTAAGCACACTGCTTGCTTGTTCGCGGACACAATAACAAAAATACCCAGATGGGAATCAAAAACCATGACGAGACCGAAGTCAAGGCAATACGCAGGAATACAACAGGAAATATTGTTGTGGACTACATTATAAAACGTTTTGTGTGTTTTCTAATAACTTCTTTACCTAATTTTATTTGTTTCTTTTGTCTATAGACCGTGCTGGTCTAGTGGCTACGGTACTCGGCTGCTGACCCGCAGGTCACGGGATTGAGTCCGGGCTGCAGCGGCTGCATTTCCGATGGAGGCGGAAATGTTGTAGGCCCGTGTGCTTAGATTTGGGTGCACGTTAAAGAACCTCAGGTGGTCTAAATTTCCGGAGCCCTCCACTACGGCGTCTATCATAATCATATTGCCACGAACGTAATAACAGACAGCGACGAAACGACGTCTTGCTTGCCCTCAGACCAGGACGCAAAAGCCCTCTTCTTTCTTCACTTCCCAGGAATTCCCCCTACAGTTGATGGCTCATACCCATTACCTGTGACATTACTCCCTCTCCTCGAAAAGCATCGGCTCGATGCTTGTAATGAGCATTGATAAAAAAATAAAAAGAAAAGATGCTACCATGGAACCCAACAACTGCGTCGTAAGGGAAAAAAATGGGCTGGCGTCATAGAAGTACTCAATAAAGAAAGGAGTAAGTACAAAAGACAATAAAAAAACCAAAGTGACAAAAAAATAGTCATTGCATGGTAAGTTAGTCCACGTTCGATTTATGACGCGAGAAATATGGCTTGAGTCTTGACACGTGCACCACATCACTTTGTGGAAACCGACGGGAACGTTTTGAGGCGCCCTCAGGGAGAACTTCATACGTAACGTCACTGAGTCGGCGCAGAACTTTGTAAGGGCCGAAGTAGCGCCGAAGCAACTTCTCAGAGTGACCACGCTGTCGAATGGGAGTCCACACCCAAACTTCATCGCCTGGTTTGAAGGTAACCTCTCGGTGTGTAAGGTTGTAGCGGTGTGCGTCGGCAGTTTGGCGAGCCTGAATACGGCATCGGGCGAGCTGACGGGCCTCCTCGGCGCGTTGAGCGAACAATGCAGCGTCCGTGTTGAACATGCTCAAGTAGTTGGGAAGGAGCATTGCGTCGAGCATTGTAGTAACCTCTCAACCATGAACTGGCGATAGGCTGTAGTAGTCCTGCTGGTCGGACAGGTGGAGTCTTACGGCGTTGGCAGTCGCGGCATGTGCGGACGTACTGCTTGACTGTCTTCGCGAGGCGGGGACAGTAGTATGAGCGGCGAATTCTTTCCAATGTGCGCGTGTAGCCAAGGTGTCCGGATGATGGTTAGTCGTGACAAGCATGTAAAATATCGTCCCGAATCGAGGTCGGCGCAACCAGTAGGTAAGTAGCCTGGGTATGGTCGAAATTTTTCTTATAGAGGACTCCATCCCTGATGCAGAACGAGGCCAGCGAACGTGCGAAGTTTCGAGGAAGGCTGCGTTTTCGGCCTTCGAGGTAGTCAATCAGCGGGCTTAGCTTCATGTCGTCGCGTTGTTGTTGAGCCAAGTCGGTTACTGACACAGAGGAAAGGAATGTATCGTCTTCTTCGACGTCCGCGTTCGTACTTCCAATTGGTGCACGTGAGAGACAGTCAGCATCAGTGTGTTTGCGTCCTGACTTGTGAATAACTGTAACGTCAAATTCTTGCAGCCGAAGGCTCCAGCGTGCTAGACGACCGGAAGGGTCTTTGAGGTTGGCGAGCCAGCATAAAGAATGGTGGTCGCTAACTACCCTGAATGGTCGACCGTATAAATAAGGGCGAAACTTTGTTATAGCCCAAACAACGGCTAAGCATTCTTTTTCGGTTGCAGAGTAGTTTTTCTCTGCAGATGATAGTGTTCGACTTGCATAGGCAATCACGCGCTCTACGCCATTTTGCCATTGAACCAGTACACCTCCAAGTCCGACGTTGCTGGCATCCGTGTGTAGCTCTGTGGCTGCGTTATCGTCAAAGTGACCGAGTACAGGTGGGGCTTGGAGATGGTTTCGTAGCGTGTCAAAGGCGTGATGCTGATCATGACCCCAAACAAACGGCACGCCGTCTTTCGTAAGTTCATTTAGCGGTTCAGCGATTTCAGAAGAGCCTTTGACGAAGCGTCTGTAATATTGCCACATTAAATATGCAACGCGAAGAGGATAACGAAGAACACGCGCAGCGAGTGAAGAAGACGAGGTTCTCTCCCGATCAGTTTGCCAGTATTCTAATACAATTAAAGTGAGATCCCTGGGTTCGACTGCTGCTGTTTCTGCATTGTGACACTGGTGGAGGTGCTGGGTACATGTTCGGGACGCCTGACAACAGCCCCGCATCTGGTCAAGAAAGACTTCCGCGCATTGACACCCCCGTTCACCGCAGCAGCCGGCGCCTGTTAGGCCTCAGCCCGGAGTTTGGTCCATTGCCGGAAAGCGTGACTGTACCAGAAAGCATGACGGCGCCTGGAAGCACTGGCCCCAACATGTCCAGCACAAGCACGACACAGGTGACTGTTTTGAACCCTAGACTTCCGGTTGACTTCCACGGAAACGCATATGAGGATGCACATGATTGGCTCGAGGAATTCGAGCACACAGCGAATGTTAACGGGTGGAACACCACACAGAAATTGGGCTACGTTTATTTTCCGCTTCAAGACGGAGCCCGAACGTGGTTCACGAATCGCGTGTGGTCGTCTTGGGACGAGTTCCGGCAGAAGTTTCTCGACACGTTCGCGAGCACTGAAAGACGAGAAATCGCACAGCGTCTCCTCGAGTCACGGATTCAGAAACCAAATGAATCCGTTACGATGTTTGTTGAGGACATGGCGCGGCTATTTCGTCGAGCAGATCCTAATATGCCCGAAGCCAAAAAGGTTAGCCACCTCATGCGGGGCGTTAAGGAGCAGCTGTTCGCTGGCCTCGTACGAAACCCGCCTACAAGTGTGGATGAATTCTCCAAGGAGGCGACATCTATCGAACGCGCACTGCATCTACGTTATCGCCAGTATGACCGCCCAACCCACAGTGCACCGATCAGCGTGGCAGCCTCTACCACAGCAACAACACCCGACGAAGGTTCTTTGCGCCAACTAATACGAGAAATCGTACAAGAAGAGGTCAAGAAACTCGTCGCCAAACCGGATGACTGCGCGATCGCCTCAGTAACGGAAGTTGTACGCCAGGAGATCAGGCAAGCGCTCTCGCTTCCTGAGCCGAACACGAGCAGTCCCAGGGCAAGCTATGCAGACGTAGTCCGCCGACAGCCAGCGAACGTGCCGACACCACATCAGTACCACCAGCAACATCCGTCGACAGCGCCTTGGTACTACAGAGAAACTTCGATGCCGAGGCGGCCACCACTTCGCAAAACTGACATCTGGCGTACCCCTGATCACAGGCCCCTGTGCTTTCACTGTGGGGAAGCAGGCCACATCGTTCGGTATTGCCCGTATCGCGCCGCAGGATACCAAGGGTTTCCTTCTACGGTTCCTCGGCGCCATTTCAACGGAACATCTGACGTCGACACGAGTGTCATGACCCCGCGGGATGTTCCTCCTGGGTTTCGGTCACGCTCACCCTCTCCTGGGCGTTATTCTCCATCCTCTAGACGGAGCACCACTGACATGCCAAGAAGGAGATCGCCTAGTCCACGCCGGGGAAACTAAAAACAGCGACCTTGGGGGGGAAGGTTGCGAATCGTCGAAGTGCTGAAAATCCCCCATTACTGCCGAGCGAAGAGAGACACATTTTCAATGAATCGACGAAAGATGGGGTTGTTACTGCCGAAGTTGCAATTACGATTGACGGACATGACGTCATGGCATTGGTCGACACTGGCGCGGACTTCTCAATAATGAGTGAGAGTCTGGCAGACACGCTCAGGAAGGTTAGAATGGAATGGACAGGACCGCAGATTAGAGGAGCTGGAGGGCAGCTACTCACACCTACCGGAAAGTGCACCGCAAGAATGAAGATAGGGGATGCATCCTTCGTCGCAACTTTTGTTATCCTTTCTGAGTGTTGCAAACAGGCAATCTTGGAGATGGATTTCTTGCGTGAATATGGTGCCATCATCAATATTCCGGACGGTGTACTGACCTTTTCAGCGGATCAAAGCGCAGCGCTACACCGAAAATCCCTACGAGTCATTGACGATGTGACCATACCTCCGTTATCGTGCCGCCTTGTTCCAGTCACGTGCAGCGAGCAGAATACTGGAGAAGGAATCGCTGAACAAGTATTGACGCTCCTACTCTCTCGCGGTGTTGCAATTGCCAGAAGTATCGTCAACGTTGTGTGCGGTGAAGCAGAGGTTCTGTTGACGAATTTTACCAACGAGCGACGACACATTACACAAGGCACTACAGTTGCCTACTTCGACGAGATCACCGAAATCCGCGAGTGCTGTGTAGTACAACAGGACGAGCCGCAAGCCACGTCAGCCCCACCACCTATTGACGTGAGCTCGGATTTGTCACCAGCGCAGAGACAGCGTCTAGTAGATCTTCTTCACCAGTTCAAAGACTGTTTTTCATCGACCTCGAGGGTCAGTCAAACGCCACTGACGAAGCATCGGATAATAACGGAGGAGACGGCAAGGCCAATACGACAGAACCCATACCGCGTAGCACCGAAAGAGCGTGAAGCAATCCAGGAACAAGTGAAGAAAATGCTCGATGATGACGTCATCCAGCCGTCAAGAAGTCCTTGGGCATCGCCGGTAGTGCTAGTTAAAGAGAAAGACGGAAGCTTGCGATTTTGTGTCGACTACCGCAAGCTGAACCGTGTGACAAAGAAAGACGTGTACCCATTACTGCGCATCGATGATTCACTCGACAGGCTGAGGTATGCACGCTACTTTTCGTCAATGGACCTCAAAAGTGGGTATTGGCAAATAGAGGTCGACGAGCGAGATAGAGAAAAAACGGCTTTTGTAACGCCTGACGGGCTTTATGAATTTAAAGTCTTGCCATTCGGATTGTGCTCAGCCCCCGCAACGTTTCAGAGACTTAGGGATACCGTTTTGTCAGGCCTTAAGTGGCAGACATGTCTGGTCTATCTGGACGACGTCATTGTTTTTTCAAAAACATTTGAAGAACACCTGAGCAGGCTGCTATCGGTATTTAGGGCAATAAGGTCTGCCGGCCTGACACTGAAACCCGAGAAGTGTCATTTCGGTTTCAAGGAGCTTAAATTTTTAGGCCATGTGGTGAGCCATGAAGGTGTTCGACCTGATCCCGATAAGATTGCGGCCGTCAGAAAATTTCCGGTACCAAAAGACAAGAAAGCAGTCAGGCGTTTCCTTGGCCTATGCGCATACTACCGAAGGTTTATTGCCAATTTCTCCAACATAGCCTCGCCGTTAACACGACTCACAAGAGAAGACGTTTCGTTCACATGGGGCGACGATCAACAGGTGGCATTTGACGATCTCCGACAGCGCCTGCAGGCTCCGCCTGTACTTGCTCACTTTGATGAGGATGCTCCTACCATGGTCCATACAGATGCCAGCAACGTGGGTTTAGGCGCTGTACTCGTCCAGTGGCAAGACTCAGCCGAGCGTGTGATCGCATATGCTAGTAGGACGCTTTCCCGCGCCGAGTCCAACTACTCCACAACGAAAAAAGAGTGTCTTGCTGTCGTATGGGCGGTTATGAAGTTTCGTCCGTACCTCTATGGTCGTTCCTTCCACGTAGTCAGCGACCATCATTCCCTCTGCTGGCTGACCAACTTGAAAGACCCGTCTGGTCGGCTCGCACGGTGGAGCTTACGCCTCCAAGAGTTTGATATGACGGTCGTGTATAAGTCCGGACGGCAGCACGCCGACGCCGATTGCTTATCAAGGTCACCGATAAAGCGCGACGATGACACAGAAGATGACAGCATGGCGTTTGTAGGAGTCGTTGACACCACTACGATTTCGTGCAAGCAGAAAGAAGACAGTGAGTTGCTTCCTCTTATTGAATTTTTGAATGGCCGGACAACAACCGTCCCCAGAAGATTTGCAAGGAGCCTGCCGTCATTCTGCGTACGTAGTGGTGTTCTCTATAAGAAGAACTTTTCTCCCAGAGGAAGCACCCACCTACTTGTCGTTCCGACGTCACTTCGTGAGGAGATACTTTGTGCTTGCCACGATGAGCCAACGTCTGGTCATCTCGGATACACACGCACATTGGCCAGAATCCAACAGAAATACTACTGGCCAAGACTTCCAGCTATTGTGAAGCATTACGTGCGCACGTGCCTCGATTGCCAACGACGAAAATCGCCACCGTTAAAACCAGCTGGGCTATTACAACCAATTCAAGTGCCCACGGTACCTTTTGCCCAAATTGGAATGGATCTTCTTGGACCATATCCGACTTCCCATGCTGGCAACAAGTGGGTAATAGTCGCCACTGATTATCTTACGCGCTATGCCGAAACAAAGGCTTTGTCCAGTGGCACCGCCGTTGAAGCCGCACGATTCTTCGTAGAAAATATCGTCCTGAGGCATGGTGCTCCAACAATCATAATAACGGATCGAGGTGCCGCTTTCACGGCCGCGCTCCTGAAGACAGTGCTTGAGCTCAGTGGAACCACCCATCGGAAAACCACTTCCTATCATCCACAAACCAACGGCCTAACAGAACGCCTCAACAAGACTATTGCCGACATGTTGAGTATGTACGTTGACGTGGATCACAAGAACTGGGACGACATTCTACCGTACATCACGTTCGCCTATAATACAGCGCAGCAAGAAACTACACGAAGAACGCCGTTCAGTCTCCTTCATGGCCGTGAAGTGACGACGATGCTTGACGCCATGTTACTGCACGACTGCAATGACATCGATTTGGACGCTGCATCTTTTATCCAACGAGCAGAAGAAGCGAGGCAGCTTGCGCGCGTCCGAATCACCCAGCAGCAAAATTGTGACGCCCAACGTTATAATCTGCGACACCGACATGTCGTCTATCGGGCCGGCGACAAAGTCTGGGTATGGAGTCCTATCCGCCGCCGGGGACTGTCTGAAAAATTGCTGAAGAAGTATTTTGGCCCCTACACAGTTTTACAACGCCTGAGTGACGTTAATTGCATGGTCGTTCCTGACAACCCCTCGACAACTCGCCAGCAAAAACCAGAAATCGTGCATGTTGTGCGAATGAAGCCCTACTTTTCGGACTGATTTACACCATACACCTGCTACACCGTCTTTTGTAGAAGAGCATCGGGACGCTGCTCTCTGAAGGGGGGCAAATGCCACATTGAATATGCAACGCGAAGAGGACAACGAAGAACACGCGCAGCGAGTGAAGAAGACGAGGTTCTCTCCCGATCAGTTTGCCAGTATTCTAATACAATTAAAGTGAGATCCCTGGATTCGACTGCTGCTGTTTCTGCATTGTGACAATATGTGCAGAGTCCCAGAAATCGGCGGAGGTCGCGCTTGTTCGTTGGGACAGGAAATGCGGCAACAGGCTTTGTCCAGTGGCACCGCCGTTGAAGCCGCACGATTCTTCGTAGAAAATATCGTCCTGAGGCATGGTGCTCCAACAATCATAATAACGGATCGAGGTGCCGCTTTCACGGCCGCGCTCCTGAAGACAGTGCTTGAGCTCAGTGGAACCACCCATCGGAAAACCACTTCCTATCATCCACAAACCAACGGCCTAACAGAACGCCTCAACAAGACTATTGCCGACATGTTGAGTATGTACGTTGACGTGGATCACAAGAACTGGGACGACATTCTACCGTACATCACGTTCGCCTATAATACAGCGCAGCAAGAAACTACAGAAACTACATTGTGACAATATGTGCAGAGTCCCAGAAATCGGCGGAGGTCGCGCTTGTTCGTTGGGACAGGAAATGCGGCAACAGGCTTTGTCCAGTGGCACCGCCGTTGAAGCCGCACGATTCTTCGTAGAAAATATCGTCCTGAGGCATGGTGCTCCAACAATCATAATAACGGATCGAGGTGCCGCTTTCACGGCCGCGCTCCTGAAGACAGTGCTTGAGCTCAGTGGAACCACCCATCGGAAAACCACTTCCTATCATCCACAAACCAACGGCCTAACAGAACGCCTCAACAAGACTATTGCCGACATGTTGAGTATGTACGTTGACGTGGATCACAAGAACTGGGACGACATTCTACCGTACATCACGTTCGCCTATAATACAGCGCAGCAAGAAACTACAGCGGAGTGGGCACGGGAGCAGCGCCAACAGCGTCGCATTCACCCGTGTTGTTTTCACCATGCAGGCTCTGCTTGCATTGCTCGTGTCATGGCTGCCCGTGGTATCGTGGTGCTCCGATTGCTCGTACGCACTCCCGCAAAACGTGGTTGGAAACAGCCACTACGCCTGCGTGCAGCTCCTAGGAAGACCTGACAACGCAACTTTCATCGACCCCGACACGTGGATGGAACTCGACCTTCGGTTCCTAGCCCAATCTTCAGCGACATCATCTTCCCCGGCACACATATACGAGCTGCCCCACCCGGCAAGCTTCAGTGGGCACGGGAGCAGCGCCAACAGCGTCGCATTCACCCGTGTTGTTTTCACCATGCAGGCTCTGCTTGCATTGCTCGTGTCATGGCTGCCCGTGGTATCGTGGTGCTCCGATTGCTCGTACGCACTCCCGCAAAACGTGGTTGGAAACAGCCACTACGCCTGCGTGCAGCTCCTAGGAAGACCTGACAACGCAACTTTCATCGACCCCGACACGTGGATGGAACTCGACCTTCGGTTCCTAGCCCAATCTTCAGCGACATCATCTTCCCCGGCACACATATACGAGCTGCCCCACCCGGCAAGCTTCAGTGGGCACGGGAGCAGCGCCAACAGCGTCGCATTCACCCGTGTTGTTTTCACCATGCAGGCTCTGCTTGCATTGCTCGTGTCATGGCTGCCCGTGGTATCGTGGTGCTCCGATTGCTCGTACGCACTCCCGCAAAACGTGGTTGGAAACAGCCACTACGCCTGCGTGCAGCTCCTAGGAAGACCTGACAACGCAACTTTCATCGACCCCGACACGTGGATGGAACTCGACCTTCGGTTCCTAGCCCAATCTTCAGCGACATCATCTTCCCCGGCACACATATACGAGCTGCCCCACCCGGCAAGCTTCAGTGGGCACGGGAGCAGCGCCAACAGCGTCGCATTCACCCGTGTTGTTTTCACCATGCAGGTGTGTAACAAGTATTCATTGCATGCTAGAAAAAATGATGATCCATTTCTATTGCTGTTCCCGTGCCCACGGGTGTTGTGCGAGACCGTTGCTGAGTGTTTTTCTATGGCCTCATTACTGCTGTGTTCAGGCGACGTAGAAGAGAATCCCGGGCCTACTACTCGCTCTGAATCATTGTTAGAAGTTGAGTCATTGCCTGATAACCCCGCTGAACAAATGAAAATTGTGTTTCAACTGCTGAAAGACATTCATTTACGCTCATCTCAAAGTTCGAAGAGTCAAGCAGAATTAGTAACAGAAGTAAAAACGATTAGGACCAGCCAAAAAGGAATCGAAACAACAATGACAAATATACAAAGCCGATTAGATCAAATTGAAAGCAAGTTAAAGGATCTCGATGCCTTTAGTGATCGACTATCTACCGCCGAGAAATCTGTAGAAGAACTAACCACTGAAAATAACCTTTTGCAGTTGCGTCTAAACGAACTAGAAGACCAGTCTCGCCGTAACAACCTAATATTTCACGGTATCCCTGACGCCAAAGAACCCTGGAAAGAAACTGAGTCGAAGTTAAATACCTTACTAGCCGATGCAGATATGTCTCTCCCCAGTAACGCCATCGAACGGGCCCACCGTCTCGGTACATACTCCCCAAACAAGTGTCACCCTGTCATAGCAAAACTTGCCAGTTTCAAAACAAAAGAGCTTATTCTCTCGAAGCGAAAACATTTCAAAGAAAGTGACATATCTGTATTTGAAGATTATTCACCCTGCACTCGAATTGCTCGTAAAAAGTTAATTGAATTTGGCAAAAACTACCCCGGATCCCCCGATTTTCAACTGCGCTACACTAAATTGCATCTCAACCGCAAAATCTACATTTATAATGCAGCTAGCGATAGTATCGAACAACTTCCGTCAAGTAGCCGAAGCTCTGGTCCTACCAACGACACTTTGCTACGAACGTCACCGTAGGTAAACGCAAGGGGCAGTGGCCGACAGACTACGTCTCGTGTTTCTGTACTTTTTACTAACATAAGAAGCATTCTAAACAAACACAACTCATTATCAAGCGCAATAGACTCATGTTCTGCCCACATAATCGCATTAACTGAAACTTGGCTTCCTGAACACGTGCATGATTCGGAAATTTTCGTAAGTGCGTCGCATTTTACAGTCTATCGATGTGACAGAACGGAGCGCCGAGGTGGCGGAGTGTTGCTAGCTGTTTCGCGAGACATTCCTTCATCTCCCATTCATGTGAACAGTAACCTAGAAATATTTTTCTCGTTATTAACGCTCGGTCATCTCAAAGTAATCATAGGTGTGTGCTACCGCTCACCTTCTTCGTCCTCTACGTTCGTTAACGAATTGCATGATTCTGTCAATATTATTATCAGTCGATTTCCATCGTATCCATTGTTCCTTCTTGGTGATTTTAACTTCCCAAATATCAAATGGCATACCTCCCCTCCGGTTTTATCACCCTCTTCAGCGCTTTCTAAAGATTTCCTAGATTTTTGCTCTGTCTTCTCTTTGTCACAGTTAGTTACCGAACCCACCCGAGTATCATTTACTACGACAAATACTCTTGATTTGATTTTAACCACCCATCCAGACTTTGTTTCAACTATTACCTGTTTACCAGGTATTAGTGACCACTCATTGCTCACCTTTGACTTACACGCTACCCCTCCTAAAAGCACGAGAATGAAAAAAACTATTTGCGATTACAAAAAAGCTAACTTCGATGCTATCAATCGTGAATTATCTGAATTTACCGACGTCTTTCTGACCGATTTTAACAACCGTTCCGTTCAGTCTAACTGGGATATGTTTGCTGCCGAAGTTCATCGCCTCACCGTAAAGCACATACCAACCTACACTATTGCTAGTCACTCACAATCGCCATGGTACAATACCACTATCAAACGCCTGTCTAACAAGAAAAAACGCCTTTATCGTTCAGCTAAGCGCTCGCCAACTAACGAACGATGGGCCGCTTATAATACCGCATCTAGTATTTACGTCAGGGCACTCAAACAAGCTAAAGATAACTTCGTCTCTAATGTATTGCCGTCAATGTTAAAAACAAATGTAAAAAAGTTCTGGCGCGTTATCAATCCCCCAAAAGATAATTACATCTTATTGCAAGACTCATCTGGTGACACAGTTCCCATCAATCAGTGTGCAACAGCCCTCAACAACACATTTGCTGCCCAGTTTACAAAAACATCTGATGTTCCACTTCCTTCCACCTTTTGCTACAATCACCTCCCCATGCCACCAATTCTAGTAGACATTTCTGGTATCGCTTTCCTTATCAACAAATTAGGCAACCATTCTTCCCCTGGTTATGATTCGATTAATAGTAAATTTTTAAGAAATACTGTAGAAATTAGTTCCATCATATTAGCCAAGATATTCCAGCAATCACTCGACACTTCTACTCTCCCATCTGAATGGAAAATCGGGAAAGTAGTTCCTATTCATAAATCTGGTAGTAAAAGTTCCCCTGCTAATTATCGTCCCATTTCCCTTACCAGTACGTGCTGTAAGCTATTAGAGCACATCATATTCACAAACCTTGTAAATTTTCTTGAAAGTAATTCCTTCTTCACGTCATCTCAGCACGGCTTTCGTAAATCATACTCCTGTGACACACAACTGGTATCATTTACTAACAGATTACACCGCATTTTGGACAACTCATCACAAGCTGATTGCATCTTTTTAGATTTTTCCAAAGCATTTGATAAGGTATGTCATAAACTTTTACTTCACAAACTAAGCCAACTGAAACTTGATCATAACGTGTTTAAATGGATTGAATGTTTTCTCACAAATCGCTCACAATTTGTTTACGCTAACGGGTATAATTCTTGTTTTACTGAAGTACACTCCGGCGTTCCTCAGGGATCGGTAATTGGGCCTCTCTTATTTCTAATTTATATTAATGACCTCCCCTGCCACATTAAATCCAGAATTCATTTATTTGCTGATGATTGCGTTATTTTTCGTGAGGTAAACAACATAACCGATTCGTGTACTCTTCAATCAGACCTTAACACTGTTGATAACTGGTGCCGTACATGGTTAATGGAATTGAACATAAACAAATGTAAAGTCATGCGCGTGTCCCGCAGTGTTTGCAGTCAATTTACTTACTACTTAAACGACATACCTCTTGAATCTACTAACTCGTACAAGTACTTAGGCGTCCACATAACATCCAATCTTTCTTGGGCAATGCACGTCGAACAAATAATCAACAAAGCTAACCGTACGCGTGGGTACCTACGCCGTAACTTTTCCAAAGCTCCATCTTCATTGAAATTAGCCCTGTACAAAACATTAATACGACCTAAACTAGAATATGCTTCTTCGATTTGGGATCCCAGCCACATTAATTTAATTACATCGATTGAGCTAGTTCAGAATAATTCCACACGCTTCATATTATCGAACTACAATCGCACTGCCAGTATATCTGCAATGAAAAATAATCTGTCCCTGCCTACCCTGTCACTTCGAAGAAAAGTTTCCCGCCTATCAACTTTTCATAAATTGTATCACCACCCCATCTTGCGCGACGAACTTATTTTGCAACCCCAGTATTTTTCCAACCGTGTCGATCACCGTCACAAGGTTGGAATTATCACTTATCGTACTAACACAGCTGCGCAGTCGTTCCTGCCTCGTTCTTCTCGCGAGTGGAACCACCTTCCTCCTGAAATTGTTGCTATTAACGACAACCATCTTTTTCGTGATACCGTAGCTAACATTGTATACGCAGGACCTATTTAATGTATTTTTGTTTGTACGCTGACTTTTGCTTATATTCGTACTAACGCTGTATTTTTCCCTCCCCACCTTGTACCATGTGTTATTCAATGTAATCCACTCCCCTCTGTAATGCCATTTGGCCCTGAGGGTATTATAAATAAATAAATAAATAAATAAATAAACAGCTTTCGTTTTCTCAGGGTCTGGATGTATACCGGCGTGGCTGACGACGTGACCAAGGAATTTCAGTTCCTCGAATGCAAAGTGGCATTTCTCAGGTTTGAGAGAAAGTCCAGCTGTTCGAATCGCCTGAAGAACTGCCTGTAAGCGCTGGACGTGCTGCTCAAACGTGTCCGAGAAGACGACCACATCGTCAAGGTAGACAAGACACGATTGCATTTTAGCCCAGAAAGAACCCTGTCCATCATTCTTTGAAAAGTAGCTGGTGCCGAGCATAAGCCGAAGGGAAGGACCTTGAACTCGTAGAGTCCGTCAGGAGTAATGAAGGCGGTCTTTTCGCGGTCGCGCTCATCAACAGATATTTTCCAATAGCCGCTGCGTAGATCCATGGATGAAAAGTAACGAGCATTGCGAATGCGGTCCAGCGAGTCGTCTATTCGTGGTAAAGAATACACGTCTTTCTTCGTGATCTTATTCAACTTTCGGTAGTCGACGCAAAATCTCAGAGTACCATCTTTTTTTCTTTACTAACACAACAGGGGACGCCCAGAACTGGTTGATGGCTGGATGACATCGTCCTTGAGCATCTGCTGGACCTGTTGGCGTATAACGTCTTGTTCTTTTTGCGAGACTCTGTAGGCATGCTGTCGAATGGGTCTCTCGGTAGGCTCGGTGATGATACGATGCTTGGCAAGCGGTGTTTGGTTAACTTTCGAAGTCGTAGCGAAGCAGTCCCGAAATGAGCTGAGTAGCTTCAAAAGACATTCCCGTTGTGCAGACGGTAGACCCTGGTTTACGTCGAGAGTGCTTGCAAATGTCATAGCGGAATCGTCGCACGACGAAAGAGCAGATAATGTTGAGGGACCAGGGACGTCGGCAATATCCTCAAGGTATGCGATCGCAGTGTGTTTGGCAAGATGGCGGTACTCCTCGCTGAAATTCGTGACCAATAGGCAAGCCTGCTTTCTACTGGGCTGAATAATACCTCGGGCAACGCAGATTTGTTGTGCAAAAAGTAGAGACAAATTTCCTTCTGCAATTACAGCATTGGGGACGTCTTGGTCACATTCAACGTTGATAAAAAGGCTGCTGCGTGGAGGCAGAGTAACAGATTCGGAGGATACACGTAGGGCAGCCTTCGATGAGCGAGCGTTTTCCGGTTCAGGATGAAACGGGTCCGCGAACGACACCTGCAAGTCTCGTAGGTCAATAACTGCGCCGTGTTCGCGAAGAAAGTCCAGCCCCAGAATGAGTGGACGGGAGCACACAGGTAACACGAGGAAAGACCCTATGAACGTCGAAGCACGGACTCGAACACGGGCTGTGCACATTCCAGTCGGCGTGACGAGGTGGCCCCCTGCCGTGCGCAACGGCGGTCCTTGCCAAGGAGTAGTTACCTTCCTCAGTTGGGATGCTAGGGCGCTGCTCATAACCGAATAATCGGCGCCGGTGTCGACGAGGGCAGTGACGACGTGATTATCGACGTGTACGGTGATGTCGGCGGAAACAGTCTTATGACTTTCGGAAACGACTGGAAAGTCGGAACGGTCTTCGTCGGGTCTTTGCGTCGAAGGAGGCTCTTTGACAGTTCGTTGGGACGCGGCTTCACCCCCAGGAGCCGCGGTTTCTAGTTTCCCCTGTGGGGACTCCGTGACCGGCCTCTGAAAGGAGCATAAGATGACGAGGGAATGCTAGTTGACGTGGGGCGGCGAGGTGATGGTGATCGTGATTGGGGGCGTTGACCAAGGCGAGGAGCTTGCTGGCCCGTAAGGTACACTTCGATGTCGCGAGGACGCTCACCGTAACGCGGGCACCGAGCATCAGGGTGAAAGCCACGGAGACCAAGTCGGCGATACTGGCAGTTACGGTAGACGTGACCCGCTTCGCCACAGTGGTAGCAGAGTGGACGGTTGTCGGACGTACGCCACACGCTGGCCTTTGTGGCGTTCTGCCGCGATCCAGACGGACGATAAGTTGGTGCACTCTGAAACCTTGAGGCGGGTGGCGGAGTCGAAGAGGTGCCCTGGAATCGATGGCTAGACTGATCCATTCTCCCCATGGTGGGGTCAGGGCCATGTGGTGCAGGAGATCGCAGAGCCGCCGCATAAGTCAGCACAGGGGCCTCAGGCCTTGTTGGCGTGAGTGGGGTGACCAGCTGTCGGATCTAATTTCGTATTAAGTCTGTGAGATCACTTACGGGTGGTTGGGGTCCCGCTGCTTGGAGTCGGAGCAGCTCGTCCCGCACGACGCTTCTTATGAACTCAGCGAGGGCATGCCTCTCGCTGTCAGCCCCGATAAAGCATGCAGCAGGGGTCACGTCGTGGCGTTCATACTGTGACGACCTATACTGGAGAGTACGCTCCATTGTGGTTGCCTCATTTATGAACTCTGCCACAGTCGTCGGTGGATTGCGCACGAGTCCGGCAAAGAGCTGCTCTTTTACCCCACGCATTAAATGCCGCACCTTCTTTTCCTCGGACATTGCAGGGTCAGCACGCTTGAAGAGTCGCAGCATGTCCTCGACAAACATCGAAACTCTCTCGTTGGGTCGTTGGTTCCGAGACGAGATAGCCTGCTCCGCTCTCTCTTTCCTTTCAGTGCTGCGGTACGCATCACGAAACTGTCGGCTGAACTCATGCCACGTCGCAAAGGAACCCTCGTGATTCTCGTACCACGTTTTGGCAGAGTCTTCTAACGCAAAGTAAACTCTCCGCAGCTTGCGAGCTTCATCCCATTTGTTGATGTTGGCAACTCGATTGAAGTGGTCAAGCCAGTCGTCAACATCTTCATAAATGTCTCCATGAAATGAGCGTGGTGTTTGCGGCGCATGAAAAACATGCGGGAGAAAAGAATAGGCGTCGTTGGTTTGACTCGCCTGGTTGTTAGTTGAAGTTGCCATCCCGTCTTGAGAGAGGGGGCCGTACTCGGGAGATAGTCCTCGCAGGCGGCGACTGCTTCTTGCCGTGGGAGCTGTAGCTGTCTCCAAGTAGCTCGGTGTGTCGGCTGAAAATCTGCAGCCGAGGCGCATTTACCCAGCACCTCCACCAGTGCCACGAACGTAATAACAGACAGCGACGAAACGACGTCTTGCTTGCCATCAGACCAGGACGCAAAAGCCCTCTTCTTTCTTCCCTACCAAAAGATTCCACCTACAGTTGATGGCTCATACCCATTACCTGTGACAATATGGTGGGTTTGGGACGTTAAACCCCACATATCAATCGATCCTTTGTCTATATATTTCTAGCTTGCTCCCTTTTTCAATATTATAGTAGGTTCGTGATCTTGTACTTTCTTATCTATAGTGGCGATGTCCACACTTCATCAAGGCAAATAACAAGATAAAGAAGACTTTTTTTGACACGAGCACGCTCTGTATGTTACAGCTGTCTTTGCTGTATGGGGTCTTCGCCGTGCTAATATCATCATAAAGACACTCGTAGAACTAGAGGAAGTCGCTGTAAAATTATCATCAAGACAATAGAAGAACGAGAGGAAGAAGACTGCACGGCACGAGCACGCACTGCAGCTGTCTGCGTTGCGCCAAGCGACGATGACCCTATACGAGAGCCCGGCCCCCTAAAGCTCTCCACACATAAAATAGTGAAGAGCAGTTTTTTTTGTTCGAGTATTTCAAATCAGCTAAGCAGTGCATACATTTTAAAGTTCTGATAGAGCAACGACAGCAGCAACGAGGAATTTTCGGGATGAGGAATGCGTAAGCAGTTGCAGCTTTGAACTAGACAACTCCACTAGTCGGAACGTCGGCTGTAGCAGACATACACTGCCTGCAGCGCCATCCCTTCTTGCCTTTAGTTTAAGCTATTCTTGGGGAGGTACGAAAAAGTTGATTGCCGTAAAGTGAGCTATCTCGAAATTGTAGACAAACACACACATTAGCTGCGCAAGAAAAAATACAAAAAAAAAGATTGAGACGCTTTTGGAGTCACTTAGAATGAAATCGACTTTTTGCATGCGCTCAGCAATGTTCTTACTGGTTACGTGAATATAATACGGGAGGGCGAAACTACACTCAGAGGGTCAAGCACACAGAAAAATTCTTCATTTACGAGTTCTTATAGTTTGAAAATTGATGCAGTGCGTTAAAAAGCTTGTTGTTACTTCCCTCATTTAGGCTTACCTGCCACTTGCTTTTTCGCTATTCGCGAGAGAACGCAAATCGCCATGGCTCACAAGAATGAGATAGTGAAAGTTCTTTTGTTCTCCGAAAAACAATAGGTTTCCACGGAAGAAATGAAAAAAAAAAACGGGAGCGCCAGGAACGTGGTTAGGCTTCACGTCTCTTTCTGCTGAGTGTGATACGCTGAAACACAAACTCTACAACAATTCCTCAGCGACGATACTGTTTTCTCAACATCTCACATTTACGAGGGAGCGTATTGGCTCTCAAATTAACTTTGTACAAAAAAGTAAAAAAAAGAAAACAACAACAAAGAAACAGTGCCAAATTTGTACTCCGAAAAGTATACGCCATTTAGAGAATTGCGCGGAACGCGTCGAGATCGAGGAGTTTGTTTGCGAAAAAATTGATGAGACTTGCCCCCGGAGTCCCCGGGATGAGGAGCTTACGTTAGAGACAACGATGAATAAATAGTGCAGCAGCCGCCTTGTGCACATGCCTACGTATAAAAAGAAAGCAACCGTTGCAATGAGCACAATTTCAGAGTCGGGCGCTCCAAGCTCTAGTGATTTCTCACGAGACAACCTCGTTGCCCCGAGAGCGAAAATGATGACGTAGTAAAAACAAGCAAAGAGAGAGAGAGAGAGAGAGAGAGAGAGAGAGAGACAAACAAAAGAAAGGTTGTATGTTATATCAAAAAACAGTTGAGTCAATCTAGAAAAATGCGTCCCCTGTCGAAAGAAACTTCTTCCTCAATTCTGGTGCGAAAAAGAACGCATTACACGTACTATTCTTTACGTCCACGAATCAGTCTTTCGCTATGATTACGTCTTATCTTAACGTTAGTTGTATATGAGCAAACAAAAAACAAGAGAACTGGAGGACGCTGCTTGTGTATTAAATCTGGGTGTTGTATTGAAGGACGACGGTTGTTTGCGTTGAGAATTGCCTTAAACTTCCCTGTGCGACCTCTATCAATGCAAGACAGACGGTTTAGTGAGTCAGTGAATGCCAGGAAGCAATAAGCGAACAAGAGAATGACCAATGAGGTATACGGGGGAATGTTATTGACACGCAAGCAATATAATAAAATAAAATTACGCCAGCTTCGCAATAGTGGTGCCATGCATGAAGAAAGCTCGGAGCTGGTGGGCCTAATCTGTTTTTTTTACTTTCATTTTTCTTTCTCACTTTCTTCTTCTCATTTTTCTCACTTTTTAGGTCATTTACGTGTGCTTTCATCTATACTTGTTTCTTTCTCTATTTCTATCTATTTATTCATCTATGTTTCTATTTCTTCCTTTTATATGTCCCTTCCTGCATTTTTCGGTCGCTTTCTTTTTCGTTCTATCAATTTATTTTATTCTCTTTCATATTCTACCCTATTTTTCTTTCTGCCTTTTATTTTCTCTGGTTCTTTTTCGAATTCGTTCTACGCGATGCTTTGCTCTCTCTCTCCCATATATTGATCTCTCTTTCCCACAACCTTATAATACTATAATAGACATGCCTATACTATACTTTTTTCTAGTGCGCCTGAATAGCCTAGTGGTTGCGAAGCAACGTTGCTTGTAGGGTGAGTTGGAACAAGTTAATGTTAATATAGTACAAAGCAAAAAGCAAACAACGTATCTAATAAACTTTAGTTGGAAGATTGCGGTGTGTTCTCGTCCCCTCGCTCGTTTGTTGTCTGATTTTTGGGCGGCACTACATTATGATTTACTATGGTCGCCTTTAGATAGTGGGTACGATGGTTCGAATCTATTCTGGCCAAGAAAATTTCTTCACCACGGATTTCTCTGTTTTTCTTTGATTCTATCAGCTTCTTTTTTTTGTCTCCCACTCTTTCTCTTTCTTTGCACTTGTTTTGCTCATCATGGTTACTTCATCCCACTGGGGTAAAGTCGGCGCACGTGTTATGGGAACCAAGCAGAATATGAAGAGGATGATGACAAGGGTGTGTGCTGGAACTTCGGTTCTCGTGTCACGAAGTTATGCTGGGCTCCAACAGCTCCATCGTTGATAACAGTTTGAAGACGCTGAGGGACATAATAGCAGTCAAGGCAGCCGTGGCATATAATAATCCACAATCAGCTACAGTGCCACATAGCGAACTCTGGAGGCCAAACTCTGTCAGCTGATTCAAGACCACTTACAGGAAAGAAGATAGTGGGACCTTGGCCGACTGTCTCGCATGCGCGCAAGGCCACGAAAGCTCTCTTGTGCTTCTTGAGGACCACCGGAATTCTCGAGCACTTGTGAACGAACAGCGCGAGATCCTGCTGCGTAGTTCCAAGCTGTCGATTTATCCATCTCTTACACCTTTTCTTTTTCCGTTCTGTTACTCCCCCTTTTCCCTACCCCAAGTGTAGGGTAGGGATGAACATAGGCTTGATTAACCTGCCCAGCCTTTCCACTTAATTTTTGTCTCCCCCTCATGATGCATGCTTAGCGTATCACTGATTCACACGGTACGCGGTATCTGCCGAATTTTTTTCACCCTGGCGTTATTATTTTGATGTCAATTACATAGACAATCTCGCCCTCACCGTCTTGCCCCGGATATGTATAATGTAGCGACACTGAGGCAGACAAACTAATAAGACAAACGTATTTATTAGGGTGAACTTGTAGATGTAGATGTAGATCCTAAACTTGTGGCTCACACCCATTCTGGGGGATCGGCCAAGAATAGTGTAACTTAAGAAAAAAAAAGATAATGTATATATTTGTGCCCACAACTCTTAGCTGTCGTTGAACTGTCTTCTGTTTCGTAGCAAGAGGCACCCGAGCGCGTAAGCGCATGTGAGCTGGGTCTGGCCTGGTGCTCGTGGCACAATGATCGGTGCATGGCACAATGGTCGCGATTTGAACGCGGCCAACCTCTAACGTCAAATGAATGCGTATATAAATACAAGCCACAAATAAATGGAAGAAATCTTTGAAGCGCGTCACCGTGATTAAAACCTGCTACCCTTCGTTATGCAACGTGCTGCGTTAGACAACTAGACCACGTGACATGAATCAGTTTTTTTTTAAATTCTAGCAGCAAGCTATTTATGTGCACAATTTACCGCTGCTGGTACGCAGAGCTTGGAGGTGTTCCCGTGCGGGCAGTATCAACCATGACACTGTCGGTAAGGCACGTTTTGTAGCAACACTCCTATACTTTGGCTCAGTATGAAAACTGCCCTTCACACGCGTACTAACAAGTAGTTCATAGAAGAAGAAAAAGAAACTAAAACTTTATTTTAGCAGATAGAAGAAGGGAAGCTAAGAATATATTTAACCACTCGCAATGTGGAATTCTGGGCAAACAATCCATCGAACGCCACCACGTGGTAGGATGCGGTGACGAACACTCCACGCACCCCTTTTTACAGCGAAAGCTTTTGCGAGATCACAACTTGGGTCACATGCAGCGCCGTAGTTGTTCACCACCACCACCGCTATTACCCCCGCCCGTAGCCACATCGCCTAATACCGAAATTTGTACCAATGACACAGTGGGGCTTGAACCCGGGTCCGCCGGGTGCCAGCCCAGTATTATACCACTGAGCCACAGCGGTGCTTGGGGCTTGTTGGCAAATTTGTTGGCAAATCACCGTTTTGAGACGATAATACTTTATCATCATCTCGGTTGTGAATGTCGTTTTACAGCGAAATGTGTTATTGAATCACTACGTGGAGGCTGTATATAGTGTTTCACCGCTATGCCTGTGTGTGCGCAGCCAGGGGTACAGTTGGTGTTACTGTTTAGCTTGGCTCTCTCTACAGCTGTACTCTCGAAGCATGCGACTCGTTCTGCCTACGTTTCTTTGGCTCGCTGCCTCCACTTGGTTTTGTTATAGTCTGTCTTGACCTTCTTGAAGGCTGTCCGACTCACTTTCCATATCTGGTGACGAATCCCACCCGCTACATATATACGACGCAAACACCGGCTCCTCTTCTGATGTTGAAATGTGGTTTCACCCCCTTCTCATCTGACGTCTTGCATCTTGCCGTATGACGTGGTGAGCGGCACTGCCAGCTGCGTCAGTTGCTAAGCAACGGCTCAGTTCGAGGTGTGTCCACCGGTCACAGCAAAACGACGAGAGTAGCTCTAAAGGCGCACGTGCTCTTGGAACAAAGAAATAAGATGAATCATAGGATGAACAGAGTGCATGGCGCGAGACACTCGTCAATGGTTTTCTATTAACACCGAAGTTTTTACGGCTGGCTGAACAGCTATACCACCCCTTATGTAATAACCCCTTGTGGGGTCTTTAAGGAAATAAAATATGATGATATGATGATGATGACTCCCACATACAAGCACGAGCGCGTCCCACTTGGAGTGCGTGCAGTGGTTGCAGTGCCGCGTGGCTGGTGCGAAGGACACGGTGTCGATCCGTGTCGTTGCGATCACATTTCAGTGAAAGCCAATTGCCGCCCTTGTGCTATGCGACGTTTGTGCACGTTGAAAAACACCAGATGCTCGAAACTTCCAGAGCACGTCACTACGACGTTTTTCGTATTCACACCATAGTTATCCTACGTGAAACACCAGATATCATTTTATAATATTAAATTTAAAGTAACTACTGCGATAGTCTTAAAAGCAATCAAAGAGTTTGGGCCAGAGTAACAATTAGCGACGGATTTCTACGAAAAGCCTCTGGTCTTTTTTTTGTCATAATAATTATGAACAGTTTGGCCGGTGAAAGGGTATCTACACACGTGACGTGCCTAGGGCTATTTCTAGACGCGCAAAGAAGAAACACAGGCTACGGCTGATCGCGTTGCGGCATGAGTACAGCCACTGCTTCGCAGTTTGTCTATTAGAGCGTTACTGCCCGCCTGCAGAGCACTTATACTCTGAACGGCGCTTATTGTTTGAGGAATGTAAAGTTTTTCTTTATGAGAGTTCAGAGAAAAGATTACTCGAACTCAGTTTTCGTAAGGCGCCCCGTAATAACCGAGATATTTGAGGAGCGTTATCGCGGGAAATGCGTTCATCTCGTGGCGCATTGAATATCAGCCGCTGTTAGCGAAATTACGAAAAATAGCCCGTTGTTTCCTCTCTTTGAATTCCGGAGCCTGGTGATGCATCATCATTACGCCTAACTAGCAAACCTGCAAAAGAAGCATACAAAATGTGCGTATTGCGGCACATAGCGGTGAAATTGAAGTGGTTGTTCATTGCCTTTAAGTGATTGCGATTTAATTTGCACGCGCAATAAAAATGAGTGGAACCTTGAAGAAAAACATAAGAGACGCCAGATGCTGTTGTTTATTATTTGTTAGACTTACTGGGAGTAATACGTTAGGACAACGAGTAGCGATTATTCGCGGTGTAATAATCACGATAATTTTGGACGGTATAGTTCAATAAAACAGGTATGTTAAGTCGAATAAAGAATATTGATTGATATGTCGAGTTTAACGTCCCAAAACCCCCATATGATTATGAGAGACGCCGTAGTGGAGGGCTCCGGAAATTTGGACCACCTGGAGTTTTGGAACGTGCACCCAAATCTGAGCACACGGGCCTACAACATTTCCGGCACAATCGGAAGTGCAGCCGCCGCAGCCGGGATCCAATCCGGTGACCTGCGGGTCTGCAGCCGAGTACCTTAACCACTAGACAACCACGGCGAGGCAGTCAAATGAAGAAGGGAAGAAACGAAGCCCAGTGGAGAGCATTTTAACATAAATTAGCTGTCTAGCTCAGAAGAACAAATGATTGGGTGGTGATATGAGCCACGCGAGCTGTATGGCGCATAAGCCCCTCACTTCAAAGGAATCGCACGTAAGCGCTTACGACAGTGATTGAAAAGGGAATTAAGGGAAGCACAGAAAATGTACTCGCTCAAGGGTATGAGAAAAGTAATAAGATTTCCAGGCCGAGAAATAATGTACGCCTGGCAGACCCGGATCAGAATTCAAACACTGCGGTCAGTGCACGCTTATGAGGCACCGGGGGCATCAACGAATCAATTGCTCTCCGCCAATGCTTTATCGGCGCGTGGTAACCGCTGAACCGAGCCTCAAACTGTGGACGGCTAATTTAGTAATGACGGAAGCCGCTAGCGATGGCGGACGCCGATTGACCCATTTTCTATAAGTGCGCTTTCTCCCGGTATAGGCAGCGTAGGCACGTCTCTCCACAGCCACGAGAAGCAGTCGATAAGCAGGGCCATATTTCGGTATGTGCATGTCCGGTGTTCCCCCGAGGTGATTTATTCGCTGCAATCACCACGTTATTCACCCCCTCACCCGCTCTCTTACCTGAGCGTGACATAACCACCATAGATAGATATATAGATAGATAGATAGATAGATAGATAGATAGATAGATAGTCTGTTTTTTTGTACTTTCTCATTTTTCTAATTTCTTTTTCTGTCTGTTTCTATTTTCTTCCATTTTTTTCTTTTTTCTCTTTGTATTCCTCGCTTGCTTCCTTTTTTCAAATATTTTATTCGCGTTTTTTTCTGCGTTTCGTCAAGCGACTACCAAATAGGGCATTCCGGGCCTCTAAAGCGATGCGCATGTAATGTCATCATCAAGGCGCTTCAAGAACAGGAGGAAAAATACTTAATTTTGGCGAGAGCCCGCTCTCAATACGCTTCAGATATTTATGCCACAGCCACTGGAAAGCTTTTATCCAGCGGCCGTGTCTATGCTTTTTGTGGTTCAGTATTTTTATTTATTTATTTATTGATATTGCAGTTTCGAACAGAGACTATAGCAGGTGTGAGACAGAAGTACAGAGTATTCTGAAAGGGCAAAATATTATACACGCAGAAAATGCATAACGCGGACAATATAATGCATACAGTTAAAGCAACACAAATAGGAATGCGAAACAAAATTCGAAGTAATTAGTGAAATGCCAAGTAGGGTATATAGAATATGCAGAGAATACATTGTTGGAAAAAAGATTCCGTTTAACTGATAATCGAATTTTACAAGTAACACACAAAAAGGAACAAATGCAACAAAAGATATAATCAATGGTACTAAAGAACTACTCTAAGCATTTTTCAAACAATGAAAGTGATTCTTGTGTTACAATGTTATTAGTTAAGTTGTTCCGATCAGCAATAGTTCTACAGAAGAAAGAGTATTTAAAGCAATTATTTCGTTGAAATAAAGGAGCTATCATTAAAGAGTGTCTTTACCTGGTAGCATAACCCTCAGAAAAAGTGATAATGTGGGAGGTATCTATGTTGTGATGTGCTTTAATTATTTGGTACAAAAGTTTCAGTCGACAAATTTTATTTCTCTTCGTAACTGTGGGGAGCCCACTTCGTTTTATGACCTCAGTAACTGACGAACGATCATAAGAATTATAAATGTAACGCACTACTTTTTTCTGTATTCTTTCTAATTTATGCGTTACGCCAGGCGACAATGACAGCAAACATTCACAGCATACAACAGCATATTACAGCTCGGCCTCTAAGGTGCTTCGTAGTTTTAAAAAAATAAAGAAGATGAAGAAGATTAGCTGAATAGAGGATTGATTCCTTCGAATGTTGCACCGTACACACACCATACACACAAACTTTGCACCATACACACAAACATATCTCTTGCACATTGTGCACAGACCCACACACGCACAGGATATGCGCGTGCACATCAGAATCGTACAACCCCCGCTCGACTCGATCTCTCGACATGCATAACAAACGCTGGACAGCTGTTCTATACGCGGCATAGCATACAATGAAAGCGCTTCGTGAAGACGCGTGCACGCGTCGCGGTGACAAAACTACCTGAATCGCTATGCATGCAAACCTTTTTCAAAACACGTTTTTCCTTTCTTCTTCACGCGCTCGTCAAAATATGTATACTTCTTTCCTTTCGCGCAAGAGGCATTTCGTGCCGTACATACATATTGTTTTGTTCGTGGCACGCAACTTATCGTACTGCGGCCGTTTGATGCAAGGCGCTCTCCGCGTTACACGTTTTGGGGCCAGTTTCGTATACATTCTTCTTCGAAGGCACAGAGCTCGTCGCCTGCCCCGTGCGGCAGGGTTTCTCGCAGTTTGCGGGGCAGGCAGGTAATTTACGTGCAAATGCCAGTCAGCGCCTTTCTCGTGTCGAAACAGCTCTCGTTTCTTTCCCCGAGTTCCAGCTTTCTCTGCATCGATCTTCACTCTTTTTTTTTTGTGTGTGTGCCTTTCTAATGTAGCCATAAAGCTACCACAAAATAAACGAAGAAGAAACGAAACATGCAGAGGTGGAACATGAGGGTACAGGTTATAGTGCGTTGCGAAGACGGTGAAAGACACACAATGCAAAGGCCACGCGAAAAATTGGCTCGTTCGCACCGCCGTGCAATACGTGGTGTGTCGGCCTCCAATGATGGTGCGTGGACGAAAGGTGAATCGGAGTATATAGAAAGCTACGCGAGCGTTATTTCGTGAGTTTCGTTTCACGTAGAAAGACGCCAATGACGACGTTTCGACACTTGGAATCTCAGGTATTCTAACGTCAGGTATGCCGACAGAAATCTAAGGTATGCTAACAGAATGCGATGATGTGCCTGAGCGTCGCTCGCAGTTCGCTCGTACAACTCACATTCAAAGAAGCCAACGCCGTCAGCCTCGTCCACGCATGGCGCCAGATCGTCTCACATTATTCTTCGGAGGGCCTTCTTGAGCCTTTCCTCTACCAGTAACCTAGCTTATTAGATTGGCTTACAGATGAGCTGACCATAGTCATCCAGTAGTTGCTGAGCCACTAATCACAGGATCGAATTCCGACCACAGCGGCAAGATTCGCGCTGCAAGCGAAAATGGTAGACGTCCGTGTACTTGAGTTTAGGTGTAAGCTAAAGAACCTGGGGTGGTCAAAATTTGGGAAGCTCTCGACTACGGCGTTCCGATTGATTGATTGATGTGTGGGGTTTGACGTCCCATAACCAACATATGATTATGAGTGACGCCGTAGTGGAGGGCTCTGGAAATGTCGACCACCTGGGGTCGTTTAACGTGCACCCAAATCTGACCACACGGGCCTACAACATTTCCGCCTCCATCGGAAATGAAGCGTCGCAGCCGGGATTCGATCCCGCGACCTGCGGGTCAGTAACCGAGTACCTTAGCCACTAGACCACCGCGGCGGGGCACTACGGCGTCTCTTATAATCACATCGTTGTTTTCGGGACGTCAAATCCCAACATTTAGTATAACTTATTTTACAAATGAGCATTGGTGCCACTGCAATGGGCTGCTACCTTTGCCATTGTCCATCTTTAATGATCAAACGAACAGTGCTGCAGTGAAGCGCATACGCATGAGAATGGTTAGGAAGGTGATTTCGGTGTTTCGTGACGTTGTTAATTTCGAATCACTACGCAAAAAAAAAAAAAATCAGAAAGCAGTCGTTTAACAATTCACGGTGGCGGAGCCCGTGGTTTTCACGCCAAATAGTTTATAGAGCACGGTAGTAGACTGTGCACAGTCAGAAACGTCGAACGCGTACGCAACATCCACGTGCATTCCCTGATGGCTCAGCAGCAGTATGTGTGCTTTTGTAAGAGTATATAAAGTTTCATTCCAGTTGGCAGCCTGTCCATGCACGCACCAACCTTGAGTTGCGAAAGAAAACATTGTTTCTCGCAAACGGTATCGTGACTTTTTACTATACAAAGGAGCGCCTTCAGGGCCCACTTTTCTCTCACTCTACTTGCTGTCTTATCTCCATAGCATAAGCCTCGTCTCGATCGAGGCATAAGCGTGAAACTCGGCGTCTGCGAGAAAGCAGTAATGCAATACGTGAAAATAGAAAGGTTGCTTTAGCCGGCAACAAAGGAAGAACAACACCTAGCATGTTGAATGCGTGGACGGCACGTGCCTTTGAAAGGTATATGCGTACGAGGGAGAGCTGCGAGAAGACGAGAGAGTTGAAGCGCCAGGCACGACGTGAGAGAAACTGTGGGATTCACCGGTAGCTAGCTAGCAGTCTTGGGGTCAATGTGCCAGCTTGGTGCTTCGAGAAAAAAGAAGAAGTTCATGCCTTTGCATACACCTCCTTTATTTCACGCTGGTGCAACACTGATGCCCAGGGGTAGGAGACTTACTGACGAAAAGAAAAAAAAAAACTTTATTTCAAAAGTGCCTGCTTGTCCTTGCATGGCATTGGAAAAAAAATAAGACCTTTTTTTATGGTAGAGGCTACATGAATGTACAAAATGCGTAGCTAACAGATCAGACGCAGAAGAAAGAGTGCATAAGCGTGCATTCTACGAAGCGGGTGCAGTCGATATACGGGGTTTTTTGTGTCCTCGCAAGCACTCCACAGACGGAAGAACCTAATCTCGGAATTCTCGCGAAGATACGCTAAGTGCTTTTATTGTGTGCATATAGGTGAAAACATCAAAAGAAGGATATCTGTCCTGTTGGATTTAGTAAAAGTGAATGATATCAACCCCCATTGAGTTAGATTCCCTGTTTAGTCATCTGCGAATGCTTACGTCTTAATCTGAAAGAATCAGTGAGAACCTGGATGTTTAGACATAGTGCGCGCTATGGACGTCTTATCTGGCGAACTTTCACTTCTTAACAGCTAAGAATATTGACAACTGGTGCTACATATAGGACAGATTCTAAATGCTGGTGCTCTGTTTTACGAGCTTGTTTTATTATTATCAAAAGAGAAGCACCTCTCTTCCTCCTCCTCCTCATCCGCCGAGGTGAAGTGATGGTCATGGCGCTGAGGCGCTGACCTGATGGTCGCGGGTTCGACTCCGGCCGCGGAAATCACATTTCAATGGAGGCGAAATGCCAGAAGACCGTGAACTGTGTGATGTCAGTGCTCATTAAACGACACCATGTGGTCGAAATTTCTGGAGCCCTCTACTACGGCGTCTCTAATTATCATACCCTGATTCAGGGAAGTAATACTCCAGATTTCATTGTTAATATCCTTCTTCACCTCGTCCGTTTTATTAATGAATGCAAATATTACGTCGTGTTTTCTCTGTGTCGACGGAACATATATATTTTGCTACCTTGTTCCAGCGACGTACTTTTACGTGCTTCTCGTATGTGGGGAGAATTATGACGATCCGAGATGATTTCCATACGCAGACGTAGAAGGTACATCGAAATCAAGATATCTTGAAACGCATTTCTTTTTGTTTGTAAATAAAACTCAACGGGAAACTGGAGACGGAAACACAGCGCTTGACGTACATGTTGAGAACGGTGAAAAGTAAGCTTCGGATGAAAATATTGATGTCTCCAAGTGCTCCCCCGAATGTGCTCGTGATTATACGAACCTTTCTTACCTCTCTTCAACCTAGTTTCTCCCCTTCGTCTCTTCCCCAGTGCAGGGTAGCAAACCGGATGTGCGTTTGGTTAACCTCCCGGCTTTTCCTTGCATCTCTCTTTCTCTCTCCGAGTTATTACGATGCAAGCAAAAGAAGAGGTTGGAAGAGAAGCTCGTGCCCAGTATGTCTACGCCTAAGATCACGTATGGGTGCCACCACATGTGGGCTACAGCCTTGGCATTCGACAGAAAGACAGCACCCCAGGAGAGTTCTCTTGGTATCAAAAAAAACACAAAAAACAGCGTGTTCTAATTTCCGTTTCATTCGCGTTTCGGTTTGGCTCCCATCACTGATCAGATTTTTCCTTTCCATGCGTTGACAACGTATTCACACTTGCTACCACAGAGCGAGCCCATCCGGTTCTTCTATGTTTTTCGTCATACTCGCGGAGACTGTTGCAGCTGCACAGGTAAAGTGGCTTTTCACTCATTAGCAGGGACATGACGCCGAATGTTGCGGCTGAGAAACCATGACAGGCCGTCTTTTCTTTCTTTCTTTCTTTCTTTCTTTCTTTCTTTCTTCTTTCTTTCTTTCTTTCTTTCTTTCTTTCTTTTTTCTTTCTTTCTTTCTTTCTTTCTTTCTTTCGTTCTTTTTTTCTTTCTTTCTTTCTTTCAAGTGTAAATATTTGATTGACATAAACCAAGAAAGCGAGAAGCAACCACGAAAAAACAAAAACGAAACGAAACGAAGATGTCATTCTTTACTTCGGTGTTAAAAACAGTGCTAATTCAGCATAGATGGCGGTGGTCATGATCATCCTGGTTCAGCAAGTGCAAATGAATGTGCCTGTTTACACGTACACCTTCGGCCTCAACTATTTTGCATGGTTCACGTTCAGAATTCGAAGGTTGTCGCTTTTGTGCTGTATGAATGAGGAGTGCGGACTCGGCCTCACTTTTTTTGTTGCTTGCAGTGTCTTCATGAGATTCCACTACAAGTTCAAAACAGCGTCACATAACTCACTGGTGCATAACTTGGCTTGACTACGTAAAATTACAGAACGAGTGCCGAAATAGACTTCTCCACACTTCAACCTCGTCGATTGAAACTGTTTTTGCATGCTGCTTTACGGAAACGCGTTTGTGGCTTTATAAAATGTCACCATGGCTCGCAGGCATTCAATCGATATCGGCTGCAATTAACCGCGTTACTTACTGTCCCCTAGTTGCGAATAAAGGCGAAGTTTTTAACGCCCTACCAGCGACACCATCATGCGTACTTTGGAGTAATTTAAAGCTACGAAAGTTGAAAACTAATCATGGGAAGTGGAAGAAAGTGAGGCATTTTGAGCTGTCTCGGCGAAATCAGCGTCCCTGATTGCAAAACATCGGTGGACAGTCAAACTTTCACAACGTCCAAAAGTTATCGTTTCAATCTTTTTATCTCTAGCTTTATCCCCCCTTCCCTTCATTATTCTACATCAGTGGTGGCGTGGGACCACCAGCTTCGAGCGCTTACGCTCTAAGACTGCAGTCAGCTCCCGACGTCGGGCTTAGGCCCACTCAAATCCAAGCGTGGGTATACGTTAATGTTTGCAGGATTAAAATTCATGCTTTATAGTCTCCGTGTAGCGAAGACAGGCCAGACACGCTCTTTCTTTGTTTTTGTTGAAAGCGTCACAGACAAGCTTAAGAAAATGGGAGGCTGTTTTATTCTTGTTTTTTTGCCTTTGGCGCTTCGTGCCTATGCAAACTAAAAAAAATGTACCATTCAGGCGTCCTACACAAGGAGTTCTTGGTCTTTGTTCTACACAGAAGCGCACATACATACATACATACATACATACATACATACATACATACATACATACATACATACATACATACATACATACATACATACATACATACATACATACATACATACATACATACATACATACATACATACATACATACATACATACATACATACATACATACATACATACATACATACATACATACATGTGTGTGTAATTGAAATGTTTTTTGACAAAATATGGGATACGTCGAGACAAATTGGCTTTAAGAAGTCAATAAATACTTCCACTTCATGTTTATATGCAAAAAAACAACGTGGAAAAAAGGGAACGCAAGGGGCCAGTTGCCAACAAGACGGGTGTCTGCGCAATTGTTTTCGGGAGTGTGTGAACAAAGCGCGGTAAAAAGCAGGCTGAAAGGAAGAAGCGAGAGAGAAAGGACCCGCGACGAAGCTGTAATTTATGGCGCAACGCGGGGGGTGGCAGAAACGATAAATATCGGGCGCACCCTGGCCTCACGTGCAACACAGCACGCAACATGCACATTCACACACACCCTCACGTACACAAAACGTACAGACTCACGCACAAGCACGCACACAGAGGCACGCTCGAGCTTTTGACCAGCTAGCTGGCTGGCCAGCTGGCCATACGTAAGACACGGACAGTGTTCAAGCAAGCCCTGTGCCGCCCACCACAAACGACGTTACGCAACTACTGTTGTACAGTATTGCAGAGGCCTGACCCTGTATCTTTGGCTCTACAGCAGTCGTTACCGTGGTTGCGACAAAAAAACGACAAGATGCTGTTGCAGAACCTTTATTTCGTTTTCTTACGGTAATCGTTTTTTTTCTTCTGCGCGAATGATTGTCGCGAAATTTCGTGGCACATGTCGGGCTTATGAAAGCCGCCCGAGAGATGAAAGCTCGGAATCGGAGAACTTGGTGGCTATGAACGTGAACCAGCGTAATACTGATCACGTTTCATTCGCTTCTGCGAGTCCTGGTTGGAAGTTGTGTGGGGATATGCGTAGAAAGATACAGGAATTATGAACTATCTCTAGTGGCGCCGAGCGAACTCTTCAAAGGAGATGGCGATAGAAGGCCTCTTGAATGAAAACTCAGGGGCTTGCCTGACTCTCTTACGCATTATTCTAAGAGAACGTGATGAGAAGTCACACGATGCATAAA
Source organism: Rhipicephalus annulatus (assembly GCA_013436015.1). Classification (NCBI taxonomy): domain Eukaryota; kingdom Metazoa; phylum Arthropoda; class Arachnida; order Ixodida; family Ixodidae; genus Rhipicephalus; species Rhipicephalus annulatus. Next base: position 205,139 of record WOVY01002692.1, on the reverse strand, counting down.
GTGTGCATGACATATACATAAATCGCACAAAATGCGCAAATTATGAAATCATTACCACTTTCCCCTTTTGCCTTAATTGGTAGGAGTGTCCGGTATATACGCATAGAATTTATTTTGATGAATTATTTCCCCTAGATTATTATCTAGACCACGTATGTCCCGATGGCGACCCGTATTTGCAACTTGAATGAAGCTGGCCATCCCTATTTATTCTTGAACTTCAGGTTTCCACGATGCACATTTCGTCAAGCAAGTACAGTCCACACCTTGGAACTCTTTCTCGTGATTTTGCTTTCACGTTCCAAGTCCCAGTATACTAAGTACGAGGTTATGGATGCAAAATTCTGACATGTAGTTGTGTATACTCATTGTACCTTGCGTGCCGGCCACTCTCAAACCCACGCTCCCTAGCACTGAACTGCACACTGTACCACTGTATTAACGAGGTGTCAATATTTGGTTGTGGATATTGTATTACCACTGACATCGGCTACATTTACTGTAGTCAAACGACAACGGATGGAAAAAGAAAAATCAAACCAACGTACCACTGATATCTCTACCGGAAAAGAAGAGAGAAAAGATCCAAAATGAGCACCGCTGACTATCTAGGTGCTTCAGTGCACTCTTAAAAAAGAATAATTATCACGAGTCTACTTGTGCGTGTGCGTTGATCAAAAAATATCTAAAACGTTCTCAATTATGAAATCAAGTTTATATCTCGTGCATCTGAAGTACTTTTGAATTTATCATTTGGTGACAAAGCCGAGCACGCTGAACACTTTCTGTTCTTTTTACGTACACAGAAAGCAGGTAGGGTGTTTCATAACGCTGTTATATAAAAATTAAGCCGTAATTCGTGGCATGGCAAATAACAGGCAAACATTTCCTTCGGGTTTGCTTTACGCTAAAACAAATCTTGATTTTAAGGTTGGCTTTGCCACAGCAAGATAGTTGCTGTCGTGAAGGGACATTTCAGAGATATTCGTTCAGTTGGATGATTTCCACGCCCCCCATGTAGACGTTCCCTTCGTTCTTTTTCATTCACAATATCTTGCTCATGAATAGTTATTTTAATAGTTAATAGATAACTAGAGGCTTAAAGAGGGGGTTTCTTAATGTTTTCAATATGAGACGACATGCACAGACCACATATTGAGTCACAGGCGCCAATACCCAACTGAGCGAATACACCGGTAAGAATTATCACTACAATTCCGCGGTGATCAATAAAACAACGGACGATGGAGTCTTGTATGTGACGTGTGTTCCTCCTTTAAAAGAAAGTTAGCAGTACTTTCTTTAGAAAAGTGAGGTATAGGACCGCGAATAAAAGCATACAGTCATGGTGCTTTAGAGAAGACAACAAATGTTTTCTTCATGCCTACTTTCAAGCTTCAAACTGAATTGGTGATAGCCATTCGATTGAAAATCCGCGAACAGTATTCTAAATATCACCGCCCAAATACTCTGTATGATTTATGATTCCTTTCTACAGCACCGCAGGCCTGGTGTTTACCGTAATCGTCCCTTGCATCTGTTCTGTAAACATGGTCCGTTGAAAAAGTCACTAAATAGACCCGAAATAAAGCTGCCTTGATGATCACCGTCTCTCGTGGTAGATTTTCATGTTTGGTTGGTGGAACATGCCAGACACAGGAAACAATTAGTTACGCGTCGTAGTATGCTAATGCATTGGATAGCCGATGGAGTATTTTACATTCGCCATTCGCAATAGGTGGTCAAAGCTTAAGTCAAGCGCTTTGGTGCCGACATTAGTGCGCGATCTCAGTCGCATAAGAAGCGTGTTTTCTGGGGGTAGTGTAGTATTTATCTGTATGGAACGCTTTCCGATCTCGTACTGCTCATGGGTTTCAGTTTGTTTAGCAAATTGTCAACAAATCTTCTGTAAACAGAGACAGAAATGAAAAATAAAGTACACTTTTGATATACCACAAAAAGTGCTTCTTTTTCCGCTACCATTATCATTGATCTACGCTGAAAGAGTTATTCGCTTCTCACTACGCTCCAAGTTTCATAATTTCCAGGTGCATAATGCGAGCATGCAAATGAAATATAATGTCGATGGGTAATGTTTGTTCGGCATCCTATGTAAAACCATCAGTCTTCCCATCATTCGATGCACAGAGCGAACGCTCTCTTTATTACGATGCCACAAGACCTATCTAAGGTACTATCGTTGCCTTGGCTTCCATTAGGGTTGACCATAACAAAGTGGCACGAAGCAAAATGTGGCCTTACACAGGCCACATTTTGCCCGCTATTTTAAAACAAAGCATCCTTTAGTGCGTATTAAGGTTCTCGAGGCTCAAAGCGTCTTGCTCATTTGTTGATTCTCTTGCATTATGACCGATTTTTTAAAAAAATCAAGTAAAATATCCAAATGCAAGGAACCTGTTATATTCCAGAGGAGGCCACAGAAAAACGACAACCGATGTTTTTTGTTTAGTGCTCATTTACTTGTACTACGTTATTGAAAAAACGCAAACGAGAAAAGAAGCATGGCATTGGACATAACAACTTCAAAAACTTTCTGCACAAATGAGGAATGTTCACTTATTATATGCATTAAACTAGTGTGATTGCTTTGTCAATTCATGGGTCTGATCTCAGCCACTGCGATAATATTATGATGCGTTCGAGTACATAAACTCAAATTCGCATTACTTGTGCCCAAGTGGGTCAAAAGCAATCTGTATTCTATCAAAAAAGGGTACGTCGTAATAAGATTACGTAGATTACGTAGATTAAGATTATGTAATAAGATTAACACGTAGTGTTCAATATGTTCAAACGTTTTTTTTTAATTTTACCATCATTATGGAATGCGAAAGGCTACAGTAACCTTCGACGGCCGCGACCTTTGTGCTTTTTTGACACCCTCGAATGATTCTTAAGCCAGAAGTTCGGGACCAGCACACTTATTGTGTACTTGAATGCACTAGAAGGTGGAGTGTCTTCTTCAAGCATTTTGTCGTGTTTTATGAATCACGATGGAGTGGTATTGAAGCTCCATTCCCTTCTCATATTTTGAGTGCACTCAACGAGCTGCTCACGTTGAGGTCTTCACTTACGAATTTTGGCACGTTATCCTAAAAAAACACAGCAATGAAATTTGTGTCTTGAAGCTGTGACTGCTTCTTAATTACACTTTGTGTTGATGCTCGAGATAAGAGCCTTTATGTGCACGAAAAGCTTTTTAAGATTAAGGAATTATTCGGTTTCTTGTTTTTCTTTTTCGAGCTGCTCATGCCGGGTGTGTTTGGTGGCTGCAGAAAACAACAGGTGGGTGTGCCTACGCACGATTTGGGCACGCGCTGCTACTGAGCAGTGCAGGTTTGAGTTAAAAAAAAAACTTTGATTGGTGAGGTGGAGCACGTGGGACACGCAAAACAGAACGAGGAATAGAACGAGAAAGTGAACGAGAGGGGGAAAAAGAGACAGAAAAAAGAGAGAAAGGAAACGATGGAAAGAGAGAGAAAGGAAGAAATTGAGAGAAATGAAGGAAATACAGATACAAAAAGACACAACGACAGAGAAATAGAACAAAAAAAGAGACACAAAAAATATAGAAAAACAGAGATCAAGACAAAAAGACAAAAGACACGAAACAAAGAAAAAATACGGAGAAAAAAAAGTTGGCGAATAGAAGAACCAAGCGAAGAAATACAGATGGAAATAGAAAGAGTAAGAAAAAAACAGGAAATGAACAAGCAAAAAAAAGAAATAGAAAGCAAAGGGTTCAATAAATAGATAAAATACGTCAAGAGAAAGAGAAATTATGAACCATCTCCCCGAACGGAACCCCAATGGCATGTGAAGCAGCAGCAGTGGTGCGCATGGCATCGACCTGGTTGAAATGGTCGTCGACGTGGGCGCTGGAAGAACGGTTTGAAGCAAAACTCGGTGTAGTATTTACTCGAGTAAACGTTTGTTGGAAATGCAAATACTTGGGGAAGGCCGGGTTTCGAGTAAGTTTCATCGCAGATAAACAAGCCAAAACAGTGTTTCTACTCGTACAGTCGAGCGTTACGGGTGGTGGAGAGGGTGAAGTGAGAGGGAAGTGTGTCGGGCGGATGAAGGGGCCGTCAGCTGTGGGCGCTGTGGCGAGCATGCTGCGGGTGAGAGGGACGACAGCGCGCACCTGCAAGAGAAGCGTGTGAGGGAGTGGGACGTCAGCGCGCCGCTGCAGCGTGACCTTGTTGGAATCGCTCCAACACCTGCGGTGAGGGGAACACGTTGTGGCGCGTTCGTACGGATGTACGTATGGCGTTACACACGTGAGTCAAAGGGATGCTTGGTATCTAAAAAAGAAGGCAGAGAAAAAAATAAAGGCAGGCCACTAAGCGCCTCTCTTTCTTCAGGCTTGACACCACTAGAGCGAAGGTGCCACAATTTTTCATTAATTTGATCAAGTTTTTGTTTGGTTGTACGGTTTTGTTATTCACCAGCTCATCCTTGGGTTATCTCGAATATCTTCGTGGAAGGCAAAGTGCAGCTGCCATTCTTAAAGCTTTAGCTCACAAGTTCTGTCCCTGTGATATGACACCAATGTATGAATTTGTACCTGAGGATGACTGCCTAATGTACAGATCAGAGAGAGAGAGCGACAAAAGGGAATATAGCAAAGGTAATGAAGTTAACTAGATTTTATGTGATTTGCTTCAGAACAGGTACTCGGATCTTAGTGAGGAAACCAACTTTAACGTACATACAATGAGTGATAATCTGACGAGTATCAATACGGAGTGTGCAGTGGAAGTTGGAGGCAGGGTAGTTAGACAGGACACTGGTAAGCTTTCCAAGGAAACAAGCAATCTCATTAAGAAGCATCAAATCATGAAAGTCTCATATATAGGCGTAAGGTATACGATGTAAGAAGGTATAACAAGGAGAGAATTAAACACACTCTGAAAAATGGAGGAGGCATCAAAGCAGTGAAAAGAAAATTTGGGATAGGCAAAAATAGGATGTTTGCACTAAGGGACAAAGAAGGCAAAATAACTACCAATATGGATAGGATAGTTAAAATAGCGGAGGAGTTTTACAGAGATCTGTACAGTAGTCGGGACAACCACGACCTTAATACTATAAGAACTAGCAGTAACCCAGATGACACCTCACCACTAATGATAGAAGAAGTCAGAAAAGCTTTGGACCGTATGCAGAGGCAAAGCTGCTGGCGAGGATCAGGTAACATCAGATCTACATAAAGATGGTGGACAGATTGTGTTATAAAAACTGGCCAGCCTGTTTACAAGGTGTCTCCTGATGGAAAGAGTACCAGAGTCTTAGAAGAACGCTAACATGATCTTAATACATAAGAAAGGAGATGACAAGGACTTGAAGAATTACAGGCTGATCAGCTTGATCTCCGTAGTATAAAAGCTATTTACAAATGTAATTGCTAACAGAGTAAAGAAAACATTAGAATTCAATCAACCAAAAGAAGAAGCAGGATTTCGAACAGGCTACTCAACAATCGACCACATTCTTACTATGAATCAGGTAATAAAGAAATGCTCAGAATATAACCAACCACTATACACAGCCTTCATAGATTATGAGAAGGTGTTTGATTCAGTAGAAATATCAGCCGTCATGCAGACACTGCGGAATCAGGGCGTCGATAAAGTATATATAAACATCCTGGAAGAAATCTACAGGGGATCAACTACAGGGGAGCAAGGTAATAGTGCACTTCAAGTTGTAAAAGACTATGTCTACTTAGGGCCGGTAGTAGCCGTGGAGCCGAACCACGAGATTGAAGTAACTAGAAGAATAAGAATGGGGTGGAGCACATTTGGCAAGCATTCTCAAATCATGACAAGTAGACCGCGACTAGCCCTCAAGAAGAGGGTATATAACATTTGTATCTTGCAGGTACTCAGCTACAGGGCAGAAACCTGGAGACTTACAAAGAGGGTTCAGCTTAAATTGAGGACGACGCAGCGAGCAATGAAAAGAAAAATCGTTGGTGTAACTTTAGGAGACAAGAAGAGAGCAGAGTGGCTTAGGGAACAAACGGGGGCTAAAGATATCGTAGTTGAAATCAAGAAGAGAAAATGGACATGGGCCGGGCATGTAGCGCGTAGACAGGATAACAGCTGGTCATCAATGGTAACTAACTGGATTCCCAGAGAAGGCAAGTGAGTTAGGGGGAGACAGAAGGTTAGGTGGGCAGATGAGATTAAGAAGTTTGCTTGTATAAATTGGCAGCAGCAAGCACAGGACCGGGTTAACTGGCGGAACATGGGAGAGGCCTTTGTCCTGCAGTGGACGTAGTCAGACTGATGATGATGATGATGATGATAATTATTATTATGATGATGATGATGATTTATTCCCGCCAAACTTGTTACAACTTTTCTTGGGGGTCGGGGGACATGACTAAAGGCAGAGGAATCGCCTGAATATGTCGTGCCATCCTGGCAGCAGACTGCTATCTCTGTCATTATGTCCAGTTTGCTACCCTACATGTTGGAAGGTGATTTCAGGGTAAAAAACATTTGCTAAGTGGTAATAAATGTTGAACTTAATTCAGTGCTGTATCTTTCAAAGGACTTTGCACCGTTTGTTGCATGTCTCTACTCATTCGCCATTCCTCTTGAAAGCATTGTACTGATTTCAGCATGGTTGCCATAGTGTTTAGCAATAATCACTAAGGACACAAAACCAGGTCACAGATTCCAAAGGTTCTAACGGACAACGCTTTATTTTCCTGCAATACTAGTAATTGTCATAATGATGTTTTTTACACGCTGCTAACTCTGTTACTAGTGAGTGAGTGAGTATGAACTTTATTGAGGTCCTGAGAAGAAAGAAAGCGGTGCCGAAAGCCCCGCCATCAATCCGGCGGCTCCACCCAGGTCGGGACCGGTAGACAGAGTCTTTCGGCGACGGCCCGGGCCCTCTGGACAGCCTTGAGCTGAGCGATGAGCTCTGTGCTTCGAAGGGCGGAGTCCCAGGAGGACTGGTCAGAAAATTCTGTACCCACGTTGGCAGGGCACAACCAGAGCATGTGGTCGAAATTGTTATACTCGTTTCCACAGTGTGGACATGCAGTGGAAAAGTCCGGATTAATCCTGCTTAGTGTCGTTGGTGTGATGTATGTACGTGTCTGCAATTGTCTGTAAGTGATTGCTTGTGCTCTGTTCAGATCTCTGTGAGGAGGAGGAAAAGTTCGACGTTCTAATCTATGATGTGAGGTGAGTTCGTGATATGATACAAGTGGGTCTTTGTAGTCGAGGTTCCTGCAGGCTGCATTTAAGCGAGGGGGCGAACCACTGACGCGGAAAGTGAGCTCTCGCGCCAGTGTGTGTGCCCGCTCGTTTGGGTTGCCAGCAAAGCCGGAAATGTTTCCCATGTGGGCTGGGAACCATGCGATGTGTGAAGACCGAAAGTTTTCCTCCTTCGTCTCGTGGTTGAAAAGCCTGTTAACGACCGCAGCTGCCTTCGAAGAGACTAGGGCCGCCGAAAAAGTTCTTATAGCTGTTCTAGAGTCCGAGTAAATGACAGAGGCTTCAGTGCAGCTTCGAAGGGCTAGCGCAATGGCCATTTCCTCTGCTTCGTGGGTGAAATTGGTAACTACCGTGGCTGCGTTGACGAGCGAGCCATGGGCGTCCACCACAGAGACTGCATAGGCACCTCGATTCCAATATTTTGCGGCATCAACGAAGAGGACCTGCGTATCGTTGCACATGATCTTGGCGAGTATTGCCTTGGCTCTCGCTTTTCGTCGTCCTTCATTGTGGGTTGGGTGTATGTTTCTGGGAATCGGGTCAACTGTTATCGCTTTCCTGGCTTGTGTGCAAAGTTGGGACTTTTCTGGCGGCATGAAGAAAGGCTGAAGACCGGCTTCAAACAATATCTCGTTGCCCGCCTTTGAGAGTGAGAGCCGACTAATCTGTGCATGCCGCTGTGCCTCAAAGAGTTCGGTAGCTGTATTATGCAGGCCCAATTGTAAGAGTCGTTCCGTACTAGTGTTGCGAGGGAGGCTCAGGACCCTTTTCAATCCTGTTCGAATTAATGTATCAATTTTGTTGAGCTCTGTCTTCTTCCAGTTGAGGAAGGGGGCGGCGTAAGTCACGTGGCTGATGAGAAAGGCGTGAAATGCTTTCATGAGGTTGTCCTCTTTCAGACCAGCCCTTCTACTGTTGACCCTTGATAATACCCTGGTGAAGTTGAAGACACTTTTCTCTATACGTTTGAGGGCCTCCGCGTTGTCACCGCTGTAAGCACCAACTACCATGCCCAGGACCTTGATTGTGTTACATATTGGGATACTACCTCCGTCCTTGGTGTGTAAGTGAACGGGGAGGGAGCTAAGGAGCTGTCCCCTTCTGGGGCCGTGTTTACACAGAAGGAGCTCTGATTTGCTCGTAGATAGCTTCAGCCCCGTATTTTGTAGGAAAGCTTGTGTGGTGTCTAGGGCATGTTGTAGGTTCTGCTCCAGGGAGCCTAGTGGGCCACTTGTGGACCAGATGGTAATGTCATCTGCGTAAATCACGTGTCCTACCCCACGAACTTTCGAGAGTCGGTTCGCCAGATCGTGCATTGCGATGTTGAAAAGAAGTGGCGAAAGCACTGACCCTTGGGGGGTGCCGACGTTTCCCAGCTTGTGCTTACGGCTTCTGATTTGTCCGATGTTTATGGTAGCCGTACGGTCCGCCAAAAACGATCTGACATAGTTGTGAAATTTTTCTCCGAGATGTAAACTGGAGATTTCGTTGAGGATATGTTCGTGCCTGACCGTATCGAAGGCCTTCGTTATGTCGAGCGCCAGGATGCCCTTTACGTCCCGTGATTTATTGTCTATCACAGCACTCCTGATAAGGAGCATGGCATCTTGTGTTGATAGTGATTTTCGGAATCCTATGAGATTGTGGCGAAAAAGGCTGTTTGCTTTCCACGTAAGAGCAAGCAAACAAAAATAGAGAAGGGAGGGAAGTTAACCAGTAAGACTTCCGGTGGGCTATCCTACACTGGGAGATTAATGCAGGGGACAAGAAAGGTGAAAAATCGCGATGAGGGAAGAGAATGAAAAATGGAGAGAGAGAGGCAGCGAATTCACAGCAGCGTGTCAAACTTCCCCGCAAGTCGGAGGCATTCACACAAGCCCGTCGTCCTCAAAAAGCCCAATAGAGTTTTAATGGCACCTGCACAGAAAGTGCCCGATCATCCAGTTACCGCAGTGCATTGGCAAGTTCTTGTCTCTGAGACAAATCAAGAACAATGGCACAGCAGGTGTTCAATATTTTTGTCGGTGCCACCAACATCGGATATCATACTGCCAGTCTGTCCCGATTAACGGGGTAATTGCTTTAGCGAAAGCAACCCCCAACCAAATGCCATAGAGAAGCGAAGCTTTGCGTCGATGTAGGCTGAATAGAGGCTGGAGTTGCAGTGAAAGGTCGAGCTCATCTAGTATGGTATGTTGTGTTTGGTGCGTTCCACTCGTTCACTGTGAAACTTCTGGCCAGTTGACGAATCTGCCTTGCAGCGTCTGTTTTTGAAAGCAGAATTGGAACGATGTTTGCTTCCTGATGTGACACGTGAAATGTGTTTTCTGAGGGAAAACCGGCTTACAGTGTCTGTGGTGGGTTCTCCTACGCGGATGTCACGAACGGTTGACAAATGAAACCGTCAAACACCACTACCTCTTAATACAAAAAAGTGTTGACATTCACTTTCAGTGGTTAACACTAATAATATCGCGGGTTCAATGTCCCAAAACCACGATTTGATAATGAGGGACGCCGTAGAGGAGGACTCCGGAATAATCGACCATCTGGGGTTCTTTAGCGTGCACCTAAATTTAAGCGCACAGGCCTGAAACAATTTCGCCTCCATCGAAAATGCAGCCGCCCCAGCCGGGATTTGATCCGGCGACCTTCGGGTTAATAGTCGAACACCATAAACGCTAAAACACCATGGCGAGGCTGACTCTCAGTGGTTACGTGGGCATTGTGGTATTAACGGACATGTCAGACACTGCTAGCAGAAGAGTAAGGAGACGACGCTCTTTAGGCGAAAAAAAACAAAAACAAAACATGATCAAATATGACGTGGTGAATATGGATCACGGGATTAAGAGTGTGAAGCCTTTAAAGAAGCAAAGAAGCAAGGTGACCTTTGCATTGTCTGAACGCTTCGGTTCACATTAAATGTGTCCTTAGCCCTTCGTAGGAACGAATGTATTTAGAAGACGCGCATCTCTTTGTTGTGTGTCTGAGGGCCCCGTGACTAGAATAAAATGTACAGTCACTCTCCGATGAGCTTTTTCTTTCTTCAGTGTTTTGTGCAGGATCCTAAAGTGGAAATATCATGAATTTCTCGGTCACAGCAAAAAAAAAAGCAATGCCACTACGTGCGAAACGATAAAGTTCATAAGTAACAGATATCGGCTCGAATTGGCATTTGAGTGCATGGTGGTTTGTGTTGATAGAGATCCTATATACGGATACTCTCTATTCAAAACGACCTCGGTGTCGAGAGTATACTCAGGACGATCGGGCTCTGCGGCGTTTGTGCAAGGTCGAACGCAAGAGACTCTGTTTCGAGTTCAGTCACGTTTAGCAATAACCACCCTTTCGCGCACCTCGAGCAAAAAGAAACAGAGTAAAAAGAAACTGTCATAACGCATATTGTCCAGAATGGGGTCAGTCGCCTACACTTCTTTTTCTTCCTTTCTTTTTTTTTGTCCCGCATTCATGTCCTTCATACGAGATTAGCACTTTTGAAAGTGGAGTCTAGCGTTCTTCGGTGTCACTGCAGGAAGCAGAGAGAGTGATAAAGAAAAAAATAAAATAAATAAGAGCGTAGAGATGGTCTGCGTGCTTCGACATATACCACTGCTGCGGATCACGATCATTCGGTGGTGTGGCTTTAGTGCGAGAACAGTTCCGGTTTCTTCGGTGCACAAAAACAAATTTCTGGGGAAGAGAACCGATGACGGGCAGCGGGATCGAGCTCCCTAACGTTCGCCATCATTAATCTGGGAGTCGAGACGATGGCGTCGCGTTAATCTCGACTTGACGAAAATATTTTCTGTCAATAAAAAAATATGAGCTTCGCGTTAGTTGGTGCGACATTGTGGAGAATATATAATAAAAGTGCGATAAAGCAGAGTGTACAATACCATTTGGAAAATATGAAGGAAGATAACAGAGGAAGATGGAACGGAAATAACTGCATACATTTTTTTGACAAGAATAAGACGGAAGCCTTCTTCAGCAGGAAAATCATGTCCACGAATAACATGTTCGGGAAGTAAAATGATTCGTCGCATAACGTTAGTTTCAGCTATAATGTGATTCAACAACAGTGACGTATATGGTTGCGCCATTTCGCGCGTGTTAGCATTGGCATGATGGTACTACACGATGCAAGACCCTTAAACAAAGTTATCCTGGTCTGGACAACTGTTTTTCCTTTTATCGTAGCGCTGAACTAATGCTGAACGTACGCTCACAGCTATATCTTGTCGTACCACGGCCAACATCATGGTCATTGCTCTTGACAATATCTGTTTTTGTTGTAGACGACTGTGGACGATCACTTCAATGTACTATTTCACCTCCTACAGTACCATGGCACGAAAAAAAAATTCTGCCCGTATGGGTGGTTTTAATGTTGCCAAAGTGCTCAAAACGTAAGACACTGAAAAAAAATTCTCGCTGCAATAAACTTATAAATAGCTGTGCCTTTTATTTATGCTGCGTATTAGAAAACGAATCAATCACGCTTTGTTATTCACTCCCATTGGCATTATGTACTGTTACTCGTGATGTGATTTGTGATAAAGCGATTCTGTGCCAGTTCTCATCATTTCTTAAGACATCTTTAAAACCTGTAAACGCAATATTACTACATCTCGTTGCTGCGTAGTTGCCAGTAAGCGTGACAAAAAAAAGTTCCTTAGCATCCCCTATGTACCTGAGCGTCGGCACGAAAGTGGCGCTCAGGAACTGCGTAGCGCCATTTCTATGTGAAACTGAAAGACGTGGTGGTCACGCGGGTGGTAAGATAATACACTGTACTTCTATTTTTTTCACGTTTCGATGCACATTCACTTGCTTTCCGCATAGTCGCCAAGAACGTTTCAGATGGTTCGTTTACGAATCACGTTTTTTTTTTCAAGAAGTGTGTCCAAATTCTTCAAAAACATGGAAATGCGATGTATATTTGATGTCGTATTATTTACCTCTTTTGTAGCCGCAGACATTCTAAATGGTTACATTCTTTCAGACAGTAATTAGACTGAAAAATTAATTAATGTTTTTTCCTACAGGTGTTTGGCAGCCACATAAAAGGGGAGAATTGAAGTTCTTCGTGGAAACAGCGAATTTCAGTTTTGAAATTTCTAAAAGATGGCGTCTGGTAATGACAGATAAATAATAAGATTCAACTTAATTCAGTGGCAAAACCGAAACCAAACGCGGTAGAAGAACTCAAGTGTCATATTTCTCTGAGACATCCAGAATGAGTCATCTTCGTTAAATCAACCATCAACCGACTTCGTCGGGTCGATGCGCGGGCTGCGCCTGCAGTTATAGACCAGAGCAAGCCCACCTCACACCCCGGCGTCAAAGCTCCCGGCGGCATACTCTCGCCCCCAGACACCATTTTGTTCTGGACTGCCAAGGCATGTATCGGTTTCGCCAAGTTAACATGGCAAGTAGTAGCTCTGGAACATTGAAATGCCAGAAAGCACGTGTTTATGCCGCTCCCGCTTACAAGAATTAGTCTGGGTCCCACTGCGTCGTGTTTAGATTCGAAAACAATAAGTGCAATAAAATGATATTACTCGGGACTGTCTGTGAAAATCACAACATGGTGTGAGAATTGTGCGGTTGCGATACTTTCAGATTTCAGACATTTCCACCCACAGCAAAAAAAAAAAAAATGCCGAGCTTCACCGCCATTGCATAACCACAATCAACAGGAAAAACTACGAGCTCAGTAGAAGTGTATGAGTGAGTACTTTTACTCTAAGTATGGAAGCCTGACGCTAGCTATGCTGCTTTAGAACAGTAATTTGCGTGTAGTATACATGCTGTACGTGTCACAAAACCTTTGCGGTACTCTTTCGCAGGTCGCATGTCGATAATAGGATACATTACGACTCACGCGTATATGTGCACACTGTGCACGTTTCGTTCAATTGTGGCGACATATAGGGATGCAAAGAAACGTGAACAGTGAAAATCGCGGTTTTCGACTCAGTCGTACTGCGACATTCTTTGACTGTCACTAGGCGAATCTGCTTTCAGCTGGCGTCACCGTAGCACTATAAAATCTTGCTGTGCTGGCACTTTTGCACTGGGCGTATGTTCTGAGAGCATGGCATGGCTGGCAAATGATAAGCACATGTGGTGCATGAGCAGCCCCACCGTAGTGGTCAAGTGGCTAAGGTACTCGGCTGCTAACCCGCAGGTGGTGGGATCAAATCCCGACTGTGGCGGCTGCATTTCCAATCAAGGCGGAAATGTTGTAGGCCCGTGTGCTCAGATTTGGGTGCACGTTGAAGAACACCAGGTGGTCGAAATTTCTGGTACCCTCCACTACGGCGTCTCTCATAAATATGGTGGTTTTGGGACGTTAAACCCCACATATGGACCAATGTGATGCATGAGCGCGAGCCGGAGGATGATTTGAGTGCTCAGGAGACGCCTGCTGAAAGCAGATGTCCCGCTTAATCTTTCCTCTTCCTCCTCTGTCTAGCGACAGTCAAGGCATGTTGCAGTTTGACTGAGTTAACAGGTACTCTTTGCACTTTTCATATTTTTTTCTATCGGGATAGTACGTACCTGATGAAGTAGTTGCCGCAGTCTGCAACGCATAGACTGTAGACATTCCAGACTGTCGAGGGAGGTCTTACCGCTGTTTCACATGAAAACTGCACAAGTTTTCAAGAGAGGAAAAGGGCGAGACATGCTTACAGCCGGGCTCGTGTTGGGAAGTTTCATGCTATAGGTTTGCGTAGCGTCTGCTAGCATGACAGTCCAGGGCGTTGTTTCACCACATTTGCGACAGATGTCGTGTGAAAACGACCAATTAGAACGAAGGCCTTCCATAAAGGCATGCGTGTTTGTTAGTGCTGGCGTATATGAGTTGAAATTCTGGTATACTGGTTAAATATTTCTGCTTAATAGCTATCGTTTTCACCACCACGTCTTCCTGTACACCGTAACCCATCCGCTCATTCGAATGCGTTACTTTCCGAAAGAAGTAGCCTTAATAATCCCACGCACGGAAACAAAAGTCTGATGTAAGGTAATCGCATTACTGTCCCATTACTTTGAAAATACTTAGTCCTAGGGGTGTAAGCGGAAACTTGTTTTGGTGGAGTGAAGTGGGGCACGTGCTCGGTGTGCCACGCCATGGTTACATCACTGCTTAACGCATAGCGAACGTCAAGTCAAGCAAGTGGGGTTGAAGCCAATATCAAGTACTTTGTCTGTAACATGTAGACCGCCCGTGAAAAGCGAGCCACAAATATTTTTGTTGCCTATCTGTTATCTGTTATCTGTCAAAAGATGTTGCCTATCTGTTACGTTTCGGTACGGATATTAGGATAACTTACACGTGAATTTCCAGGAATTTCCGGAGCATCGCAAGTTCCTTCATTGCCTTCATTTAGTTATATGCAAGACTCTGCTAATGGTTTCTGGTTAATTGTCACTTGTCGTATTCAATTCGCATAAATTTTATTTTCTAATTTTTTAGGGGGTTTTATTGTGTTTTTTTCATAAAAGCAGACCTGGCTGGCGTCGTTTAGGACCGGCCTTCCTATAAATTGGATCGGCAGCACGAAAATTTACTCAGACGACCACAGAACAAGGCGGAGCACAGTGCTAAACTAACAACTCGTTGTTTATTGCAGGTAGGCAATTGTATATATGCACACAACACCATGTGAACCGAAAAAGAAGGGGGAGGGGGGGGAGCGAAGGAGCACACTAGGCAATCGACCCGAGTTTGTTAGTTTAGAGCTGCGCCCCGTCTTACTCTGTCATCATTTGTGGGAATTTTCGCGCTACCGGCCCGACTTATGTTTTACTAACAGGGACACTGCCCTCTTTTAAATCCTTCTATATTTCATACAAATAATGCAAAAAGAAAACAGAAGTGAAAACCACAAGGAAAGACCCATGGCCCCGCTTATAAATGTAACGAGGGAGCGACAACAAGTAATGTTTTCTTTTTTCCCCCCTCTTTCTTACGTCGACTGCACTGCCAAAAAGAGACCACGCTCCCTCCACGTCTCCCGAGCGCGAAGGAACCACCGGAGGAGAGGCGGCAGAACGCATCGACTGGAGTGCATCGTTGCTCCCGGCGCGATCTTTCCCTCATCTTACATCGCATCTCTGTCGGTAACCAAGTAGAGCGCGGCGCACACACGGGGTCTGCCTCCGAGCGCAAGTTTACCCAGCCAGCGCCGCTCGCACCGGCGGGTGTTTTGCTCCAGCCAGTGATGGCATGCCTCATTTCATCGCATTCGGTGCTCGCGTAGGCGACGCGCCCTCCCCCGGCCGCACCGGAGCGTTGCGGCGTGCAGCACTTGGGCACGTGCGCTCCGGTGTCGAGTTGGCGAGTGCTCGCGGCACTGAGTGCTCGTTGACGCACGCCGGCAGTGGTGCGGAAAGAAACGAGAGGAAGAGGCGGAGAATGTTTACTTTGGTCGGGAGTTGCTTTCGCTTTCGCTTTATCTGCCCCCAACTATTTCGTCTTCACTCTCCATCTGGCTGCCGAGCTTATAGGTGATGCACAGGTTAGCGACTGGTGATGCGTTTTGGTCTCAATAGCAAAGTTTCTTGCAGGTGCTTCGGCGTAAGACGCTGCGTAGGAGTGTCTGCGAGGTGGGATTACGGGATGGCGAATCGCTCGACCATGCGTCGTCTGCCACAGGTTTACGAGTGGAAAACGCGTCGCATCATTGTTGATCGAGGCTTCTCGAGGCGAGCTTTAGTGCCGGGGCTGGACACGCATGGTGAACTGCATCTCTTATAAAAACACCGCTTTGTGCCAGGCCCGTGGTCAGAAACCACAGCAAGCTATTGATTTCCCGTTTGACTTTTCGGCTTACTGCTGGAACGGCAGTATTTATGCTCATCATTTGTAGAGTTAGGAAGCTCCTTGCTTTTCAAGGCTCTGAAACAGAATCAATCAATCAATCAATCAATCAATCAATCAATCAATCAATCAATCAATCAATCGGTCATTCAACCAATCAATAATTCAATTGATTGATTTATTGATTTATTATTTATTATATAATCTTCAATGTTTATTTATTCGTTAACTATTATTTACGCTTAAGCTTGTGTAAGGCTACACTCTCCCCATCGGACTACAACAACGACGACAACGTGGTCTCTATACTGTGCTCGTGCGATTAAAGAACAATGTAGTACATTGAAGTGCGCCAGGTTGTAAAGCAACCAGTACCTTCGTCGTCAGATATGTCCTGTCCTCTTCTGTTTGAAATCCTCTGCAGAGTAGACGTCGAAATCTAGGATACTTGACATACTCCACAGCTACATGTTCTGCGGAAGTAAAACAAAACAACAGAAATTATTAAATTTCAGGAAGCAATTGTTGCAAAACAGAGAGATGAAATAAAAAAGAGATAAAGCCGCTGCCCAGAGAAGATCTGCAGTTGGCTACCATCTAGTTGGGATGGAGAAAAGAAGTGTGAAAGACTAAATCAGGAGCCTAGTCTATGAAGACGCCACTATCACTAATTGCATGGCAATATTTAACTAGTACACAAACTGGTTAGGGTGTTAATGTCAGTGGTGAAACTAATGCTAGCGTGTGTGGTGTTTTTCGGTTTGCGTATATTGGCTTGAGTTGCTCACTTGTTAAGCAATAGTGAACGTGAGAACTTGATACAAATGATCCTAGAGAAGCAAACGTTTCTACTTTTGTTCGACGAGAAAAAGCAAGATTAAGAAAATGCGGTTAAGGCTTCCGCGAAAAAAAAAATCCCCTGAATACGTGAATGCTATTACGTTGCTGCTCAAATCGGCCTCAACGTGGACTATTCACAATCTCTATCAGCTACTCTTCATGTATCAACTGACTGACACAAGCATACGGGTGCAACCAAGATGGAGCTGAGCCAACATTACAGCATCAGTACATTAAAACCAGCAATATATGTCACAAATTTATGGTCTTCAACACATGAACGCTCCACGACACGCACATCACGCTAATCATAACCCCATAACTTACCACTTTACAGAAAAAAAAAACGAGTTGTTCACTGCAGGAGAACACCACTGGGAAAATGAGTCGGCAAATAATCCCAGCCATCATTGAACATTCTCGCGTGCTCGTTGGACCCGATTTGTCCCCGTTCACATCATTTTCTGAGACTTGATTTTTTTTACGGCTTCCGGATAATAATGTTCTCATGTTTAATCTTTCCGAAAAGATCGCGGTACTTAGTGTTTTAGTGCTAGTAGGTTATTTTTTCCTTTGTCAGCTATCGCTGAACGGTAGTGCGCCCTGGAGCGAGAGAGAAATAGAGAGAGAAAGAGAAACCCGATTAAGTGAGCTAAGCTGCTCAGAAATTGACATGCGCCTATAAGGCTTAGGCACGAGGCTTACTGTGCAGGATCTAACTTTTCGTTTTCCTAAGTGCGGTAGTATTTATTTATTATCGGACAGCCTGGCAAGTTTGGCCGTAGCAGAAGGAGAAAACAACGGAACCAGAGAAATGCGTGGTGATTTAGTCAAAGTGATTTTTCCTGTTGGCCATCTTTTTATCGTTATTTAGTGTTTTTCTTCAGCCGACATTGAGATAACCACAGTTCCTGTTGCTTTTCTGGAAGCAAAGGAATGCAGCACGTTTAATGATTGTCTGGCATGGTAGCGAAAGCTCAAATATCAATGAAAATCCTCACAATATTTTTATAGATAAGAGAAAAGCAAATGGTTGTGCTTTGTGTAGGCATAACATGTGCGTTTATAATGTTATTCAAAGCAACAACAGCATTGAAAAGAAAACCAGGCTGTATGAGATGACGGATCTATAATTTACTGATGTGTAAAAAAAAGTTCAGTAAGCTTCCTTGCTGATACCAGCACAATTAAAAAACAAGAAGTGACGTTCTGTTTACGTGATATCCAAGGCTATCTTCTTTGAACCCCATGGCAGAAAATTTGCGAAAGCTCGTGCATCGAAGGACGCGTAAAATCTTCGCCTTTATAAAGAAATAGTCCATTCGTGAAGTTTTCGCTGAACCAAAGAATTTATCACCCATTCTATTGGTTCCCTGACCGTTCACGCTTACACGCCAAGCATGCAGGCTCTATTGTTAGCGTCGCAATGAGCGAAAAGCGCTACCGCATCGCAATTACTGCTACAAATTTTCAAGCACCGCTGAAGCATGTTATGGTAGAGTCCCCACAGTATGACCGAAAATTCCGCAGGTGGCGTGGTCCCTAGGATACCCTCAACAGACGACCCCTCACACGGAACAGAGTGCTTGGACTGGTGCTGTGTCCTGATTAGCTGATAGGGTGAGAGGCGATTAGCATAGACTCAGAAGCGATGACGGATGCTCTTATAAGTCAATTGTCCTAACATTTGACTGCCGGGGCTTTTCTTTTACCCACTTTCTTCTGTGTACGTAATAAAGAATGCGGTAATTAAATCTATGATCTGGAGTGAATGAACAAGATAATTCATGACGCTTGAAATCGCCTTCATAGTGTGCAGTACGTATCCCAGCTTCAAAGAACCAATGCTATCAATGCGTAAGAACGAAACAAAAATAATGAGTTGCAAAGCATCACTGACCACATGGAAATTCACTCTATCTGCAGAGACATACAGTCGGGATAGCCGTTAACGGACAACAGCAATTAGGCTTAGGAAGACATCGATTTTACTTCACCTCTTTCACATGGTGGCTCCTTCATAACCTTATCCAAATTCCAGGAATACTAGGGAAAATTTACTCACGTAAAACCTTTTTCAGAAGCGACGCCAGCATGCCATTTTATTATAAATGATTAAGGAAGTTAATCCTCAACACCGACCTTGGCTGTGGACAGATTTAGCCGTGGTAGCACATTAGCAGCTAAATAAACACAACCAAGACAGGAAAGATACATACGAGAGAGTAACATTTTGCGCCGCACTTAAATAATTGCCTCGGCTTTTTTTGTGCTCGTGATTAATTACCTCACAGACTTTTGAAAAGTTCTTAATTGCTTATTTTTCTATCAGCTTCTCGCCCCAACCCCACTGACGTACGGTAGAAGCAACACCTTAGCGCAACGTTTTCGGAGCGTCCTAAATCATGCTCGAAGAACAATGCACTTCTCAAATGATACGTACGCTCTTTCTCCCCTTTCCTTCTCCCTCTCTTCTTGGTGCGCGTGGGCTTTTCTCAAGTTCAGCGTTTTGCTTAATGCTTTTACCAGGGTCTGCCAAATAAAAAGAAAGAACAAAATAATGGTAGTATCGGGAGTTTGTTGCCGGTCTTGGGCTTTTGTTTGAGGCGTGGGAACCAGGCCGTAGCACTAATTAGTTGGAGCTAAAGCACACAGGCACCACGAAGAAAAGCCTGTTGGTAGCAGGCCAGTGTGAAGACGAAAAAAAAAGAACAGTCTAACGAGATGTTCTTGTCTTTTAATTTGAAGACTTTGTCTCACTCGCGGGCAATGTGTGCGGAGGCCGGTGGTGGCAACAACAACAGGCTTCTGCTGGACAGTGCAATTACGGCCAGGGTTACTTCAACGCACCACGAAGAACTTTGAAACAGACGCAAGAGAAACAAGACAAAGAGTGCAGACGGACGTGTGCAGATTCGAAGAAAAAAAAGAAAGCTTACGCAGCTCGAGTCCTGAAGCTCCCTAAGGGCATCCAAGACGAAACTTAGCCACTGAAGAAAAAATTTAAAAAAAATGTGAAGAGAGGTGGTTGGGAAGAGGTTCGCGAGAAAATATTGACTTCATTAATTCGATCGAAAGCGCATGAATGTTAGTGAACTGTATAAAAAACGAAGAAGGAAGGCGCAGATAAAAGTGACCAGGTGAGCGAAGTCAAGGAGAAGGGAAGAAGAAGGATGCAAATGAATTGATGATTTAGCAAGGAGGACGTTGCCGATACGGTGAAAAATATAGCAAGAAAAAAGTTACAGGTATTGTTACGCGAAGCGCAGTACAGTACTCGCAAATCATTAGCGTAGCAGCAACAGCTCGAAATTAAGATTACCATATGTAAGCGAAAGAAAGATAAAAAATTAAAATATCAGCGTATAGGACATGAATGGCGTATGTGCACTTCACTTTTTATCGCGACCATAAAATAAGCGGACGATGCTGGTTCGGCAAATAATGATTAAGGTCCGAGCAAGTTACTAGTTCAAAACAAGGCAATAATTTAAATGGCAGCTTTCAAGAAGGGGTGCAGTCAAGTGAAATAGGCGATAAAAAACAAGGTATTCATTTATTTAGTCATTCGGATGAAGAATGCACAATATTTTCAAACTGCGCGCCGAAAACTTCGTTTTAAGGACGAGCTTTTTGTTTATTTTTGTGCCGTGCCCCCAACACAAGCCACTCGAAGTTTGTTCTGACACTCAGTTACAAGTTTTCTTCGTTCTTGCGCTTTTTGAAACATCTAACAGTTGTATGTGACATTTATATTTAAACAAAATCGTAATGAAATCGGTCATCATGATTATCTCTGCAATGTTCTTGTCGGATTTGAATACGCGTCCCACATTGTGTATGCCGCTTTTTTTTTTCGACATCATAAAATCGTCTGGTGTTAATGCAGCAATTTCGAGGATCGCAACGGGCCGACTTGAGTGTGATCACAGCGATTTTGCTTCCCGACGCATGCGTGACTACAAATTTCACGTGTCCCCCACCTTCACAAGTTGAAATTTTGACATACTGTAGCCATATTCGGCTAGTATGCTAGTGAAAAGAGAAACGAACATTTATACAGTTGTAGACCTAATATACAAGACGTGATTTAGGACTGTAGACATTATGAAAACAATGAATCAAATGAGTCGTCCAACTATCAAACTCAGCTAGAAACACCAACAATGCAGGCAGGTAAGTACAGCCGTCAGCACCTTTAACATGAACACTTCGATGCGCGGCCAGCAGTAGTTTCACTTATTCCAGCGCGATGTGCTGGTCCCTTTTGCCGAGATACCTCGGTAGGCTTGGATAGTATGTCGGCATGTATGGTTAGCATCATGTATGTATGTATGTATGTATGTATGTATGTATGTATGTATGTATGTATGTATGTATGTATGTATGTATGTATGTATGTATGTATGTATGTATGTATGTATGTATGTATGTATGTATGTATGTATGTATGTATGTATGTATGTATGTATGTATGTATGTATGTATGTATGTATGTATGTATGTATGTATGTATGTATGTATGTATGTATGTATGTATGTATGTATGTATGTATGTATGTATGTGTGTGTGTGTGTGTGTGTGTGTGTGTGTGTGTGTGTGTGTGTGTGTGTGTTGTGTGTGTGTGTGTGTGTGTGTGTGTGTGTGTGTGTGTTTGTGATTGATTTGTGGGGTTTAACGTCCCAAAACCACCATATGATTATGAGAGACGCCGTAGTGGAGGGCTCCGGAAATTTTGACCACGCGCGTGTGTGTGTGTGTGTGTGTGTGTGTGTGTGTGTGTGGTGTGGTGATTGATTTGTGGGGTTTAACGTCCCAAAACCACCATATGATTATGAGAGACGCCGTAGTGGAGGGCTCCGGAAATTTTGACCACGCGTGTGTGTGTGTGTGTGTGTGTGTGTGTGTGTTATCACAGGGATAGGCAGGAGCAATGTCAAGGTCAATGGTGACCAAAACATGAAGCGCTTGCCAATCCTGTGTGCTTGCTGTGGGTAGGGGCAGGTGTTTCATCAGTGGTCGAACGTAGCAATTTTATGGAACCTAAACGTGGGCGAAAACAAAACGTTCGTAAGTTTACGAGTGAGAGGTAGGGTGGGGAAGGAAGCTGAGTGCGGCAGTACCTCCCGGACAAAGGAATTCTAATTTCTTTGAAACACTGGATGTAACCTCCATATTGAGGTCCGCGAAAAGATTTTGAACCATTTAAAGGGGTGGTGCCACCGAATTTCGAGGCTATCCCAAGCCTGCTGTTGGTTTCCTCTGTATGCAAGGATTCTCTACACGGAGGGTCGGACAAAACTAACGCGTAGAATATATTTTAATTTACTTTTAAAAGTTTACCTGAATGCCCACTTTCACGATCTCGACCCATCGCTTGCGCAGCAACACTGACGTTTCAAAATAGGAAAAGCAACGGCAGTTGGCGTGACGTCACATCAGATTTGTAGTGACGAGTGTGATGGCGTCCCTTTCAGAGAAACTGTGCGCGTCCGTCAAGGACACTGGGTGCTTTCGATGAGACACTCGACGCGTCCTTGTCTGTCAAAGACGCCCGCGCGCGTCCAACATCGGGGCTGCCCCTGCTCCTGCAGCGTATCGGCGCCTATAAAAGGCCGGCGCATCTAGCGTCGACAGGGTTTCCTCGTCCGCCTTCTGTGCATAGGTTGTAAATATAAACGCTTTGTTTCCTTCTGGCTGCTTGTTGCCTTGCAACTGCCTGGATGCTACTGCAGCTGGCCATGGCGACTGTCAGTGCGCTTGTTTTGCTGGCGCTTGTGTGGCACGTGCGTACGAGAGCAGACGAAACTCAGCACGACGTGCGTCACAGCTTTGTGTGGTCACGTGACCAAACCACCTATGCATCGACGTCACTGCCCAACTCGGTGCCGCGAAACCAAAACTGAAAATTGCCCGCATAAGTAGAGCAATATTAAAATATTTAGCAAAATACACGAATCTTGGTGCATGTATAATGCTTCCTGGAGCTGA
This sequence comes from Rhipicephalus annulatus, assembly GCA_013436015.1. Lineage (NCBI taxonomy): Eukaryota > Metazoa > Arthropoda > Arachnida > Ixodida > Ixodidae > Rhipicephalus > Rhipicephalus annulatus. Next base: position 182,209 of record WOVY01002692.1, on the reverse strand, counting down.
AAAAAAAAAAACGCTTACAGCAAAGAACACGTTTCCCAGAAGTTTGGTGTCACCGACCCTTTAAGTATAGTATAGGACAGCGAGATCTTCACCATGTATACATCCGCAAGTTTAATCAAGTAAGGTTGATTTACCATAAACCCATGAACTAATTAAGCACAACGAGACGAACGTGAACAGGTTCCTCCCGCCTATGACATGCCACGCACATCACTCTAGCAAAATTAGGGCTGTAATAGGCGCTTCATAAATGGTTCCGCAATTTAACTGAACGTAGCCTCTCCTGCGCCACTACCGTAATTACTAAGAAAAAATGAACTAATAATGCTGTTAAGCGGAAGGCGTAGAGTCCTACGCGATGGCTCATTAGCATCTACTACTTCGCCTGTTTATCATCAGCATAATATGCATGAACGGCAGATGGTACACAGCGCTAGCGAAGCCTGTATGCACATTGGCCGATTTCTGGGAAGGCTGTTGCAGTGTTACTCGTACTAGTGTAGTCCAGATCGAAAATAATTGTGCTTGTGTAGCCTAACAAAGTTCAGGGGGCTGACGTGAACGAAGGTATCGATAATAATAGGAGCAAGGTAGAGATGAAAAAAAGAAAAATATTTGTTGTTGATACATTAGCAGCGGTGTGCGTCATTAGGCTGATTGGTGCGTGCATAGATAATGGGATCGAGCGCAACAGAAGGGAGAAGAAAATCAGGTTGAAAAAAACAACAGTCTGAGAATACTGTTATGTTACGCTCTACACAGCAAAAAGGGATAATTAGGTTAAAATAAAGCATGAAATTGCGAACGAGGAAATTCAAGCAGAACTGCATATCATGTTCTTTGTAAGAAAATAATTTAAGGATGCTTCACACTAGGGGTGCAAGCCTGACGAAAGTGCGAAGCTGGTTGGACGTCTTTGTTTGTCTTTTTGTCGTCTTTTGTTTCTTTTTATTTATCTCGCATGTCGTTTTTATCTTTCTTCGTCCTTATTTATTCATTTATTTATTTATTTTACTCTTGCTTTTTTGTTTCTCTTCTTTCCTTCCTATCTTTTTTTCTCACTTGCTTTCTCGTTCGCTCTATCTTTTTTCTCTAACCGTTTACTCATTTTCCATTTACTCATTTTCCATTCTCTCTATTTCTTTCTCTTTCTCCACATTTTCTCTCAACTTCTATGTTTCTTATTATTCATATTCTATAATTTACTTTCTACCCTCCTCCTTCCCTCCTCCTAACCCTCACACACCTTATCTACCCCTTTGCTACACGATGCTGTACAAGGCTTTACTACGTGAGGGAAACTTCTAGACGCCCAAAACCACCACAGGAAGAAAGATACACAGGGAAAGACGCTCTTTCTCTGTGTGTCTTTCTTCCTATGGTGGTATAGGCGTCTAGAAGTTTCCCTCAGTATGACGAACCAACTAGCCCAGCAACAAGTACTTCTAAGCTATAAAATGTTCCTACAGCGTGCCTGGATAGCCGGGGGCTCAAGACGCACACCTCCTGATAGCGGGTACGTGGGTTCGAATCCCTCCATCTCTCTAATTTATTCTCGACAGAGTTTGTTTGTTTGTTTCTTTCTTTCTTTCTTTCTCTCCCTTTCTTTCTTTCTTTCTTTCTTTCTTTCTCTTTCTTTCTTTCTTTCTTTCTTTCTTTCTTTCTTTCTTTCTTTCTTTCTTGCTCTACACTCGTTTTCTTCGTCACCTGTCAGGGTTATTATAAGTCACGCTGTAGAAATCGGCCGCACTCGTTTTGCGATGAAACAGAAGAGAAAGATGATGACTGAGGGCAAGAAGAGGACAAAGAAGGTGCGTGCCGATTCAAGATAACGATGATAGTTTCTCATAACACTACCCGGCAGACCGAAGAGCTTTGAGCACTTCGCTTATACACCGGAGTATAACGTAATAGACAGGGCTCTTTGGGCAATTATCAACAATGCTTGCATTTTATTTGCCACGTCTTTGACAATCTCAGGGTAGGTTCTGTGCCTCTTTTTGTTCCTCTAAATGTTGTGCAATTTTCATAAATTGAATGATTGAAGTTGACGAACGGACGAGTTGGTGTGACATACTTGAAACAGCGTGAAAAACAAGGGCAAAGTTAGCAGATATCGGAGAGATTTTCAGCCCATACCTAACGTCGAGTGCTAACACTACTAATTTCCCTCAGATTCCCGATGAGGCACACATCTGAATAAGCAGATTGTACTCTTTTTGGTGGAACAGCTGCTAAACACAAGTGGATTTTAAGCTTATCCAAAATTCGGTTCTACAAATAGATAGATAGATAGATAGATAGATAGATAGATAGATAGATAGATAGATAGATAGATAGATAGATAGATACTAAAAGTGCTTGCAGTACGCCAATCAATGCTTCGCATTTAAAATTGCGAATCGCACTTGAAGACGTCTCAGTAAAATAGCTAGCCTTCTGGCTTTTTTTGTCTGTGTGTCTCTGTTCCTGCGGGATGTGTTGAGCAAAATGCGCCTAATACTTCAATGTATTGTGCGTCCACAACCACAAACTTGAGTAGACTGAAACTATAGGTTGGCACATTTGCCACGACTAATGCTATAGCGAGGATGCCAATCAAGAGACCGATACCGCGAAACAGAAGATAGGGAATTCTCTTTTGCTGTTCCTGAATGCAACGAAGTTGGTTCGGCATATCCACATAAAAAAAAGTGGAAAACTTTTATTTATCTTCAACATGTTTTTTAAATTACATGAAAAATGGTTTCCGGAATTGTTAGGAAAAAGGAAGGAATAGATAAAGTAGGGAATAATGTGAGCTGGAATTACCTAAAAAGAGGCGTAAGTTTCAGAGACTAGGTATAACGCTTACAGTACTGTATCATGCCCACGCAAGACAAAACCATCCTACTTTTACCACAGTAGATACACTATCGTAACAAGGGGCACCGAAAGAAAAGCCGTTGAAGCTGTGTGATATCTGAAAGGGTAAGATGATGTTGCCAAAATATTCCAGCTTATTACGCTCTATGCTTTTACAGTAGAAGATGCTGTAAGAGATCCCATTGTATTAGCGTGATGTACCACGCAGGTCACCAGCTTGCAGCCTTTTCTGGCCACCTCTTTTGTTCCCGCGAAAATTAGATCTCTTTTCAAGAGGTGGCGCAAAGTTCATCGTGCAAAGCAAACAAGAAAATCAGGGTGTCGAGCATCGCCAGCAGGCACGCGGAATTTCGCGGTGGACGCATCACAGGACAGGGCTGTAACCCTTAGCTTGGCAGGATAAGAGAAAAATCTAGTTCTCACAAACAGGGCGCCTGGCGGGGGAGTGCGCGAGGAGGCAGAAACATAATGGAGCCCCCCTGCGACACGTTACCAGGATGCCGACAAAAGCTGTGGTTATTAATCTCGCCACTGAAGCGTCTACAAGAAGCTTTCGCGCGTCTGGTCGCAACCTCAATCTCCATCAAGGTTGACACGGCGCCCTTTCATATAGCCGGGTGAGTTTATCATTTTTCTGCCTCCGTCATTGCCACATGCGGAAAATTGCCTTTTGCAAGCTTTGTTTTTTTTGTTGAACTCTCAGTGACGCCTATTACTCTTGTTGCTTGGCTGCAGCCGTGACAGGAAACTTCAGCCCACAATCGCGAGAGTGTTGCTTTGTTATTACATGCTTGCCAAGGTGTTACTAGGAAGCTGAACTATGCAGAAGCCATCTTGTCCCTCTACAAATTGAGCACTGCTACTGGAAATAATTCGGCGTTGGAATGCACTGTCCCTTGAGGGCCTCCCCCTGACGGGTAAGTTCGGAAGGCTATTCGTGCGGAGTATCGGTTGACCAATATTCCCATTGTAAGATGTTTGTGTTGATTGCAGTGAAGGGATCGATAAACAGCGTGAAAGCGAAGACGAAGGAAGAGCTGATACGAACCGCAGTGGTGATTGACAAAAAATTACTTGACTTCTTTCGACTGGCATCTACAGCGCTACAACGGTCGCACTGCGTCCTTTTCGTCTTCTGTCTCCGTCTTGTGAGGGCTAATTTTTACAAGTGTGCATCGTTGCCAACTCACCGAGCTCTCTGCCTTGCTGCAATCTATGGCGTTAACATTGGCAGCCGTGTAAAATACTTCGTTCGCATATCCCTGTAAAGTGTGCTTTGTGCCATGAATTCTTGTACAGTGAAGAAGCCACCCCCGACACTTGTTGCTGAGTTTCATTTGATCGCGCGCAGCACATGATGAATTTCACTAGAGTACGAAACAGCATTGTTCAGAAGTTGCATAGTCAGAGATTTGACACAATAAGGACATCTTTATGGTAGTATACTTGTGCATACACTTTTTCAATTGTCCGTAGGTTGAATAAAATTCAAGCGTATACTGAGCACGGAAAGTGTCATATATTCTCTTGTCCTCGCAGGAAGCTGCACTGAACCTAAATTTACGCACGCAGAACTTGTTTGACAGGTCATTGAAGCTTCGCGATCGTACTAACACCAACAATTTGCGCACCTACTATCGACTTTTTTTTTGTGTGTGGGAATGCAGCTTATGTCAATACTCGGTACAAAGACGAGTTTCTTGCCAAGCACTTGATGTGAGTGGACAGATGGAAAGAACGTAGTGGAGTAATCATAAGAGGAACAGGCGAAGTGCCTCAGACTGGCTGGCCGACGTAACCACTTACCCCTTTACTACTAACACGCCAAAGATAACAAGGCACCTTTGAAAAAGATAGGTTTCCCTATCGAAACGTCGGCCAGCCACTCTGAGGCACTTCAGCTATTCATCTTATAATAATCTCACTGCGAAGCATTTGTAATACAACAGTGCTCGGGCAGTAGAATATCAAGACATTTGAACTACACAACAAAGAACAATGTCCGCGTATCCAAATAGCTTGTTTCCGTAGTGTAGAAACGTCAGTGCCGCACTAACGTGAGAGTTGGAGGAAGTGTGGTATATTCTTTGGCTACCAGGATCTCGAGTAAGCACCCGTATCTGAACAAACTGTCCCTGCCGTCTTTAGGAGATTTCAAATATGCAGCCTATTTTCTCCTAATTTCTTTTGCCGGTTTCATTCGCTGTTTCCATTCACCCGATGAGAGCCAATGAAAACAGTGAATGCATGCGTATTCAATAACGCATTTCATTAGAACAACGGGCGTGCATTCTTCATTTTCAGTGGCTCTTCCACCTTATCTTGAATTTGGTCTACGATAATGTTGATGATGATGGCCTGAAAGCATGGCTGACACCCACTCTGGAGGATTGGAAAAGAAATGATCAATTGATAGTGAATCACACGTTACCTTTAAATCCTTCGTCATTCTTCGGAGAAGCGTGGTATCACCTACAGTTTCGCTAGAAATTTTCTGCAATTTCTTTATGCACTGGCTGACGACGATGAAGAATTATGCTGGGAGTAAGTATGCACCAATGCTAATAAGTGATCAAGAATAATTTTTATAATCGGTCGGAGCATTGGAAGACCCACTCGATACGCAAGTCGCATCGTGTGACGCCTGGTTGTTCCTTTGATGTTCTAAAACGCTTTATTACTCATATTGACGTGATATTCTTTTCCCTACATCAAGCTTACCTAAGACCAGTTTAGAAAGTAGTTCCAAGCACCGGCGTGGCTCAGTTGTAGTATAATGGGCTGGCACGCAGCGGGTTCGGGTTCGAATCCCATTGTGTTCTCCGAGCAAGTGGTCCCCTAACTTATGAGGCCAACTATAAGCAGGAACAGTCTTCGGCATTGTGTTGAGGGCACGAAATGTGCCTCTTTAAAAAGAAGTGGGAAAGGGGAGATGGCACTTCAACGCTTGTCGCATGGTCTTCCGGGCACACTTCAGAGAGCGGCCAGGACGAATAAATTAAAAAAAAATGATAAAGGTAGAATCTTCTGCCACTGCGGTGGCCTGCCGCGGAAGAAAGAATAAACAACAGTTTTGGTAACGTAGAGCACCATCAACCGGAAGTAGAGAAGAGCCCATTTCCTGTTCTAGAAATTCCGGCACCCACTTCCTACCACCGCGCGATATTCCCTTCCACGTCCCTCTCGTGTCTGGTTCGCGCGGTGCTCTTCCGATTTGTCCTTAGCATGTACCCGCGACATCTCTGCGTTTATCTCCCCCGGCTTACTCATTTCTAAGCTTTTTTTATTTCATTTCACTTCCGATGACAGCATTTGCTAACACTTCCTTTTATTTATTTCGATTTCGCTGGTGCCAAGTTGTTTCGGTAGCCTTCGTTCAGAAGTGATAAGAGGGAAATGAGGTCACGCTCTCTTTCACTCCTATGGCCGAATTCCTAGCGAGCTGGCAATCATTTGGCACCGGGACCGCATATCGGCTGAATGGCTGAGACTTAACACATACAGATGGAATTATTAAACTAGTGCAAAATGGAGTTTAAGCATCCCTCGTCACCCCCCCCCCCCCCCCACTTTCCTCATGAAAGGTATTATATGCAGGAAACGAATAAGCAAGGAAAAAAAAACGCATCTTCGTTTTCTACACTAACGTTACATCACTTGGAATCAGTGCATTCTACTTCGCCACGCTTTCTACCTGTATGCCAAGCAGACAAAACGTTATCGGTGCGCCAGTCTAATGACCTTGACCTACATTAGAGTGGGCTTACAAGAGCGGTGAAGGTTACTTTTTCTGTCAGTTGCTTCGCGCGGCTTGCGCAAATATAACTCGCGCATCTTAGCGCTGATAAGGTTTCCTGGAATCAAAGCAGTGCGTGATGATTAGGATCGTGAGGAGACCTCGATGAAGTATTATTTGCAACTGCTCTGTAAAGAGCGGCTAGGGATTACTCGTCGTTGTGCTAGAACGTGCAGATGAGCGATATTTTGAAATTATGTTTCTCACGATGCCGATCTCAACAACTTTCGCAGCAGGCGGCAACGAATGTATTGTTACAATTCATAAGGGCGTTCGCAAAACGTTTGTAAGTTATAGTTTCTCGTAAGAAAAATTTCCAGCCGATTCTGGTGCTATATATATTATCACAGCGGTCACTACACAGTAGAGCGTCCGCTTCCAGTGTGATAGGCACTGGGTTCGATTCCCACTACCAAACGAAAAAGTACCGGTTATTTTCCAAAGTGTAGAGAAAGGCCCCGGCCTGGCGCTGAGCGTTTTCTAGAACTCATCCAAAAAAGTGGCCCCATAATGTTCTGAAGGTTTACTTGGCATACAGTAATCTACTATAGCCTTGTTAAAATAGTAGAGCAACCACCGCTGCTGTGTAAGGCAAACAATTTCTGCCACCGGGTACCTATGCATGAAATAAGTACGAGCGCACTTCCTGCCTAGTGGTCGGCAAAACAAAATACCTAGTCGGTATTGAGGGCATTCGCCCTGTACGAAAATTCAGGCACGAGGCCGGCAGACTTGAAATGAAGGTCACGCTTTTGTTTGTGATGGTGGCCAAAGGACAACACTCGCAAGCGAGAACGTTTGCGAGTTGGTCCTGAGATTTCAAAATGGTGATTATTGTTATCGTTCTGTGATGTAATTGGCTCTAAACAGCTACTCACTCGTGTTATATTCTCCTATTATTTGTGTAAAAGATGAGGACGCTGACTACATGATTTTGTACACAGAACGGAAGCGTTGTTCAGAAAATTTCACTGATGTTTCGGCCCTCAGAAGGAGAGCCTTGCTCACATTTGTCAACAAGGTTCCCGTTCTGCGTGCGGAAACATCAGTATATTTCTGTCTTGTGTTCGGCGCCTTCGTCTTTTAAAGATGACAGTATCTCTGGAAATTCTTCACCGGAGAAAAAATTTATTCCATCGTGGGACACACAGATCGCGGGATTGAATCCCGGCTGCGGCGGCTGCATTTTAGATGAAGGCGAAAAATGTTGTAGGCCCGTGTGCCTCAGATTTGGGTGCACATTAAAGAACCCCAGGTGGTAGAAATTTTCTGAGCTCTCCACTACGGTGTATCTCATAATCATATGGTGGTTTTTAGACGTTAAACCTTACGTATCAAATATTATATACAATACAACATGTCATATCACAGTAGTATTGCGTGGTACAATTGATAGAGCATCAGAACATGTGATCATAGCAACTTCGTAGTTTAAAGCCGGCCACCCATTGCAAAAGGGATCGCACGTTATTGCGCGTATTTCCTTAAGACCACGTCGCGTGTACATAGCAACTTGGAAAACATTTCCCGTGCATTATGGCTTGTGGTTTAAAGCGTGCTACCCATTACACAAAATGACTCTGTATGAGAAAGCTTCATTGACACAGGCCAATTTCAACTTTACCGGTTATATTGTAGTAAATCCCAATTGAAACTTCTTGAGTAACATCATACAATAAAAAGTATGCTTTAAGTGTTTGAAGTAGCCACAAAGGACAGGATGACACTATCGCGTTCAACTTTTGAAGTCGAAGCTTAAGGATCCGCCAATTTTTTCGTCCACCTGCCTCGTGCCTCTCGCTGCATAGGGTAGCAAATCACATTGTTATGGACTAGCGTACGCACCTGATCTGGGATATTGGCGAGATAAATCAAAGGCTGCCAGGGAACCAAACGTGTGATAGAGGGTGCCTGGTGTTCAAAAGTAGGATCATAGCATGGAACGGAGACAAAAAGGAAGCTCAGCACCATAGAGGAAGAGAAAGAGGAGGGTGTGTAGAAGGAGGTGGGCTTGTTGAACCTCCTCTGGCAGTGGCTGCGGTCCCTCTGTGTGGTATGCGTGTATCTAGTTCATCTGGTGATCGAGATGCCGACACCTAGCAATAAGGACGAAGCAGCAAGGCATGCATCGGCAGGCTGAGCCCGAGGCTCGGCTGACCCCCGATGCTGTCGCCAAGGGCCACACACCCATTCACTTGCTCACAGCCCACCTCCACGAAGTGAAACGAGAGCATAAGATTTCATAGTGGCTCGCACCGAGGATTGATTACTTCGTTTTTCTCGTCTCCTATTTACACATATCCACCTCCGGGTATGTGCCACTGTGTTTTTTTAAAAATGTTTGACACCGTACGTGACGGCATTGTTACAAAAGCACAAGTGGCGTCCCCTGCAGACAAATTCATATCCGCAACTGTGTTTAAAACATGCGATGCACCCAACCGCATACGTCGGTTCTTGCCCGTGGTGTGGAGGACAGCCAACATTTGCTCACATTGCATGACAACGTGAGTTAAGGCCAGCCAAATTTATCACGCCTCAGATTCCGGCGAAAAAATTCACGACGAAGCAGTGGGAGATCTAGCCGCCAGCGAAGAAAAAAGGCCCAAATGGCGCTCTTGGACCAGGCTACAGTGTACTAGTTCTAGTACACTGTAACCAGGCGTGGCGGGCTGTTGATGCCAGTGGAGCCCTGTACTAGAGGCTCCACCCATCTGCTTTTAACCATTATTTTATTTTTTTCCTTTGTGATAAACGTTTTTTTTTCTATTCTATTCCTGTAATAACTAGCTAGTCGTATTCGTCAAACCATTTTATCCTTCTATACTAACTTTGGTTAATCACAATGATAGATAGATAGATAGATAGATAGATGGATAGATAGATAGATAGATAGATAGATAGATAGATAGATAGATAGATAGATAGATAGATAGATAGATAGATAGATAGATAGATAGATAGATAGATAGATAGATAGATAGATAGATAGATAGATAGATAGATAGATATGATAGATAGATAGATAGATAGATAGATGCATGCTCGAAGTGCCTACAGTACGCAAAGTAATGCTTCGCATTTAAAACAATTATTCTTTTTGCATTTATTCGAACGAAGGCATCGCTAGCTCTATTGTAACATAACATGACATACTAACTAAAGCTAAATATCAACACAAAGACACCTTTTACAGTCTGCGCTGCGTCTACGTTTTCTCGTTTGTCTGCTGTCTTGCGTTTGCACTGAATACTATTATGAGAGTACGATCTGCATCCGATGATTTCGCGACAGGTAGAGCTTATTTGTGCCGGCCGTTAAACATTAGTGACTTGCGTTTGTTGGAAACATCCCACTCAAAGCCCCAAAATACTTCCCCTGTTGAAATGTGCACAATTTGTCTTATCGATAAGGCGGGAGGACTTAATTCATGAAGGTGGCAATAAAGTTGTCCGGAAGACATGAACAAAATTTGCGCAGAACAGCATGACAGATATGCATTTGGAGATTAAACGAAGTTTCTCATGTGGGTCTCATTCCAAACACCAAAGTATCTTCCCCGTAACAAGACCCACATACCACGGTAATCATGGCAGTAGAAATGTACGCTGATAAATATTAAAACAAAACAAAAACAAACATGGGTCACTGCAAAACAAGTACGTCCGGAATTCAGATTAAAAAGAAAGGGCAAACTATTTGGATTCAATGACCTTTAAGTATATCTGGTTACCCTAGAAACTCAGCCACTAGGTTTCATGTCTGCGCAACACCAGCATTTTGCTGCAAATTTTCTGATTACCATAAATCCACTTAAAGAAAAAAAATCAAATGGCATCGGTTTCCAATAAAAATCACGTACACTATTCTGCCGACGACGTCCCAAGAAAATATTATTGTTTGTGGCAGGGCTAAACTTTTGCGGATGTTGTCTGAACAAAAACGAATGCAGGTTGTTTTCAAAGGCTCCTATATACAGGCATGTGAATTTTACACGAGTGACAGCTGAGTGTAAAAACCTATTTTTGCAGCACCATCACGAGCGACTGCAATACTTTTTGAGCACATATAAAACATCTTCTAAAAGAAAGCTTCGTTGTCTACAAGACGAGTGCATTGGAGCGTGTGTGCAGCTTTGGGAAATCGATTTGCGCTGAGCAATATACACGCAAAAAAAAGAGAGAAGATTTAAAAGAAAGGCGAGAAAAAAGGAATGCTTCAGAGACGGGGGCGTGTGCTATAGGCTCACCGGCGAAAAGGCTAGGGCTCTGTGAGCAGTGGTTCGAGGCTCGGAATAACGCAGCAGCCGTGCTTTTCGAGATTGTGTGCACTTCTCCATTCGATCCCATACGAAACAAATAACTCAGACTGACTAATTGTATGAAGATCAGCTCAAACGAAAGAACTGGGCTTGCTGTAGTTTCCCAGTGATAGGGCTCATTTTTCAGCGTCTACGGTGTGCCCAGCCTGGCAGCCTATGAGACCCACTGCCTCATTTTCTTTTTTACGTAAACCTATTAAATTTTTTTCACGCATATTTTTTGTGCCTGAGTGACCATCTTCACCCGCGGCTTTTTTTTTTAAGTTTTATATTAGATTACGAGAGGACGCGAAGCGTAAGAATTGAGAATATTTCGTTTCATAGAAGTTTGTTTGCCCTCAAAGTTCCCGCTCCTTTGTTTGCGTTAGCTCAACAAATGACTCACATGTACGATTTTTCTTTGTGTGAGCAGAGTACAGTTTCTGTACACACATATTAAAGGGGAAAAAAGTAGGCCAGATATGTGAGACCTACGTGGTAGGCCTGTCTTTGCTTTGCAGATAAAGGAAGTTGAAGTCACGAATTCAGTGGACACTCAGATAAAAGACACAATAGATGAGTAAACAAAAAAAGTGTTTTACTCTCAGTATAGCGCTCTAGCAGGCACCGTACCCGCTGCTGTAATCAGCTAGCGAGTTTGTTTTTATTGTAGGGCCTCACAAATGCACAGTAAGTACTTAGAGCTTCTGTGGTGATCCAACTATGTGCTTTGCACAACAGGACTCACGGATAGGTCGAAAAGTCAATTAAAGAGTATTTCAGGATATGATCGGGGGTGATAGTGAACGTCAAGCAATTATGGTTATAATAAATTGACCTTAGCGGTTGCTTGCTCTCTATGGTAATGAAGGAAACCAAAAAAAACAGCGTCTGCAAACGTTGGTGTTATTCACTCGCCTGATCCTCTTCATTTCGCTCGTGCTTAACGACTGGAGTGTTCATAAAAAATGAACTTTGATGAGGCAGCAAACTGAGCTCACAGTTAGAAGTTGCGAGATCCTCTAACCATTCCTAACCACATTTTGCTATCGTATGGCGCTGTCTATGCTGACCAGATAGATAGATGTTTAAACTTGCGCATCATTGAGCATAAAAACACAGTTAAAGGTGACCTGTTTTCTACTCACATGGGCTTATATTGCAGGAGCGGCGGGCACTTAGTGGATTTTTTCTGGCACCTTAGCTGTTTTTCGCAATTAGAAGGACATGAGCCGATAAATATATCAGGCATTTCATATTACAAAGATGGGATCTTGGTGTGTTAGTCAGCCGTCACTGGCCCTCGTTGATTAGAAGATATCATTTTCGGGAAACTGATAAGAACTTCACCCGAACCGATAGGGGAAGTTCAACGCCTCGTGTCGCGTCTTTCTTTGGATCGAACCGATGTGTGACGTTAGCGAGTGATGTTTTTTTTTTCATTATCGCTGACACAGTTTATTTTGAGAATCGGCTTCTTTTTTACGTAAAACTTCAGTTGAATACGAGCGCTTGTGTTGTGTATCTCGACTCCGTGTCATCGTCTACATTTCACTCTCTTCGCATATTATGGATTTTTGAAGTGCTCAAGCATATATATATTTTTTACCATTGAAAGCCCTGGTTCATCTAATAAAGTAGCCTTCGATCCTGGGCCACGGACTTGAAAAAAAATCCGTGAATTCTACACATTTCGAGGCTTTCGAAAAAAGAGCTACGTGTAGCTGTGTTTCCGAACCACACCCGTCCACTCTGTCGAACATATGCCACCTAGACGCTTCGGTTCTCACGGCTCTTTGTCAATAAGAATGAAAAAAAAAACTGTGAGTTCGTTCTAGCTGATTTTTGTTGTTAGTTTCACAGGGTGCCAACGATTTCGGCTACTGCATTGAGTCATGCTACTCTCTGATTTGTCACGGGGGAATTCTGAGAAGTGGAGCGAAACTTGAGAGGCCAGCGTGTCTGCATAAAACTCCCTACACATGAGAAGACGCAAAAGAACTTAAAACTTGGTGTCATTCTCGTGTCATGCCCTTCTCGGTATTGTTATCTCCAGGTCGCAACGAATCGTTAAGTGTACAAGGAATGGTGCTAGTCAGACACATCGATTGGGGGTCGATGGCGCATGTCCGCGGACCGGACGTCTTTGCAAAGAGGAAAAAAAAACTTCTTCAAAGCCTATAAATTTTGCCTCTCGCTTACGAATACTTCGTGATCGACGTTCTTCAAAAAAAAAAAAACCTGCAATCAGGAATTCTGTCTGAACTGGCCTCTTTATACCAGGCGTTTCTTTTGAAAAACGATGAACAATAACAAACCTCAAAAAATCGGAACACAGGGCAGTTTGAGAGGTAACAAGAAAGCAAATTTGACAAGCTCCTAGTTATTCTTTCAGATATACTGAATTCGCTTCCGTCTCTTGCTATAGCCCCTCGTCATGAATTCATTGTGTTGCTAGCTTTTATTTTCAGGCTCGTGTTTTTTTTATCGTATTTTTGCGGAGTTTTATTGGTCATCGTTAAAACGAACGCTTCATTCGAAGAGGTGAGCAGGAATTGCTCTGCAGAGCAATACATTTTTTCTAATTCTATGTACTTCGGATCAGGTGCTAACTAGCGACGTTCATAACTGAATTCACTTTCATATTGACGTTCTTACGGCATCGGCTGAGAAGATTTTTTTGTTTATTTTAACATTTTCGGACCAGTCAAAGTTGGTTACTTTAGATACAAAAACAGCATTGGAAATAACCTATCGTTCTGACTTAAACAGAACCGATAGGGAGAGAAAGAGAGACTGAAGAAAAGAGGGAACAAATAGAAAATGGCAGTAAATAAGATAAATAAAGCGGAGTGTTATTACAAGTACCAATAATTCGTTGGGTTGCCTAAAGCTAATGCAAAGCTAATAACTGTGAGAGGAGTGTTTCATAAGGAAGTGCAAGATGATGTGGCCTCATAAAAAAGCTCATCGTACCACGTATATCTTGCCACTTTGTTTAAAACAAAGGAGAGCAGAGTATTGACCGTGAAGTGCATCGAAGCAGATACCGAGGCTGTGGGAAAAAGTTGGGTGATTACCCAGAAGGTCGCCAAGTCTGCTACCACAGACTGCTACTACAACCCCCCAAGATATAATGTTCTTCTAGACACCTTGCAAGGACTCTGATGGTATGGCTCACTGTTCATCAAGAAATTATCATGATTTAGAATGAAAACCAACCAGACAACTCACTTTCGAGATATGCTCTCTATGAAAATGCGGGAAATACCACGTACGGGAATGAATGTTATGCGAAGCAAGTGAATGCAAGGTGAATGTGTTTTATTTTATTTTATTTAACGAGGCGTTATGAAGTGGCACTAAATATAAGTGCAAATCCACGCACACACATATGTCAAATAGCCGCGTGTGTTTTATGTTAGCAGTTGTTTAAAGTTGTGTAACCACGCCAGCATCAACAAGGATATTAGTAAAAACAGAGCCGGTAAACTGATTTGCAGCGCTGGCGTTTCAGATGGTGCGTGCGAGAATGATAGCCTTCAACACTACCACACAAATCAACCTAAGCGGATGGTACCTATTTACCATTCACGTTAATATACATTACAGCTGTATCATAAAAGTGCATATGTAATGTTTATAAAATCGGATAACCAGTATTGCAAACATGTGCACAATTGACGTTACACGAACGTTAAAGTCTATTTGAAAAGTATATCCGAGGCCTGGTGTGGCTCTCAGTAGAATGCTTCGTTGCCACGCAGATTGCTAGGGTTCAATTCTTGGTGGGACACTGACATTTACTGTTTGCATTCGTCCGGTCAACGCTGCCTATGGCCGCATTTTCTTAAGGCTCAAGCGTTAGAGGTACCCGTATGTCTTCTCGCTGTTCCTGTGTAGATATGAACTATTACCTGTAGCACATACCCGCATATCGGTGGCACATACTCGCCCTCTTGTTTGTGCCACTGTGCTTTGGAAAGTGTTTGACGACGTACGCGACGAGATTGCGACACTATTCATTGTCATGACCAGTGAGTCGTGCTCGACAACCATCTTACCATCTCGTACTAACGTTCGTGTACCCCTAACTAAGGGGGGTGATCATGAGAGCGCCCAGACATTTGTGGATAGATAGATGTGGGCATTAAGAAAAAGCTGACATCGGCAGCGTTGACCCAACGAAAGCAAAGGATAACTTTCTGGGCCCCAGCAGGAATCGCACCTCAGCATAATGCGTGGCAATCAAGTATTCTAATCAAGTATTCTACCACAGCGCCATGCCAGATCTCGAAACAACTTTTTAATTACACCTCATTGTTCGTGAAACCTCAACTGTGTTTGCAGTGCTGACTGAACAGTTTTAGCACAATAACAATAAATGGTTCGTTTCGCAGAAATTTTAACGTCAATGCCGTCGATTCTGAGCGAAAAGTCAACATCTTGTTCGTGACTGGGAAATCTAAAAAAAGATGCAAATAAAACAAATAATTCTGAGTGGGAGTAAAGATCGAACCCTGGCTGTTTGCGTGGCGAGGAGGCGTTCCACTAGACAGCCACACCTTCGCTTGAAAATAAAGCGAAAATAACTTCCATGTTTTACACACACGTGTCCCGTATACAGGTTTCACAGTACAACACGTAATATCGCAGTAATATTGATCGCGCGGTACAAGCAGTCTGGCGAAAAAGCTGGCCTCAGCAGCGTTGATCCGATGAATGCAAAGAATAAATGTCAGGTCCACTGCAGGAAGGAAACCCAAACATTCGGTGTGGCGATCAAGCGTTCCACCACAAAGCCATGGACGCCATGTTTTGGAACTATACTTCTCTAATACACCTTAGTGTTAGTGAAACGTCGATTGTGGTTGCAGTGCTGACCAACGAATTTTATAAAGACTACATTAGCACTCCTACGGTACAGCTTCCACCTCGGGTTAAAGTCAGTTGTAGTTTAGCTCCATTCGCTGACTATTGATTCACTATTGATTGATTGACTAATAGCACTGTCCAAGGCTACCATCATTGTGAGCGCCCGCGCTTTATATCAGCTTATCGCTTCTGGTGTTGCTAATATTTATGTTGCTGTTGGAATTGTTGCGCAACTGTAAATAACTTAATATAAAACATATGTGGCCTTTTAACGTCTGTCTGTGTCTGCATTTGTATATATCTATAGCTACACTTCCTAACGTTTCGCACAATAAAAACATCACAACACACTCGCATTCCACCCGCATGCTTCGCATAACATAGTTTCCCAAGGTACGTGCATGGGACCTGTAGGATTTTTTCGCAATTGTTCAAATGAATCGTACCGTACCACTGTATCTGAATACTTCTCTTCAGTGCTCTTTTAACAGAAACAAACAACTAAAGCCAGAATTCAGTGCCATGTTGAGAAAAACAGTTCTTTAAGTATATTTCTTCAGTGTATTGGTATGCATGGGAGCCGCATATTGACAGTTAAAGAAGAAAAAAAATAGCAATATATTCACGGTGGAATGTCGGCAGACTGCATAGAAAGAAAAAACAAAGTCTCCAGATTTATGTTACCTGCGCCTGATAATGCAAATGAAGAGTGCGCAATACGAATGAAAAGAAACAACTAACTTCAATTTATCTGCATGTCATCCGATATGCTTACGGAAAATCGCGCGAAAGAAATATATAAAATTAACTCTCACCTCGGGAATGGAGCTGCATGCTGTGGAGTCCCGGACGATTTACAGCTCGAATTCTGCTCTTCGCACGCTCTCTCAGCCGAACTCGGGAAACTGCATCCCATGGAGCTCCTTAAATTTATGGCTCCGCGAATGGCTTCGACTAAGGAAACGGCTGCAGCCGCAAACTCGTCAGCTTTTCCGGGCCGATTTGACCGTTCCCTGTTCAGAGCAACGAATAAAAACAATAATAATAACAAAAAAAGAAGAGTGACATTCGTCTTTTTCTTAGAACATCTCTGGTTTTATTTATCCTCGGGAGTTCAATTTGTGCCTGTGGACTCGTGAAATGAAGTTAAAAACATTAATATAACCACAGATGATATACCGCCCAGTGCTCTCTGCACCACTCTCCTAACAATTTGTCTTTTCACACCTTGCTTGGCATCTGAGGCACCAAGAGAATACATTTGATACACAGTGGTACCAGCTCCTCGGCTAAAGGTGACCATCCCGTGTAATGCAAATGGTTTGTAGGTGTAGGACCACGGTACGACTTGGTTGCGCCGCAGTATTTGGTTGACTTTTGTTTACATTGTGCGGTAAGCTTGACGAGGCGTGCCAACCACTGCGCTGCAGTTGCTCCGGCTCACAGCATTGATTTGATGGCACTCGGTCTTAGCGGGTCCGACCGAATTAGCCGTGTCCGCACACGCACCGTATGCACGCCCGGCGCCTCCCTAGGTGCTGCAGTGACTGAGAATCACCAATCACCGGGCTTCCAATCACCAAACGGGCTTCCAATCACCGCGACGTATATATACGTCGCGGTGATTGCAAGCCCGTTCGGCATCTTGGGTTCCTATAGTCGTATCGGCATGTCCACGACTATTTCCGCGTTAATCCGCCGCCCTATACGGAAGACAGCTAATTTAAAAAGTGTTTTTGTAATTTTAATGCCCGTCCTTATGTAAATTTTGTACAATCTGTAAATACAAGTTTTTCGCAGTCTACTAGATCTTCTCAAGCATTTCAACTCTATCTTCAAGCGATCAGCAAGTCAATCGCCGCTATCTGCCTAGCGGCAGCACGTTCCGTTCTCCAACTTTGATATACCCCCTCGGGTGGTGCATCTTGGGCGCCGAGTGGGGAGAGTTGGTTTCCTAAGATCGAAAAGAACCTGGGTTTTACTGTGGGACGGATGCGTGTAACGTTGTTCAGCATTTAATTGTACGCGCTTCGTTACTTTTCCACGTAGACGACTAGGAAGTATCCGCAACCATGCCAAGTTAATTTAGTTATATGCTGCAGTTGTTTTTGTTGGCGGTTTTGGGCCGCACTGGTTCCTCTTTCTATGGAAATGTTTTGTTGTTGTGATTGTTTTTCTCCGTCCTTCGTGTACCGCCTCTAAAGAAGTGGCGGCCGAGAACATCCGTAATCTGAATATACAAATTGTCCGTAATCTTCTGTTTAGTTTCTCTGCGTTCAAATATAATGAATACGAAATAATAACCGTGTGCAACAGAAGAATGTTCGTGGTTAGCTCCTCTGTAAACGACCGAGCTTCATTGTTGCTTCGGTCTTGGAGAAAGCGTTCCTGGTAAGAACAACTAATGATCTTGAAATCATGCGCTGGGGATTTCATGTAACAACGTCTGAAGTGGCCGCCACCTTCGACCAGTGCCAGCGCCGACCCAACACGTCTGCCACCTTGAAGAATCGTAGTACAGTCAGACGTGCTATGTTCATTCCTGAACTGAATTAAACGATTCTTTTAATCTGCATGCAGCATTTGTCTGCTGGAAGCGAGCATCCTTAAAGAGGTAACGAAAGTATTTTACAATTGCTGCCAAGAAGCCCCTCGTCTAACACCTATAGTTAGGCACAGGGAGGAAGGACAAGAAGAACAAGACAGAAGGCAGGGAGGTTAGCCCGGCACATGCCTGGTTTGCTACCCTACGCTGGGGGGATGGGAAGGGTGTATAAAGATGTGTGAGAGAGAGAGAGAAAGAGAGGAAAGAGAAGAGAAAGCGACAAAAAAAATGCCGTTAACTTTTGTGTAGGGCCACAGCTGCATACGCGTCAGCCCATTGACTGGCACTGCTCCTAGTTGAGCACGGTACTGCCTTCACCAATGAGATCGTGTTTAGCAAACTACTTCACCCGAAAGTGATATAACAAAATGGAGGCGACAAGAATGCGTAATTGATCGTTAGCTCTATGACCACAATATACCGTCCTTGCCAGGAGTTCCGAGAAATGGCAGGACTAAGTCGAGTCTTCCCAAATAGGACGCCCTCTTGCAAAGAAATATAAAATGCAATAATGTACCAAGAAATTAAAAATATAATTATATTATGCCGCATCTCTACAACACTTCAGTGAAAATTTTGCACGTTGTAGCACCTCAAAGGAAAAGAAAATGCGCGCAAAGTAATGTTGAATATAGTAAACCACCTAAACCACATCTTAACGCGTCGCCTGTATCATGTGCGTTGCATCCTCATACGCAATGTGTGGGAATCTGCATGGATATGAGAACTCAGCTCTTTAATTGTTTCTTCAAAATTCTTACACAACCACTGGCTGTGGCTGCTTTTTCATTTTTAGCTATCAGCAGAAACTAAGAAAAAAAAACTTGCATTAATTCTATAGCGAGACCCATTCAAGGATCGTTTCTGTACGGCCTTGTTGCAGAACACGTTAAGAAAAAAAGCCAAGCCTTTCAAGGAACGCTGTGAAACCACTGTAACAAATTTCTAATGGTAGAAAACTTAAAAAAAAGGCTCGTTTTCACCAGCAGCTTCCTAAAGTTAACTCACGGAGAGAAAATACTGTCATCGTTTTTTTTTTTACAAGAGCCATGCATGATTCAGAGAGCGCTCAACTATCACTGTTTGAACTACTGCACACTGCTGTTTCTTTTATTTCTTGCGACATGTCTGTTTCACTGTGACAGAGGAAAACAGGAAAAGTAGCTGCTTTTATGCAAGCAACCGTGGCCAGACTAAGTGCTGCGACCGCGTGATGGCTTTTCAGAAATGCTTGAAATAAAAACACATTGAAAGACAGATGGCCAAAAAAATAAGTACACAAACAACAGTGCTGTTTCAAATTAAAGTGCGGCGTACTAACTCGGCCAAGCATCCAATTTACTGAAATATACTACTCTCAATGTGATGATTCTGAAAAAAAAAAGAATCATATTGAGAACAATACCACAAACATAAGGTTTCTCGCGCGAGGGCCCAGCTGCCGTGAAAAGAAAAATGGGAAATTGGAGAAATGGGGGGGGTTCGCCAAGAGTAGTAGTGGTGTGAGACTTGGATGCTAAACACTGTATACTCGACTAGACTAGAAGCTTGTCTTATCCATATAATGTTAATTATATTTGACAGTTAGAAGGAGTCTTTCGAGAACCAAATAATTGGAAAAAATGGTCTGTTTTTACATGTAAAACCCTCATTATGAGGCGCACCGTACTGTGTGAACATGAACTTGGGAATTAGAAGTGCACGAATCTTCTTGCTCGCTTCCTGCATTAGGAAATGAAATCACCGGGAAAGGGAAACGAACAGTTGACTTGGATCGTTCTTGTGGCACGGGAACACCATAGGCGCCAAGCCACCAATGCGGGTCAACTAGCTCTTGCTGCATGCCATCGGCAACGCGCAGGAATTTCTTGCGATACGTGATAACTAACAAGGGGATTAGGCGCGCGCTCTTCTGCCTTATCGCTCCGTGTCTCGCGGGGAATCTTATCGCGGCTGAAGTGCAACTGCGCAGAGTGATTAGGATGAGTGATGACTCAAGTACTGGCTGAGATAAAGGTAGGGATTCGTAAAGCTAGCACCCTGACTAACCTGCTGGCGTTATTATGCGCAAGTATTGAAAATGAAACAAGGAAATGATACACAAGCGTAACGATGCTATTCATTAAACATGTTTGCATAGTGCCTTATGGATTTGCCGAAGATGGCTGGATGGGAGGTGACCGAAATGTTGCTCTGTTCTGTTTTTTTTCAGCTCAGTCAACTGATCAGACATACCACACTTTGCTACAAAAGTTGAGTCAAAGTCAGTCACCACCCTCACCGTACGCAAAGTTTCTGACGGTGTTTCGTCTCTACTTTGTATAATGCCCGTTTGGTTCGTCTGTCTACTCCAACTGTAAGTTCTGTTTTCTTCTGCTGACACGGTAACATATCAACGAAAGAAAAATAAGAAAATCAGTTATACGGAGATAAATCAGAAATGCACTGAAGAACTAGCCTGACCATGTTTGCGACAACTTTCTAGCTGGAAAATTCAACATAGGAAAGGCAAAAAAAAATTGTCTTGTCCTGTATTCTTTCTCGTAATGCCATTTGGGGCTAAAACGTTATCAGCAACAATATAATGGACTATAGGTAGCCGACCGAATGAGTCATTGAAATGCTTTTATTTGTGTCATTTTACTACACATCATCTCATTTATGACTCATTTTGATAATGGTTACTTGCTCACTTTTTCGTGTAGACAAACAGAAGTGTAGTTTGTTGATTTCTATACCAAAATCTCATGCTTTTGTACGTACTCTTATTATTTTTTTGCAAATTATTGAGGGGTTCTCGACGACAGTAGCTTCACATTGCATATAAAAGCATGAAAATATAGACAAGTTATATTTGATATTTATGAGAGTCAAGTATGGAGTACCAAATAACTGGAAACAACACGTTGTGTTAATATTACATATTTACACCAGCAACAAATTCAAGAAGTTGCATCAGGACCTACACAAGGGCCATCTGATAAAGTTATCACACTTCCCAAGATACCCTAATCCAAGCCCCATTACCTGGATTATCTTCGACAGAACTATTGGTCATGCCGTACCAGTCCCGCTAATGGCTCTATTGTGTTTTGGCAGGCCATTAGCGTTGAAGAACGACCCTTGGTTCAGAGCCTCTTGAACGTGCCTCTCAACCTTAATGGTCTTGAAGACGGTCAAATGGTTCGGTTCATTAAAGTTCATATTATGTTGCCTCGTTGGAGGAACCCAGTTTAATGAGAAACGAGGCTTAACGCAACGTTCCCACGTTGCGCGCACTTGGCGTCCCAGTCGTCTCGCTCTAGTACGCACACCAATATACGCGCGCCTGGCCCGACCTAAAACCGAGTTCTTTAAAGGCAACGTCGAAAGATTAGATGTCACGGCACGCAAGAAAACGTTGAATGGTTACGGTGCTTCGATACTGATGCTGATGTTACAAATATCTGATACTAAAAGTAAAGATATTGCATACATCTATCGATAGGCAGTCTTTCATTTAGATTTGCGGCTTGTTCTATAACGTGTTATAAAAACATCCCTATCTAGCCAGACTGAATACAGTTGTAGATAACTGAGAAGCTTAGTTTTCTCAGACCTCGTCATCTCTAAGCTTTTAGCGCAGAATATACGCCCACAACAGAAAAGATTCCTCTTAACCGCTATCGTGTATGTCTGAATGAACAAGTGCAAGTCACACGCATTCATGTTGAATAACGTCACCACTCAGGGACGCGTAGACATAGATTCCTTGTATTATAAGCAGAATTTCATTCGAAAACTCGCTGTGCGCAGTTCACTTGGCCTGACCTTAGCCGCCTTCTCCGTAAACACTTACAGTGCCAGTATGAATGAACTTTGCGTTATTTTTAATTTAATGCTGTTTTGTGGCTTAGCGAATTCCTCGCTGACAGCGTCACTTCTATACATATCTATATAAGATTATGTATTTAAGTGGAATTTCTGGTTTTTCTGCTCATAATGCTGGCCTTTAATGTGTCTAGCTTTCTACAAAAAAATCTTCTCTGTGTATTCTTTTATGAATATTAGGGCCCCAGCAGCTGCTAAAAATTTAGCGTTAAAGAAAAATTCTTTTGCTTACACTGGCCACCAGAAACGGCCATTCAAACTAATAGTGACAGCCTTTGCTAAAAAAGTAACCTGAGAATAAATGACATCTCGCTGCAATATTTAAAGTCTTCATCAGGAGTATACCAGCCACACTGCGCATTGGTCTTTTAGATCGTACGGTTATTTAATGCCATTTACGAGGCCCACATGACACTGTGGATTTCAGAATGGTGTCCACGAAATTCCTGTCAAGTTCACAGGCTGTCAGATTGTTTATCGTTTAACAAAGCCTGATTTAAACAGCCCGCATCGGACGTGCAATCGTAGGCAGTATGCACCCTATGCACTCTCGACAAACGTAGTACGTTGGTGCGTATTCAATTTCTGCGAAAATGCAAGATCTTACTTTGTTTCAGTCGGTAAAAAAATTTTTGCGGCTGAACGTGGTTGTTTTCTATGATGTTTATCTTGGCAAAGTTAAACAAGTTTTTTAGTTCGATTTCAAATGCTCGAAAAATAACTATATTCACTGTAAAAAAAAGTCACAGCTTTGCCGCAAAAGCGAAGCAATGAACGCGATAGCAATGAACTGGAAGATCACGCACAGAATTGCAAGCAGTTCGAAACGAGCCCCGCGTTCCTCACACACAAATGACGCATGAAATGAACTCACAGGTAAAGATGAGCGCGGATAAGCTTGATTGAATAAGCTTGAGAAGACTTAGATTACTTGCTAAGCCACTGCCCTCGATTTGCCCCAGAGACGAACACTTTTTCACGCGTTGCGATAATTGGACGATCGGCTGATCTGATGGATTGATAGGAGGGGTTTAACATCCCAAAACCACCATATGATTATGAGAGACGCCGTAGTGGAAGGCTCCGGAAATTTCGACCACCTGGGGTTCTTTACCGTGCCCCCAAATCTGAGCACTCGGGCCTACAACATATCCGCCTCCATCGGAAAAGGAAAGAGAATAAGCGTCTCAGTTGTTTTTTCGTTGTGTCTGAAAAGGGCACCCATTTCGCTAGTGGAGGCTGTGCAATGAATGATGTGACCTTTGTGCGCCCCGTAACTGCAACAGAATCGTTCCACTCAAGACCAACGCCAGCCAAGACTTATGGTCCTCCCCACCGGGAGATAAGGGCGCGCAAGAGAGCGCCACTACCTTCCTCTCCGCGGGCCAAAGTACGCGTGAGAGATGAGAGCCGCCACGAGCTCATTGCGCCATCTTGCTGCTATTCCTAAAAACACGATAGTCCCCCCCCCCCCTCAAGATGCCCGCGAACAGTGGTAAGTGGTAGATATAAATAGCTTGCCATTTAAATGTTGATAGAGGGAACTTTTGGCGGCTCAGTGGTTAACGCCTCGCATTCACGACGAGGAGGTCCCACGTTCAATTCCATGCGCTGGAGTCTTTTTAGGGGCGAAGCTCCTTATGGCGTGGCTTGCGCATCCCTTGTAGTACGTAACCACCAGTGGCACATACCCGAAATAGCGGTCCTTACGACTTATACCTCCAAGGTGGTTCCGGTGAGAGATTTCTTCTGTGCGTTGTTGAACAATAAAAGATAGTGCTCAATGCACATGTTAATGGCTGCTAAGGGATAATGAAAGATAGGAGCAATCGGCCTTTAGGTAACGCGCACGCTGCAATCCCCATTAGCAGCTATTGGTATGTACATTGAGCACGATCTGACAAGGAAGGGTTGCTACGTTATACTCGCTGGGTGTAACCTCCTTGGTTTTAGAAAGGTTTAGCGAGCGTTGGGCTGCATAGCCATGAATACAGTGAACTAGTATATACCCTGAACTCGAGGTGGTTAAAGGTGGGAAGTAAACCCGAAGCGCAAGCCGTAAGAAAGTGTGCACGTGCCACCTCCCGTTTAGTGCTTGAAATGTCCGCTGGATGGCGGTGCTTCTATATGGAGAATATATGATGAAAAGATGCGAGATGGTGGTACTTGGAGTGCTGAATAGATGGACGAACGGACACACAGACAGATGCATGAACGGACGCATGAATGGCTGCACAGATGGATGGACGAACGCAGGGACGGACGCACGAACAGACGCACGCACGGACGGGTGGATGGATGCATGGACCTTCCGTCCGTTCCTGCGTACACAGGCGTACGCAGGAATGGATGGAAGCAAGAACGAATGGACGGACGAATGCTTCGCCCCACTCCCCATCATTCACTCCGTGGATATGCTGCCATTTTTTTTTTCAGGATTTCCCCCTTCCTTTCATTTTGATATATATACGTATACATATGCGGTGCATGACGCTGACGCCGACGGCGAAATCCAGCGGAGGGGTTCCATATAATTGCTTTCACAATAAAAAAAAAAGACACTTACCTCGTCTGTTAAAATCAAACGTACCGTGGTTGTGTCGCCAACGATCGACGGCATGTATTGATTCCGGTAAATCGCAGCAGCACGTTCTGAACATTATGTAGCAACTGCAGTCAATCGCTAAACAACGTCGTCACGATAACTGCTCTACAGCATGCAATGGGCTTAAATAGAAAACGCCCGCCTTCCACAATGCCCAAAGCTGGAGCTATTACTTAAGGAGCTAGACATATAAAACGTCAGCCATCCTTATTTGGCTTCGCGCATAGGTACCGGATGTCTTGGTTTCCGATTAATCTTGATGGCAAAGTGGAGATGGTGAGAATAGTGCACGGCCCATGAACTTCTACTTCAGTGAAATATTATGAGCTACTGGTCATTGAAAGACTCGCTGCAATACTTTCACCAGCAGCACAATGAATACGCAACTGTAGCCGGTAGAGGAAGCCGCCCAATTTATCGGAAAGCCCCTAATTAGTATTCAAACGACGAGAACAATTTATACATTAATCTAACGTCCATGTCATAATCTTGGGGTAATAGTCATAAGCGCTGGAGACGACATCGAAATCTCAGAATGCAAAAGTCGTGCTTAGTTTAATCCAGCAGTAATGGGTTTTTTTGTGAGAATGAACGTAAGCGCACGTTGTTGTGCAAAAAAAAAGAAAGAAAGTACGAAGCAGAAAATCGATTGAACGTTCGTCCGGTAAAACTCATCGCGAACTCTGTCGTGGGATTCATAATGGAAACATGCCACGCTTAAGCATTCCTTGCGAAGCCGGTTAATTGCGTACAGCAGGTGCGTATAGTTACGCGTGGCGTCATGACGAAGCTACAACACAAAAAACCGTAACCCCGCCTCCTAGGCATCCACGACCAATTGCAATAAAAGAAAATTGAGCCGTAACTTTTGATAACCGAAGACCAGATTGCTACATATGGTTACAACTTGTGTGCTGGAAGCCATCGGTAAGCCTCTTACTGTGCATGCTGATGATTTTCTTTAATATGTAAATGAGTGGTATATTATTACGTACTGCATGGCATATTAACTTGCTTTGGTGTACTGTTTTTCAAATATTTTGTAACAGGACTGCTTGCATAATTACAATTCTTCTACTACGCTAACAAAGGCATTTTTACGGAACTTGCATATATGGTTTTTATCTCTTGCGAATATGGCTCGCATTTGCTATACTTTGGTATTTTTTGTTTGTGTTTCTTCCTACACGAATAATTTATAGGCTAAATGCGCTGTTTGTTCATGTAATGAGTGCGTGAATTTTTTTGGAGAAAAACAAACAAACTTGGTGGATGCCTGAGTATCACCTTCAAGAGTGTTTCACTTTCGCTTCTCTCATATATTACTCCGACAGGCACCTTTGAAGTAATTGAATGAAAGAAAAAGTAGAATGCGACAGCTTAATGAGCCCGGTTCACATTACCTTCTAATTCGCTAATTAGCATTCGCATATCGATTAACACCTTAGCTGTCGCGAAAGAAATAAATAACTTTCACTGTTTTATTTATTCTTCGAGGCATTTCGCTAAGGGTCCACTACGCATTCGTAAGGTGCCAGACGCATTTGCAGCTGCAAATTTTGTTGGTGCTGTTGCTGAAAGTGAGAAAGCAAGAACTTTCCCTAACGATCAAGTTTTAATTACACCCATTCACACGTGATTCACGTGTTTACCACCTGATGCAATTCCAAGCCTCTGCCACGCAATTTTACGTGTTACACCACTCCCTACGCAGCATGACAACTGCTTAGAATATTTATCCGAATTAAGTTCAAGCAGTGGTGGGACTCTGTGGTAGGACACCAGCATGCCCCGCAGAAGGACTGAGTTAAATTCCGGCTAAGGGTGATGTTTTTATTGTAAACACACACACACACACACACACACACACACGCACACACACACACACACACACACACACACACACGCACGCACGCACACACACACACACACACACACACACACGCACGCACACACACACACACACACACAAACACGCACGCACGCTGATTGGTCAGAGCACTCAGTATTTGCAGAAGCACCTCAAAAACGTCTTTACTAGTAACGGCTTGATGCACACCTACTAAATGACTCGTAAAACTTGGTGAGTGTGAACAGCTTCTCTGAAGCTGTTCTTCACGCCCGCTTACGCCAGCTTTAGTGGCTCGCAATAGTGTAACAAATGAAAGAAACAAAATAAATTGAACTATAAATGTAATGAGTGGGAGTTAACGTACTGCTGCAATCGTGTCGGCAAGATTAGTAGCTTCAGTTGACGCAGGAATTGCGTCAGACAGATCATGAGATGGAACGAACTGGCAAGCGCTTCGCAGAAACGTTTTTTTTTTTGTTGTTGCTGCAAACAGTGAGAACTATTCATCGAGTGATAACATTATACGACTTCTGATTTCACCCGGGATGAAACGTACAATAAAACGAATTATGTCCTCCCGTTTTCTTTTTCGTCTTTTTTTTGGTTGCTTAAGGTCTTGTGTCAGAGTATACGACGCTTGACCCGCGTCACAGCGTTAAAACATTGGGATTTCCCTCTCTTTTTTTTCCTCCACTTCTTCTCTCTCCCTCATTTTACCACCATTTCACATAACCGCGTTACCGGAAGACCCGCTATCGAATCGCTCTGGAGAGCAAGGTGCCAGATAAGATGTGCAGCAAACAAGCTAAAAAACAACGAGATAGAAGCTTTTGGCAGGTTGTTAAGAAACCCGCGTGTCCATCGAACTCGCCCCCGCTGACATTCTGTGCAAAGCCCAAAGACGCTGGGTGGGACTGTCGTCTGCGGCCGCCATCGGTTGGCGCGCAGCACATTTTCCGGACCACGCACAAGTTGTAAACAGTCTCCCGTGGTCCTGATAGCGCGCGCGCATCTGAAATCGGACGCCGATGACACCAGCTCGGAGCAGCGACTGCTCACAGGCTGTTTGAGCCAGATACGTCTCAGCGGGAACTCCGCAGGCCGTGGTTTTTCCCCGATTAGTGGCTTCAGTTTTGCCGCTGTTTCTTGGGATCGCAGCCACCTTATAATTCTTAACGTAGGTTGATTTTTTTATAACATGCTTGGCACGTAGGTCTGATACAACGAAAGTAGTAAAGAAACAGCCAGTCTCACCGACACTATAATGCTGTTTTCAGGCATGTGGGAACGATTGGTGCCGCTGCGTTACTTTTCGGAGGTGGCGCTTCAGTGGTGATTTGGCCTGTCTGTAGGGTTTCGCTTCACCGAGGGTGCCAGTGTGAAAGGGGGGGCCTACGGCAACGACAGCAGCGAGTGTGGCAGTACACTGCAGAGCGCGCGCCACGCCCCCGAAATCTGGTGCCTCAGCTTCTCGTCGTCATCGTCTTGCTCTTCCATTCACCCTAGTGGTGGCAGTGCACGAGGACTTCAATCTATGGTAAGTGTTCACGGCTCCCACTGAACGGAGACCTATAGTGGCTTCTACATTCTGTCCTTGTTCGTGTAATAGAACAGTATTCCTTAGCGCAATCCTGTGATCAGCCCTTCAAGCACTGCAGCCAATATTCCGAATCCTATATTCAAGGCGTGGTTTTTTACTGTATCGTGTTGTGCAACGAGACTTCATGTCGCTGTCAGTTTACTATGAAATGGTTGGAAGCCTTCCGCTTGCCGATTCCGAACACGAAAAAATTTTACACATAATTAGTTCAATTATAATGTATTGTACTGGGTAACAAGGTAATCAGTGTGATCACGTATACTTTGTGCAACCGCATTAATTTCGATAAGAAATCAGGTTTTGATAATTGCGACAATTTTGAACTCGTATCTCTAGTCATTTCAATCGTATTGCATTATTGTAGCGTACGTTCTGCGTATGTGAATCTGAAGTGACCAAGCACTCGAGGTCTTCGTAACGTTGACTAATGACATCGATTCAATGTGAAGTGTTACGTACCATAACGTCTTTTAGGAAATATTGCACAACACTGTCTTGCACGACGTTGAAGTTAGTAAAAGTGATTTGTTCAAGACCCCTAATTCGGACAAATCCACGTAAAGCCGGTAATTTGACATCTCGTCGGGACATTGCGGTACCTGTCGTCGATTTGAATCTCGATTCTCTTCTTGCTTATTACATTCAATTTTTGTTTGGTATCAATGAGTTCTGACTAATTTAAGCAAATTTGATCAGGCCGAGTGCTTCAAAATCTAAGCGCCCTTGAGTAATAGCCGTGCGCTATGGCTATCTTGCTACAGCGTAATTTCTCGGCATGACGCTGGGGTTGTTCCTTTCCGAGGTTATCTAATGAACGACGCATCAGCGCAAAATTGTTGTGGAATTAAGGTTATAACGGTGTCATCACGAGACTTAGAGTAAAAACGATGTAGGAAAGACTGAAAAGCCCAAACACTTTAATCACCTTGAACGCACGTTTACTAAAGCAAGATATTTCGTTAAATGCGTCTTCTTATTCGTACTCGGTCACCAATCGAGGCGCACGCGCAACGTGCTTTTGGTAGCTTCCACTTACCACCGTATTCTAGAACGTCCCTTCACTCAACGCTTCACCTTCACTCAACGCTTCACCTTCTTTTGAGAAAGCCGATGAAAGCGCCCTCCCTAGGCACGGCAAGTCACTGCATATCAGCGATAATGTGGTGCGATTCTCGAGCAGCGGATGCAGCGTCATTTTCAGCCGAGAAGTGGCGCAGTGTTCGACTCTGTCCAGTAAAGGGTGAAAGTCGAGTCAATGAGCGGTTGTGAATAAGGAGGTTAGTGACTCGCAGATGATCGACAGCGTAAACATGGAATTCCGTGAGCGTTAGTGACTTCCCGAAGTACGCACATCCCAGAATGCTTTGTTCGATTGACCACGAAAGCCGTATATTTTCAGTGTATACTCTCATGTGTGGTTCAAATCGCGAAAGAGGAGTACTTACAGCATGTAACGTAGTTAGCGTTGTAGCCCCGCCGTTGTGATCTAGTGGCTAAGGTACTCGGCTGCTGACCCGCAGGTCGCGGGATCGAATCCCGGCTCCTGCGGCTGCATTTCCGATGGAGGCGGAAATGTTGTAGGCCCGTGTGCTCAGATTTGGGTGCACGCTAAAGAACCCCAGGTGGTCGAAATTTTCGGAGCCCTCCACTACGGCGTCTCTCATAATCATGTGGTGGTTTTGGGACGTTAAACCCCACATATCAATCAATCAGTAGTTAGCGTTGTACACTTGACAGTTACAGTCGGAGAAGCGAAGACAGCCTTGTGCTTAAGGTATAGCAATCAAACAACTTGGGAGCTTTATTACTGATGGTAAGACAACATGCGGTGTGGGCTCCCGACTAACTATCGCTAGGACGTAGTCTTTTGGCTTTTTACGCAATACTCTTTAGGTTAGAGAGCGACCAGGCTTTTTTTTTTTAGCGCAAAGGAAATTTTATCAACCAGTGAGTCTGATCCCGGAATGATAAAGCGAAACAACACCACGAAACATTTGTAATGAGTGTTTTTCTACCTCCAGCACATATGAAGTCGTATGTTCAAATGCTGCAAACTGTGAGCGCGCGGGCGGTTCATGTTCGAGCGCGGCGGTTTGCTGCGGATGCGTGCACTCCGCTGGCATGCGCCACGGCTCGTCTCGGTCCACTGGCGGCCACGACGGCAGCGCCGGTTTTCACCGCGCAACTTTGTTTACGTCGTAAGCAGCACAGAATTGAGCGGGCCTGAATAATATAATACGTACTATAATTTTAAGGAATGAACCGCGCACGACTGCATCGCAGTATGCGACCACGTTCAGCAAAGTGATCGACTCCATATGTTTGAATCCGGAAACGTGTTAGAGGTATTGAAAGTTTTTTTGAAGTAACTTAGATCTTGTACCATAATGTGTTGTATATTTACCTGTTAGTTTGTGCCTCCTGTATTGTTCCTTTTGTTGGTCATATTCTCATACTTTACCCCCCCCCCCCCCTCACTCCTGCCCGGGCTATTCTTAGCCTGCAGTATTTTCTAAATAAACAAATAAATAATGCAGCTTCAAGGCTTTTCCGCTATGCTGCGCGACAAAACGTTTTTTTTTTGATAAATTTAGGCAGTATCTAAAAAGAAAAAAAAAACGCCAGGCCTGCGCAGCACTGTCACAGCGAAAGCTCGAAGAGCAGCGTTTCAAAGCTTTTTCTCAACTCTTTCAGTAACTGCTACAAGCACACTTGCTGGGTACCCGCTACGTCATAAATAACCAAAATTTTTGTGCAGTAGGCTGGCATTGAATAGGCTATCCTTCACCATTCTTCGGAGAAGCGTGGCGTCCACTAAACAATTGCTAGGAATATTGCGCAATAATGCCTGAAGTGGTTATGGTCCACAGTTAATCAGTGATCTAGTACAAGCTTTTGTAATCGATTGGATAGTTGGGTGACCCACACTTTACGCAAATCGTATTGTGTGACGCCTGGATGTTCTTTTGCTGTTTTAAAACGCTTTGTTACTTCATAGTAGAGCGATTTTTTCCCCGATTTTCAAACTAGTTTCAAACACCAGCGTGACTCGGTAGTAGAATACTGGGTTTCCACGCAGCAGGCTCGGGTTCGAATGCCATTGTGTTCTTGTTTTTTTTATTTATGGATTTTTTCTTATTTCTTTCGATATTTGTTACGGACACCGGCGGCGGCGGGCAACCATGGCGTCGCACGTGACCTGTGTTCTGATCTCGAAAGATCTTTTGCGGTAAAATATAAATCCTAGTCGCAACGCGATAAGAATGTTGGAACATGTCACTACATTTCATTCTCTTTTCAATTGTACTACGACCTCATCGCACGTTCTGGCATTGTCGGTCCCTGATTGATGATTGATTTGTGGGGTTTAACGTCCCAAAACCACTATATGATTATGAGAGACGCCGTAGTGAAGGGCTCCGGAAATTTTGACCACCTGGGGTTCTTTAACGTGCACCCAAATCTGAGCACACGGGCCTACAACATTTCCGCTTCCATCGGAAATGCAGCCGCCGCAGCCGGGATTCGAACCCGCGCCCTGCGGGTCAGCAGCCGAGTACCTTAGCCACTAGACCACCGCGTCGGGGCCATTGTCGGTCCCTTTAACTACTGCTGTTAACGGTAGTTTTAATTGCCTAAACTGTTACGAATGCTTATTGTTGACGTTAAAATATATTTTCTGAACGATCACAGAAAGCACTTTCATTTTCACACATGTTTTTAGTCTCGTCAATGCTATCTGCTCTTCGCAGCTGTGACCGTCGAGGACGAGAGCCAACTAAATGATGGCGCAGCCAGATTCTCGGGCCTGTTGGCCTGTAGCTGTTTCCGCGTCTATATATGTGTTCGTGGCGATGATGCTAATCAAGTCCGAGTCGGTGATCTACATCGGTTTCATGGACATGCTGGACATCAACAGACAGGATGCCTCATGGCCCCTCACTCTGGCCATCATCATCTCACAATTAGCAGGTGAGTGCTGGCAGTTGCTCTTGTCCGCTTACTAAGCCGCCCGCGCGACGAAGAGAGGCTTTGACGACTGGCGTAAAAAGCTAATGCTCTCTGTTTTAGCTCTTTAAATTAATCTTTTTCTAACTTATTGATAGGATGTAGTGAATGTAGATGAGCGATTTGAGTACCTCTAGGTTAACACCACCTCCTCCAAGTCACTTGACAAAAATATTTCAAAGTAGTAAATTCTAAATAAGGGAGAGAAATAAAGAAAGAAATAAACAGAGATACGCAGAGTGATTAAGCTGTTAGATGTAACCAGTTTGTTCTCTGGCGCAGGGGGAGGGGGAAATTAAAGGCACTAAAGAGGATATAGAAAGAGCGCAAGAACACACAGTACCGTTCAGCCATGTGACCATGTATTTGTGTAGATGAATTTTCGTTCAGGCTCTCGCTATAGCGAGTAGGATTGAAAACAGAAAGCTGAAAACAATTCATAGCTGGTAGGGGTTAAATAGTGCAATATAACAAAAACTGAGAAAAGGGGGGGGGGGGGCAACACGCAGCGCTCGTGTTGTGTCCACTTGATCTCCCGTTTCTTTATGCCCCGTTTTGCACCTACCAGCTATAGATATGCTTCACCACACTTATGAACTGCCCATAGACTTCTGTATTTCCTTCCTCTTGCTCCTCACTTTCTATCTCTCACTTCCCACATGTAGGGTGGCAGAAAGCATGTCGAAGTCACATCCATATTAGTCGATCATTTTCATTCTCTCTCATTCCAGTAATTGACAATCTATCTCCTCTCTTTCAACCTTCATCCACTTCATTAGGCTTATTCGATGCACTTGTACTGCAAAGCTACCATTTTCATGCCACTTCCTTGTATGACTATCATTCGCTCCGATGCCACCATGCGCTGAAGGGCTTAAATGTGAATTGATCTGTAATTTGATATAAGTTTATCTGAAACAGCTGTTTTTATCATGTCACACTTTCTTATCGGCTCGCTCTTCTTCTGGGCGACATTGGATCTAAAAGTGTGTGAATGTTTTCTGTGCGCCGCAGGTCCCCTTTACGGCGTTCTGGGCGTGTGTATGTCTGAGCGCGCCATGCTAATATGCGGTGCCCTGCTGTGCGCACTCTCGGTTATGATGTGCTCACTGGCCAACAGCCTTCTGATGGTCGTCATACTGTACGGAGTTTTTTACGGTAAGAGTTGTGAGCCACATCTATGGTGCCGGCTACTCTTCTTTGTTGTTCTTGATACAAATGGACAAAAAAAGCAACATGCTCCTAATAGAAAACTAACGAGGCCAAGTGAAAATCGTTATGAAGACACTAAGAAGGGGTCTAAATGAAATGTTTCGTTTATATTAATTTTGTATATTTTAGATGGGATCCTTACACAGTTCATATAATTATGGCGTATTTGCCCGATGTTTGTCAAAATTTATACTAAAAATTTGCGAACACTTCAGATTTTGCTTTCAAAAGTATTACGTGATAGCATAGTCAGACACTGTTCACGCCACCTCCTCAATTACTATCCCTACTTCACTTCTGGATGGACACTTAAACCATGCCGCAAAGAAGGGAACGTTTGGGCACTTGTAAGTGTCCCTTTTTGAAACATCCCTGGAGGCCTACTGCAAGTTCATTTGCAAAGTACCCACTAGGACACATTTATTTATTTATTTATTTATTTATTTATTTATTTATTTATTTATTTATTTATTTATTTATTTATTGCGAGTTAGTGACGTACCCACTCGGCTTTTCTAGGGCAACATGCGCAGCTGCACACGTTAGTGCTTTTGTGGGCCCCTCAACTAACCTGGCCCTTACAAAGCAACTTTTGCATATTAACAGCATAATAAGTCTCTATAAGATTGAGACTGACACTTTAGCGCAGCGTCGATTATCAATTTCATCTAGAATTCTTCGTTGATGACACTAAATGGTTTTATATGATCCATCTCTTCACTCACATAGAAGAATGCTCCTACCACACACCTACGCTATCTTACAGGACTGGGAGTGGCGTGCGAAGAAGTGCTGCCCTTCACCGTGGTGGCCCGGCATTTCTTCAGGTATCGGGGCACCGCCATGGGTTTGCTCTTCGTCGTGACTGCTGTGTCGGGCTTTGTATCCCCGCTCATCACGGAGGCCTTGCGCCAGGCTCTAGAGTTCCGTGTCGCACTCCTGGTGCTCGGAGCCCTGCAGCTGAACATGCTGTTCGGCTGCATCTTTGTCAACCGGGTGCCGGCGTCCGGAGAGCCCAACGAACCCGAAGTCGCCGCTCCGTTGCGCAACGCCAGGTCTCGCAGAAGCAGCTTCCAAACAGCTTCGTTCGCTCACTCCTGCTCCAAGGACCTCGTAGCTTCACTTGCGATTCTCAACGAGTAAGTATAAAGTGTACCACCAGCACGCGACTTTTTTTTTTGGTGTGGAGGGGGGGGGGGTGCACAAGAGTCGGAATACAATAATATGTTGATGTGCTGTGTGTCTCACTTGTTGGCTTTAGCAACGCAGGATTTCATGATAAGATGGGTACTTGAAGACAAGAAAACACTTGACGGGCAATGTCGCTCCGATAAAACATTTCGACAAGTCGATTTGTCGTAGTAACGGCAGCCTACATCACGGTTGTCATCACGGTTGTGCAACAACCCCTTGTGCAAGAATTTTAAATGCGAAGCCCTCTCATATATATATATATATATATATATATATATATATATATATATATATATATATATATATATATATATATATATATATAAATAATATAACTATGACTAACATGGCTGTATGACCAGCATAATTGACTAGCCATAGCTTGATTATCATGAATGCCATAATTTACATTTTGTGGTCTCGCTGCTCTTGGATGGTTTTGTTCTAATGACATGTTGAAAAACTGGTATGGTATGCGACACGACTGCATGGCGACCACGAGCGACAGACCCTAACATGAAAATCGTGACATGCGTGTCATGTAACATGATTACATGCAAAACTTATGATACACTCACGGCCGTTTCGCTAGCTTCACGTAGACCAAATTTGGTATTACGGAACGTGAATAGATGACAAATGTGTGTGACTGGTGCAAACATGATAATTATGAGATGTGTTTCATGTAACAAGACTACATGCCATGCTCTTGATGCGCTCGTGGCCGCTTCACTAGCTTCACATATTTCAAAATTAGTATTACGTGACGAGAACGGACGATGAAGACAAATGGCACGTCCAAACATGATAATCATGACATGGAAGTCATGTACGGCAGAATTTACAACTGCCTCATAACGTGGCGCTGATTTTAGAGGGACCTATCAACCTTCCTCATTCGTCCTTCGCATATCATCGATTTCCACTGTACGTGGCATCTGCCAATTTGTTTTTATTTCTTGTTGTCGGAAGCAGAAATAAATTAAAAATGTAAGCGAAGAAAATGTTACGAAAACAATAAAATAGTCACTAAACACCTTTTCCGTTGTCCACGTAGACAGCAGATGACTGAGAAAAATGTGTGCTTGTGCCTGCTTACAAGAAGAAATGTAGCCGGATTCACTTTTTAAGGGTGTTCATGGGACAGTCTCTGTGTACCGGGTAGGACGACGCTTTTATAAAGGTGTCAAGTCGGTGGAACAGAACAAACATTTCAGTCAAGCCGCATAGAGCTGAATTATTAAAGAAAAATTACAAAATAATCAGTGTTCATGCGTCTATAGCTCCGCGCTGGTGTACGACGCTGTCATCTGACGGCAAATATTGCCACGTTCTTCCTCAAGTTTTCTTATCACCACGTTTTGCTGCCACGCGATTCTGAGCGCAAACCGCGCCTACAGTGTTTG
Source organism: Rhipicephalus annulatus (assembly GCA_013436015.1). Taxonomy (NCBI): domain Eukaryota; kingdom Metazoa; phylum Arthropoda; class Arachnida; order Ixodida; family Ixodidae; genus Rhipicephalus; species Rhipicephalus annulatus. The sequence goes on along the minus strand of WOVY01002692.1, from coordinate 146,021 downwards.
AGAAGCTTCAGGACTGCAGTAGATAATTTTGTTGAGATGACGCCCACTTCGTGAGCATTTTAGATTATTCTGGAATCTACGTCGCCGCTAGCGATGACGCTAGAATGTTCGATGGCGAGTGCACAAATGCCAACACGCTTCGCCGCTTGTCAGTTCATCGACGGCCGACGCTGCGTTCACCGCTATCAGTGCAAGTGTGCTACTGAGCTTCATCGATTTACACGTCCCGTACGGGTCCGTACGGCCCCGGACGCCGGCGCCGCATTCGTTTTAAGTGTGAATACACTTTATGAGCGACCCCAAACCATCCACCGCCGTCGGCGGCGTCCGCAGTCTTCTCTCTATCTTTAAAAGAAAGAGGACTTGGCGGGCCTCAGCGCGACGCTCTACCGAATAAGCCACGGACGCGACGCTGATAGTCCCCCTCCCCCTTCGCTCGCTCCTCCGCTCTCCTCGCTCGCTGCAGCTGCGTGCGCACCCCTCTCTCTCGCGCGCCCGCCTTCTCTCTCAGTCTCCCGTCGAGAGCATCACCCCGTGCATTCGCACTTAACCATGTTCACCCTCGGGGAAATGCTTGGGAGTTTTTTTCTCTGGGACCAACTAGAAGCTCCACCCACTGGTCCGGGATCGCTCGGACGCATGTTCGTTTTTCGCGCCCTGGGACCGTCCGAACGATTTCTTTCGGGCAGCTTAGAATCACTGTATATGACACTTTTAGGTAGCATATACAGTAACATCACAAAGGTTGCATATACAGTAACTCTAGGGCAGCTGGCAGCCGACAGCGCGGGGTGCATGCCAGCGCGGCCATCTTAAGTTAGACACAGAAATTTTTACGCGCTCCTGCTCTCTCTTTGCTTTTCTATCCGCTTCTCGCATGTTTCTGGATTTCGCATTGTTTGCGCACCCAGTTCTTGTCATCGGTGTTCTGAGCCATGTCGAAAATGTGCGTATTGCCGAAGGTCGGGCAAACACGCGTTATACTCCCTAGGAGAAACAGCGGCGGAACCACGATGCGCACGCGCCCGAGTATAGTTCACTCACAGTAAGTTGCATCACAACAGAAATGGGTATAATCCACTTCCTAACCGCGGTTTAGGTTGGATTGGGTCGGCGTTGTGGCCTGTGTCATAGCTATGGAGGGAGCAGACGGCATAGCTTGGCGTAGCAGACGCCATAGCGAATGCAGCCAGCCTCAATAGCGCAGATGGCCTGAGGCCGCTCGGGCCGGCTCGGGACGTTAAGGTCACGTGCATGTGACGTAGCCACCTATGAGCCGAGGAGTCCGCGGGCCACCGGCGAGTGATCCGGGAGTTGGTAAATCGATGAAGCTCACTGTAACCTGACTTTCCGTTTACCGGTTAGAGGTTCACCCATATAAACAGTTTGATCTGACCATACAGTCTCCTGCCTTCAGTCCCGTCACGAAACCGTGACAATATCAACCCAGTATCACCTTTAGGTTTAGAGAACAAGTGCTTCGGTGTTTGCCCGCTTCATTACTAAACGCAGCTAGTAGATAAAATATTTTTTTATATATTTTTCTAAATAATTCGAGATGACTACAAAAGCTATTTGTGCGACTACTCCCACATACTTTATCATGACTTCAGCAGTCAATATCTAAAACGTTCTGCTTGCACCCTGATACCTTATACGACAAGTGAGGGACGCAACCACAGGAGAGATCGGGTTGGCACAACAAGTCTATTTTTGTGACCACTCATTGTTATCTTCTTCGGCGACTGCGTGGTGTTGCTGTCTCTCAGGGTGTATGGAAATATGCATTTGCGCGTTTGTCTTGGTGTATGGCATTTTTGTTCGTTTGTCCCTTTTATCCTGGCGCAACCCACCATGAGGGATGGGCCATGAAGCGAACGGTGTCTTGCTATTTAAAAGGAAATGTTCATAGATTTTAAATGTTACATTTTCATGTGAAATGCGTTGTAGTCTTATTTCTCTCACTCTTCACACAGTTTAACAGAGGTATGAGTATGGGGTGGCCAGATTCTCTCAAGCTGGCAGTAAGTCCTTGTTCTTGTCTAACCAAGACTCTCATGAAAAAAAAAATCCAGCGTGGCTCTGGTTGGCTTAACATCGTAAAGGTAAATCTACGGCGAAGCTGGCGGGAAGCCCCAGCGATGAAATTCAAGGTGATGCAAAACTATGCGAAAATGGACTTGGTTTAGCACGGAAGAAACCTCGTCCTTGCTTGACCACTTGCATGTTCCCAACCTCCAACTTGTCTCTCTCCTCGATCCACTCATCTCGGCTATACGATGCTACACCATGTCTGCCCCGTTCGCTCCTATCAACTTCCCTTCAGTTTTCCACACTTTGCTATACTATACTTACATGGTTATTCGCCTAGGTGGAACAGTGGGTATGGTTGATGACTGAATGGTCGCGGGATTGACCCCTACCGCTGAGATTGCATTTCGTTGTAGTCAAAACGGTACAGGCCTGTGCACTGAGGGATGTGAATGCACGATAAAAGATCCAGATAATATTATTGTATACTATACATAGCTATGGTACGCTTTACCATCAGCCCTCCTTTCTTCTCTCCTCCTCAGCCTCATTTTACTTTCTCGCCAGCTTGTTACATTATACATGTCTACGCTATGCTTCACTTTCTTCTCTCACACTCATTCAATAGGCTGCAGACGAGACTGCTCCTGTTTTAGCTGGGCTTTAAAATCAACTCTGCTATAATAGGCAAAACGCAACCTCCAAACGCAGGACGGGTCACGGCGACCACCAGTACGACGAGGCAGAGCCTTTGCTGGCGAAGAACCGCGGAGCCTGGAGCCGACTCAAGCGCAACCTTGCGTCGCTGGTGACCGTAGCATTCGCACACATCAGTGCGTCCCGGGCCATCTCCGTTCTCGTGCTGGCATCGTTCCTCCTAACAGCCGTAGACTTCGGAAAGGACAACGGGCTGGCGGGCTACGAGGCTGTCGGCCTTGTCACTGCCGTCGCGCTCGGTGACCTGGTGTCGCGCATTGGCACGGGCCTCCTGCTGGACTTCAAGGTTAGACTTTCGCACCTTTGCTTTCGCGAATCCTATTAAAGTTACAAAATGGGACGTCCCTGCACCCATTGTCTCTAGCGCAGTATCTTAATGAATAGAATGTAAAGAATGCCCCTATTCGGCGCAGTTCTGCTGTCCTAAAATTCGCTGGATCTCTTATGCATCACCCTAACTCGGATTCGAAGCCGAAAGCAATATTTCTTATTATTTTCAGTGAATGTATTAATCCGCTCCATTCCTCCTCTAAAAGCCTTCTGCATTTAACATTTACACATCCTCCACGACCAGATGCATTGCAGGCTTTCTGCCCCTACACTGGTTTCGCGCTGTCTCAATAATCGGCCGATGTATGACCACGCGACAATGTCATGCGGGACGTTATCGTGAGACATGACGCCATGGTAATCTCATGGTGTCACAAAATTTTGCATCTGTAGTGTAATGATGACGTCATGTGGTGACACCATCGCGTGATATTTTTTTTTCATCACCATTGTGTTGACACCGATGGTCAATTTTATTTTCCAGGAGGAACCTAAGGGTTTCGCTTTAATAGTTACAAATTTCTGTTGTGTTGTGCTGTACGATGCAAACCAAGAGAGTCTTCGTCTGCAGAGAGTGCGCCTTTAAGCTACTGAATGTTTCTTGAAAAAGTTGGAAAAAAATATTGGTCGAAACAAAATTAGTACATGTTTCCGCCGTTTTCAGCTAATAGTATTTGAGGGAGACGTAAACACTATGACGTTTAAAAAAATGGCTTGGTGAACGTCATTAAGGACCACGTATAGTGTCATTTACGCGCAAGTGTTCGTGCGTTTGGGGCTCCAAGTTAAGGCATATCATTGGCAATAAGGTCGCGTCAAAGTGCTATTAGATTGGACTGTGGAGCGAGTGCTTATAAGTGGAGGTCTGGATTTGAAAAAAAATTATCCCGCAAATGTCAAGGCTTTTGTGTGTGTGTGTGTGTGTGCGTGTGCGTGTGCGTGTGCGTGTGCGCGTGCGCGTGTGCGTGTGCGTGTGTGTGTGTGTGTGTTACAAGCTGCCACTCTAGCGTCGCCAGCGCGAAGTCGGCGACGGGAATGACAGCAGGTTAGTTCGTTCCGTACGCAAGCAGAGACAGTGAAGAGATCAGAGACGTGAGAAAAGAAAACAAACTTTACTCTAGTGATATTGCAGCACACAGGATCTAATACAACACTTCAATACAACTAAAAAAATACATCAACACTTGATACAACTAAAAAATACATATAAAAACAATAAATCAGCTTACGAGAGAGAACAATTACAAACTACACAAACTAACAACAATAGAACTACGGAGGAGAAAGTTCGAAGGTATAAACAGGTGAAGGCATACGTGTGATGACCGGCCGCGTTGCGTCCACGACGATCGGATGCGAGATGTCGAAGAGAGTTCTGGCACGACTGCGATGTCGGCGGTGTTGCAACGCTGGTGGCTCCGGGAGGCTAGTGCTTGCAGGTGTCTTCGAGCAGGTTGAGCTAACTCGAGGCGAAGTCCCGATGTCTACGTTGCAGACGTTAATATCGTGTCACAGCTAGACGAACGGCTAAGTTTAGGTGGCCAGCCGATACAGAGCCACACTAAAAACTTCTAGAAGAGATGCTTGTTGATCTGTTTCTACACCATGTTGGTCAGCGACTAGTCTGCCTAGCAGGGCAAAATCCTGCGCTTAAATCCCCCTCATGTCTCCTCGCTCTCTTCCTTGGGGACAAGAGACCTCTACATGGGTCCAATCATGCGCGTTTATTTGATGGAAACTCCGCCCCAAAAATATTTTGACCCCACCCCTTTTTAATTGGGAGAGGGCCCTCAACTAGCGAGAGTGACAACCTGTTGGGTTGTTGTCATACGGCTTGGCCACCAGAGGGTTTCCCACGCTTTTCCCCGTGGGAAACGGTAAGACTGTTTGGCTCTGAGCCGGTGCGTCCCGTAGCCTAATCCTTGTTCGGGGTACATCGTGGACTTCCACGACCTTGCAGACGCCGCCACAGTTACAAAAGGATCAAACGTCGGCGGCGACGTTCTAAGAAGAGCACCCCATTCTGCACTTCTCGGCTCCCTTTCATGCGCCCGCCGTTCCCACGGTCAGTGGGGAAGTACGGCGCCCGTTAATTGCCGTGACGCCGGGTCGCCAAAATTGGCCGTCCGTGACAGTGTGTGTGTGTGTGTGTGTGTGTGTGTGTGTGTGTGTGTGTGTGTGTGTGTGTGTGTGTGTGTGTGTGTGCGTGTGTGGAGAATCTCCATATAATGATGCAGAAGCAGCGCATTGTGCGCGCAACTGAAGGTTATGAGAAATGGAGCGCTAAGAAATTAGTGTAGTTCATTAAATCAATGCGACAGGTTTATTTCGTTGCTAACACGTCTTGTACCTTAAAACATTTTCGAAATGAAAACTTGCTCCCTTCCCGTTCTCAGTACTAAAAAAAAGTTTATTTGTAATTTTTGAAGTTATAACACCACAGTTCTACGCAATAAGTCTGTGTTTTAATTACAACGCCATCCAGCAACATGTACGAAAATAACTCCCCCGAAATAAGTCCACATGATGATTTCTATAGGCCCCACTGCTGACCGTATAAGAACACGGCAGCTTACTAACTCAGGCTCGTGCACGGAACAATGCTTCAAGTAAAGCACATCCATGACAATGGGTACCAGACGTGCTTCTGCGTCCAAGCGTCTGGTCTTTGTCTCTGCAAAAGCGACTCGGCATGCCTTTTGTCTCCTGGCGCCACACTTGACTTTTTTCCGCGACCAACTGCCCCGCGCAGCGCGCGCTCTGTTGTTTAGAGAAGCGAAGAGTTATGTTACTCTCGATGCTGTTTTGGCTCGCTGACCATGCACCACACGGTACGCGGTATCGTTGCTGTTGTGCAATTACACTGACGCGATCCTCGGGATGCCTCGTTTTCAAAGGGTGCTATCAAATGTTTGTGAGAACACCAGTTTAGAAGCTTATGCGATTTGCTACGCCCGTAAGGCGGGGGAATAGTGATCTTTATTTTGATGGTATTGCTCGCGTGCCTCGAGTGCTTTTTGTTGTTTTCATATAATGTTAGCGTGGAAGCCATGAGTGATTGATTCCACTCCCTTTCTTTGCTGTGCCTAATACTCGATGCTACTCGAATATTATGTTGGGAGCTTCTACTAGGTGATAGTTTTTTAGCCATAGCGAAGCGGAGCAGTAGCTGCTGTTTCGATAGCAACATACCACGATTTATTTATTTATTTATTCAATACTGTGGGATACAGGAGAGTACTGTGGCCCTTTTCAGACCTATACAGGAGAGGGCGTACAGAGCAAATAACACTTCATATCGCAAAGAAAAATAACGATATAACAGTATAAAGCAATAAATGAACAATGCACATGTGTTTCACTGAAAAAAACTACTTAGCATGATAACATCAACGGTAACATTGATATGCAGATGCAGGTGGTTAAGCACATGTAGCAATGTAGGAGCACATGCGTGATACACTGTTTAAACCTTTATTTCGGCGAAGATAGCACAGGATTTATTGCAATGCCTCTAAATGAATTTCCAACAGCGATGAAACTGATTCAGGTGATTGTGCACTGACAACGTCGTTCGGCAAGTCATTCCACATCTCTATAGCTGCGGGAAAAAAAAAAGAATGCTTCAACGTGTTACAACGTGACAGGAATGGGCGTATGCATTTGTCATTGTTAGTTCTACTGGAGTGACAGTGCGGAGCTTAAGGTAATCACCCTTATTTAAATTTACCAGGTTGTTTGAAAGAATAAAAAGAAATTTCAGGCTCGCTAATTGTCGTCGGCTAGCAAGAGTTGCGACACGTGCTTGCAAACGCAGCGCGGAAACACTCTCCCGCCTGGCATACTTTGAGAAAAATAAACCTAAGAGTCCGGTTTTGAATCTTTTCCAATGCATCAATCATGTTCTTTTGATGCGGGTTCCAAACTATAGCTGCATATTCCAGGATGGGTCTTATGAGTGTCTTGAACGCTGTTAGTTTAACTTGAGGTGAAGTTTCGGTTAGTTTACACCTTAAAAAACCTTGTTGTTAAAGTGCACGTGCAGAAATTTAATTAATGTGGACATCCCACTTTAACGATGATGTTATTGTGACTCCCAGGTACTTTACGGTATTTATGTGCTTGATGTCTGCCCCAGAGAAGTTGTACTGAAAGTGAAGTGGTGCCTTTCTATGGGAAATTGCAATGCACATGGTTTTGTCTGTATTAATTTGCATACCATGTTTTTCCCACCATTGTCCAATATTTTCTAAAAATTTGTCAAGTTTCACCTGGTCTTCTGTAGTGCTAGTGGGAGAGTATATGACGCAGTCATCTGCAAAAAGCCTCATTGTAATACCTGGTTCCATAGCAGTGTAGATGTCATTGATGTATATGAGAAAGAGTGTTGGTCCCAGTACGGACCTTTGGGGAACACCAGAGAACACTTCGGCGCGGTCGGACTCGCCATTATTAAAAGAAACATACTGGGTGCAGTTGGAAAGATAAGCGGCAATCCAATGGACGATTTTGGAGTCAACCCCAAATGATTCAAGTTTTTGTATGAGCAACGAGTGCAGAACGCGGTCGAACGCCTTAAAAAAATCAATAAATATTGCATCTATTTGCAGTCTAAAATCAATAGCTAAAGCAAAGTCATGAGTAATCTCTAAAAGTTGTGTAGTGGTCGAAAGCTTCCTTCTAAAACCGTGTTGGTTCGGATAAAGCAGATTATTTTCCTCTAGATAATTCATAAGTGCTTTGTTTATTATATGCTCCATTAGCTTGCAGCATGTACTTGTCAGTGACATTGGCCTGTATGTGTTTATCAGTTGTTTGTTCCCAATTTTATGGATAGGAATTACTTTTGCACACAACCAATCATCAGGAAGCACAGCTGTTTCTAATGATAAGGAAAATATCTTTTGCAGAAAAGGGGTTAGCTGAGCGGCATAGCGCTTAAGAAAAGCATTAGAAATTTCATCCGGGCCTTGCGATTTTTCGACATCGAGTTGAAGAAGCAGGTTAAGTATGCCAGACTCTGTTATTGTTAACTCTGGCATGTGATTTTCACTGTTAGACGACGGTAAAAATGAAGGCTGCATACGCGTGAAAACTGATTGAAAGTAAATGTTGAAAGCATCTGCAATAATCCGTGCATCTTCAACAAGACTACCCGATATTTCTATTTTAGTTACTATGCAATTTGGCTTTGATAAGTACTTCCAAAATTTACGTGGTTTATTTGTCATAAACTCAGTCAGAGTGCTTGAGAAAAAGTGGTCTCTTGCCTTCTTTATTTCCGTTTTTAATTGGCGTGAAAGCTCATTGAGCGCAGCGGATTTCTTTTTATGTTTGCGGAGTCGTTGTACTTTTCTCTTTAGGTGGATTATGTTTCTCGTTATCCACAGCGTTTTACGCTTAGTAATTTTTTAGCTTATTAGGTATGAAGGTTGATTCACAATGCGTGATTCCAGATTTTAGTTTATTTCATAGATCCACGACACCCGATGACGTATTGAAGAAATCGTCCAGTGATGCTTCAAGAAAATCTATAACACTTTCGTCATTCGCTCTGTAGTAATCTTTAACTGATATGGGCGTCGTTGCGTGTGATACGCGGCCGCCCATGCCATGAAATGTCAACAGAATAAGCTTGTGATCAGAGATTCCCTCTTCAATACTTATTTGTGGTGTTAATGAGCCAGACACAAATGCAAGATCAAGCACTGAACATGCCGACCCATGGATGCGAGTCGGTTCTATCACCAGCTGTGTCAACGAGTGACTAAACATAATGTCAAAAAGTATATCTCAACCTTTAACAGCAGTATTTCCGATGGCAAAAGTGTCCCAGTTTATTCCCGGCATATTAAAATCACCAGTAAGTATTAGTTTCGTTCGCTCACCTACACAGCCGTGAAGAAAGTTCTGTAGCTTTACAAGGTATTCACCAGGAGCACGCGGAAACCGGTATACCCCACCAATCAACACAGAGACGTTATTATTAAGAATTGAACACCACACACTTTCGTGATCAGCAATGCCACTTTCTTTATGAAAAGGCGTGTTCCGTTTAATGGCGATGGCCACGCTCTCGCCATGGCCATCCCTATCTGTACGAAGCAGTGAGTATGCTGGTGGCACTATCTCTGAATCGTGAATATCAGAGTTTAGCCACGTTTCCGCAATGACCACTACATCAGGGCTGTACAAAAGCAACAATTCTTCCAACTGCTGTGTTTTGTTTACAATACATCTTGCATTAAAGCAAAGCAGCGTAAGTGGCTCTTTTGTTTTTGGTTATGCTTGAGAAGTGCTTGCCTTCTTGTGACCATCGGCAGCGAGCACGTTTCACAGCTACCATTTTATTTTCTATCTCAATCCATGTGAAGCATTCTTCGTTGATTTTAAGTTTGTCGTAAACTAGTGTCACCTTATCTCCGTTACTGCGATTCAGCGCAGACGCCTGCCACAGCTTCCTCCGATTTTCACGAACAAACTTAGAATAGTCTTCTGATACAGATATGGGTGTATTTTTTTTGTTTATAACAGTTTCGTAATACCAGCATTCTTTCTGTAAAATCATAGAAGCGCAATAGAACCGGTCGGTCCTGGTTAGGCTTCCGAAAACCGAGCCTGTGCACACGCTCAACAGATTTCACTTCGATTCCCAAGATTTCAGAAAATATCCCTCGCGTCACAAGTTGTTGCACCATTTCTGGTTTTTGTTCTGTTTCTTTAAGACCATAAATAATGATATTGTTTCGGTGGCTTCTGTTTTCTAGTTCTTCTATTTTGTTGTGCATTTCAGTGAACTCACTGCGCATAGCCGATACGGTTGCTTCACATTTTCTATCTTCTCCTGACATTGCTTTAATGACGTAAGGGTACTTTCAATCTGAGATAGCCTTAGCTTGACATCTTTAAGACCCGTCTCAAGAGCTGTACGAGATGTCTTAAGTTCATTGACGGCCTTTAGTACTTGATCTATTTTGTCAGGACCTGGGTTCTCTTCTACGTCACCACTGAGTTGCAATCACAAAAATATCACGCGAACACACTGCAGGTAGCAAAACAACATGTACTGTGGGCTCGACAGCACTACTAGTCCAACGTAACTTGTTTTAGTACATTTAACAAAGGACCATTTATCACCAACCTGTATAACGAAGAGCACGTAGTTTAGCATGATGCTCGGAACGGGGCCACCAAGCGCAGTATGTGGGTATGGCGTTGAAATCGCTCGTACAGCAGCTATATATAGGCTCGATGATATAGGAAGAGAGAATTAGTGGAAGTGTATGGAGCAAAACGACACGACCCAACGAAGAATGACTGTATTTAAATGACCATTGTTCTAGCAGTCAACGCATTGTAGTGTACTTGTCAATTTTTTTGTGTTTTGTAATGACAGCTAATGTTTTTTGAAATCAGAGAGAACGCGTCTCGGGCTGCACGAAAAGCACGAGCCCAAATACTTTTGCTGATAAAGCACACTTGATTTAGCAAGGACCCAGGATGCTCCGTCTGTCGCGGTAGCGCAATGGCTATAGTGCTCCGCTGCTGACCCAAAGGTCGCAGGTTCGATACGACACGCGACGGTCCCATTTTGATGGAGGCGAAGTTCCAGAGGCCCGTGTGCTGTGCCAAGTCACTGCCTGTTAAGGAGCCCCAAAATGCTAGAATTTTCCAGAGCCCTTTCCTATGACGTCTCTAATCATATCGTAGTTTTCCGACATAAAACCCCAATTATCATTACTACCTTAGATGCTCAACTTGTAGAGGTCCACAGAGCTGGTTCATTCAGAAAACCGAACAGGTGGGCATCCATGGAAAACAAGAAAAAAAAACCATTGATACGTGGTAGCCACTTTATCTAGAGATGGGGGATGTATGAATTTACCAAAAGGCGCTCACTTCTGTCTTTTATGTCTGGCCAATACAGTAACCCTTACTTATTATCTATCGTCTCCTTCACTATGCCTTGTTGTCAAGCAAACACCTCGAAGCAAACTGCACGTTACCTGACGACAGTTATAGCGCGAGAAGAAAACGACACAGAGACAAGGACACGAAACACACGAAAGTCCTTCTTGTCTCTGTGTCGTCATTTTGTTCTCGCGCTATAACTATCGTCATGCCATACCAACTAGCCTAAGCTGCCACACTTCTGGACATTACTGTATTATTTTTGTTTGTTTATTTTAGCTTGCTTTATGCTTCTTAGCTATTTGTTAATTTTGTGTGCGTGAGTGGGGGGGGGTTGTAAATGTTTTTTTTCGCTGCATAATCGATAGAATAGAGTAGCAGAGGTGACAAACCTCAACTACTTCACAGCGAGACAGTTAAAACAGGACAGTACAGAATTTTCAAATTAATGTGGTTCGCGTATTATTCCCGAGCTCACTTACCTAGACGGACAAGGCTAAAATATACCCTGCCTTAATTCTCTTGCGCAGCTGATGAGCGCGGAATGCCTGATGATGTGGGGCTTCGGCATCCAGGCTGTGGCGCTCGCTGCCACAGCCCTGGTCAAGCGGTACTGGCTTCTCATGGTCAGCTGCTTCTTGGTCGGCGCGTCTGGCGGCGGTCGCATCTTCGCCAGCACTGTCATGATCTCCGAACGAGTCGAGCAGGACTCGCTCTCACTCAGTTTGGGGGTCATGAACTTTATCGCCGGCTTGTTGTGCTTAGCACGGCCACCGCTAATAGGTGAGTTACAAAGACATTTTTATATAGAACGTTTTCTTCATTAGCAAAATACCTCGGTGTGTCATCCGGAAATGTAAATGATTCATTTTAAAAAAATCACAGCATATCCATGGAGTGAATGATGATGAGTGGGGCGAAGCGTTTCTGTGCGTCCGTGCTTCTATGAGTCCATCCGTGCGTCCGTTCGTCCGTCTGTCTGTCTGTCACTCACACTAGTGTCACCTACTGAGTGAATTATACAACTTCGTGGTTACAAACCGGTCACAGACATGCATGGACATACCCACGGCTTTAAGAGTTTTGCCCCTAAAAAAACACAGGCACAAAATAAGTGAGATGACATTTTGTAAATGTGTCCGAATTGGTCTTAATTACGCTGACTACCTTTAATTACCCTCTCTGCCAAGATCAGCCAACATGAACCTGCTTTAGAGGCGTGCCAGTTAACAGAACAGCATCACACATGTTGGGTTATGATATGCACTCGTCAAAGCGCGCCTCCTAATGAAAATGCAGTGATACATTTCTCGGCTTTCACTGCGACCTGTAGACTCACACGGCTGAAATGCAAGTGGATTTCGAACGCGGTTAATGAAGTGTTGTGGTTAACTATTTGAAGACGTGATTGATTAGCTCTTGAAACTTCGTACTAATGCGTCTGCTCATCGCAGGTTACGTGCGTGACGTGCTCGGCTGTTACGACCCGCTGTACATTGCTTTCGCCATCACCAACGCCGTCTTCATGGTGACCTGGATGGCCAGCCTTTTCTGGGAAAGGCGCATTCATTGTAGGTTGGAAAGACAGAATGCCATCACCTCATGTAAGCCGACCATAACCTCTGGTAGACTTTACTGAACGGCTTGCATTTTAGAAAACTAGTGCAAGTGTTCAGACGCGTCTTCCGTGGTAACTAGGCAGATTTTGTTACGGCTTGGCAAAGAGGAACGACGCAGCTGCAGACCTAATAAAAAGTTCAGAAGCCAGCACCGACCGATTACAAGTCGCATTTCAACCCCTTACCTAGTCATAGAAAATTTGCATTGCTCAGCAGTGGTAAAAAACATGGACTGGTGCGTGATCTAGCTCTGATTACTGGGGCACCTTAAGAAGGTTCGGTCCCAGGCCTGGCCACTCGCAAAATGATTGCTATACTTTCAGCAAGTAGTGTACGTAATTTGCATCATGCATCTCATTTATTTCACAAGTGTTGAATTATGTGCTATTATCTTTATACTTGTAATACTTTGTACTTATATATTTTTGAACCAAGTTTACGTTTGGTACTTTTGTTTCTCTCTATTTGTGTGGGCATTTTCATATGAACTTAAGATACATTTTTTTTCAAAGCCAGCTAGCACGGTTTGCAGAAATGAGAAAGTAAATGATGTTGTTCGAATTAAATTCATCAGGTAGCCATACAACTATCGCAGTTAAGTGATAGTTGAGGCTTATTTGTACTTTTGCCAGTGCCGGATACAATATCAATGTAAATAGTTATCTTATCTTTAGAGTCATCCTAAAATAAGTTTGCTTTACAAATGAAAAATCGAAGGAAAAGATTTTGACGGTTTTGACCAACGTTCATATAATACTTTCATTCGATCCTACGCAACATTCTTCGTTCTTCCTTTTTGCTGTATCTTTTTCAGCTCAAGAAACAGAAACAGCGGCGGAGTGACGGACATCGAGAAGTACTGGAAAGAATTGTGATACAAGAAGTTTATCATCACACGCCGTTACAGTTGCGAGCGACTTGGCGTTTTAACTTATACCATTAGCACATACTGGTTGCTTTTTTTTTCTCTTTCTCTCTGCAACTTTTAACTCGCGATTTACACGCGGGCAACGCCCTTTTTAGTTCCTTTTAGTTACTTTAGTTCTTTTTAGTAGCCCTCGCAGTGAGAAGAAAAAAAAACAATTTTTACATTATATGCCTACTTGTCTTTTTCGAAGTGGGTTCATTGAATGCATTTTCAACAACCTCCGTGACCTCGGCGTTCTGCTGCCATCAGGCACAAGGTTGTGGAGGTGATTATCTGAGCACTATGGCCCTCTCTCGACCGAAGTGAGTAGTAGAAAAATCAAAGCAGCTTCGCCCTATAGTGGCACCAACTCTGAAGACAATGGTAGGGTGGTTGTTCCTCAGAGTCCTGGCGCTACCCACCACGGGGGATCGGCCATGAAACGGACGGTGCCTCATTTGCGAGATTGAATTGTTTTACCAGCCGGGTTATTTATGACTTGATTGATTGATATGTGGGGTTTAACGTCCCAAAACCACCATATGATTATGAGAGACGCCGTAGTGGAGGGCTCCGGAAATTTCGACCACCTGGGGTTCTTTAACATGCACCCAAATCTGAGCACACGGGCCTACAACATTTCCGCCTCCATCGGAAATGCAGCCACCGCAGCCGGGATTTGAACCCGCGAAATGCGGGTCGGCAGCCGAGTACCTTAGCCACTAGACCACCGCGGCGGGGCAGCCGGGTTATTTAGATAAGGATGCGTAAACAAAGAACCAATTGGTAAACGAGAGATTAGAAATAAAATAGAGGTAATTGAAAACGAGCAAGCTATTATGGTTTGAAATAAAGTATATTTATGCCTCAGCTTAACATTCTATTTTTTTTGTTGTCTTTAGAAAATCGCATACGGCCTCGCAAACGTTCCTGTGGCTAAATCTCTTTTCAGTTGCTCTAAAGAAAAGGATCACCGGAAAAAATAAATTTAGAGCCAACCTACGGAGAGGTTCTTCTAAGTCTCTTCCTTTGGTTTGTGTATAGCCAGCATGTTAAGAGGAAATTATGAAGGGATTCGCTCTCGTTGCAGTGGAGGCATAGGGAAGACTGCCAGACCAGACCTGTGTAGATAAAAATTCAGGGTATCGGGGGGGGACTTGGTATCATAGTCTTATAATTGATATATATATATATATATATATATATATATATATATATATATATATCCGCCATTCCAGAGGAGCACCATCAATTTTTCCAAGGATACATAAGATGAGAAAAATCAGATGTTTGTTGCCAAGCAAAACTTTTCAAAATTTTCTGATATGGCAAATTTTTCAAAGAGTGCCACGGCAATAAATGCTAGCGTCGGCAATATAGAAATCATAGGCTAATTATGTGAGACCACTGCGAGTGCGTCTGCATATTCATTGAGGGTTAAACCCTTATGTCCTGGTATCCACACCAAGCGAATGAGTCGTAAATGTTCGGGGCAAGGGCATCAAATACTTTAAATCATTGGACATGTTAGGCGCAGTTAATGAACTACACACAGAGAGGCAGTCTGAAAGTATAATAGCATCTGTTATTTATTGAGACAATTTCCGTAATGTAAAGAGAATTGAAGTAATTACGCTTGATAAATGGGTGTAAAATCGAGTAAACGAATTAAAAAAGACCAATTCAACACTGAAAATGCCATTCCGACGCCTCCTTCTTTTCGCAAACTGAAGAATCAGTTGCTATTACAATATTTATGTCTAGTTTTGCCAGGTGGTCTTTCAAAATGGCATTTAGGTATCTACTGGGAAGATTTTTGCAATTATTACAAAATATTTCGTGAAATTCTATTTTCATTGTTTGAATACGTGTTATTAGTACCAGTACCTCATGAAGGTTAACTTGTAATGTTTTCAACAGCTTCTGTACGATGATGACTTGTGGACGCTTCAATCTAGATCCCTGTTGGTTAAAAAAGGACGTCGGCTAATTAATGAAAACATATTGCGACCTAATCTGTGGGGATGCATATATTTTTCGGGAAGGTACGAACTGTTACTATTTGGAACCTAGCACGAAAAAAAAAGGCAGGTGCGCTTCTTTATATAAAATATTAATTGCGACAAATTTAGGAAGCCCAAGACTTAAACGTAATGCTTCGCGTTCTAGTAGTACCAGTGGTCTAATTTTGTAAGCGGATGCCCCAGAAAACAAGACACAGCCAAACTCCAATACTGGGCGAGTATACGTACAATATATCATGACCAGCACAACACGAAGTAATCCAGAACGTTTATTGCTGAGTCTACGAAGCATCTCAAGCACTCCTGCTCCCTTAGCTGCCATATTGTTCTATATGCGGACTCCAATTTAGGTTTTCAGTATAAGTCACTTCTAAGTATTTCATCTATTCCACCTGCGGGATAAAGTCCTGTCAGTAAAGTACGGAAATATGCACTGGAACACTTATCGAAAAAAAAACTACGATTGCACTTTTCCTGATGTTTAATGGACGATTATTGTCGTCTAACCATGTGTCGAGAGCGTTCATATAAAACTGTAGCATTTGATATAGTGTATGTATATAGCAAAAAATGCGATGTCATCAGCGTATACATACACTTGTACTAGAATTGTGCACAATAAAATATAAAATAATAAAGGTGAAAGTACCGAACCTTGTGGGCGACCTCTAGTTTGTTTATACTTTGAAGAAGACACGTCAGATTGAGAGCAATATAATTCTCTATCATTTAGATAGGAGTACACTCATGCCATGAAGTAATTTGATAAACCAACATTCATTAGCAAATTTATTAGTTTATTGTGTTTCACACTGTCATAAGTTTTTGCAATATCTAAAGGCGGAAACCCGTTTTCTTAGAACGACCTAGTTGTATCCTGCTGTCCAAATCAACAGGGGCACACCAAATGAAGCAGCCACGCCTGAATCCAATTTGGCGTGGGCTTAAACTTGTGTTCTTGTCCAACCAGTTGTCTATCTTAATGTGTAGAACTCTTTCGATTAGTTTTACCAGATTAGATGTGAATAAAGTAGGCCTAGTGTTACCCAAAGTAAAGGAATAATTTTCGTGATTTTTCACTCAGGCGGAATCCACGAATGTCTAATGGAGCGGGTAACTATTGCAAGTAAATCCTGAGGTGATACTTTATGGATTATTAAATGCGAAGCAATTCTTAGCGAACTTCAGCGGCTTTGAGCGAATCTATCTATCTAGCGGCTTACATTTAGGCGCTTTTAAGGTCACCCCCTTCACTTGTCGTGAACCAAAATTAGTATGAGAGGGTAAGATAGTTTGGCAAATATGACGCACTGGTTACTTTATATTCATGATCATAGCATGCTTTTGGCACGTACAGCTTGTGCAACAAAGTATCTTTGTTTGGGTGAGCCGGTTCATCAATAAAAAAACTTGAAAAGTACAAAAGACGAAGACGAAACACATACAACGGGACGGGCGCTTTAGATGTAACTGGCCTTTATATTAAACGAGCATCGGAAGAAAAGCATGCTAATAAAGGTCATGCATACGCACATGTCATCTCTCGAGGAATTGCGTAGGTTTTCAAACGAACATTTGAAAACAAATGTATGTTATATCGGTGGGCACCGAAAGAGAAGCCGCTTCATATTCTTTCAACAAAAATGCTGACATCCCAATAACGATGTCAGGAAGGAATTCCTTAGCCACATGGCATAACATTGCAAATAATGTGTATGGATTCCTTTATTTCACAAAACTACTTTTCCAAGAAAAAAGGCAGTTCACTTAGAGCGCGAATTCATCCAGGCTTAATTGACAAAGCAAGCAGTTGTTGAGTGTGTCAGCTGCCAAGCTTTGTGGATCAAAGAAAAAGTGCGTTTTCTTTTTCTTTCGACGCACGTTGATACACCCTAGATCTGTTCTCAAGTGTCGTGTTTCTAAATTGTCCTACGCCATCTCTTGTGGGGTGAAGTGTGCACATGCATGAAATCGATGCCCGGGTTAACCATGGTTTTCGTTTCAAATAAATGCTAGTTGCAAGTACCAGTCCTGCCATGTCTGTCTCGTATTCGTTGCTTCGCTTTCTGAGTTTTGTGCTAATCAATAATTTGTTTTAATTCTATGTTTTATTTTCGCTGCGATCTCTCCTCGAATTTAAGTGGCGACTTTGGACACCAAACCGACTCTTCGTGTCACGGCGCTCGTATTTCAAGGAATCGCCAACTAGCTCAATCAGCCATTTTGATATTTTGACTTTTCATTTATGCGCTGGGTTAGCCCAAATAGCACTGCTATTGTGTTCAATCTCGGCAAGTAGATGCCAGCTTATGACAGGCCCACTGTAAAAAAAAAGGAAGTCTATGTACCACAACATGCAGTTTGAAGCCTTTTTCTCCACGTGTGCTCCTCTGTAAAGTGCAACCTTGTTCTCTAGCGTGCGTCGTTCTTCGTATAGGATCCTCTGATACATAATGAACGATAAAAGTGCGCATTGATACGGGGTTTAATCTGAAAACCAATATATGACCTTCATACCATGACCGTAGCGACGAAGATTGATTGATTGATTTGTGGGGTTTAACGTCCCAAAACCACTATTTGATTATGAGAGACGCCGTAGTGGAGCTAGGGCTCCGGAAATTTTGACCACCTGGGGTTCTTTAACGTACACCCAAATCTGAGTACACGGGCCTACAACATTTCCGCCTCCATCGGAAATGCAGCCGCCGCAGCCGGGAATCGAACCCGCGACCTGCGGTTCAGCAGCCGAGTACCTTAGCCACTAGACCACCGCGGCGGGGCAGCGACGAAGATTAACCCGCGATATAGACCATAAAAGTCGCAGAGGAAGGAGTAAGGACCCAGGAACGGCTATTGGTGATACTTGACCTTTTCGTGTCACGGCACTCGCTCGTGCTGTAGCTTCGACCAGCATTGTCAGTAGTTTGATCCCGTCCGCGGGAGTTACATTTCAATGAAGGGGAAATGCAAGAATCCTGGATGATGTCGGTGCACGTACAGATACGCTAGTTAATTGAAATTATCTCGGATACCTCGCTACGCTGTGGCCGTAATCACATACTGGTTTCGGCGCGCGGAGCCCAGGAAATATGTATAAACCCCTTTATTTAGCCTTCACAGACTAGGAAAAGGCCTTCGATGCAGAATAGGTATCTGCAGCTTTAAAAGCACTATGTAAATAAGCAGCGCTTAAGTCTTGCGTTAATACCACAGCGGACATCTACAAAAAGTACACAGCTGCCTTAAGAGTCCTCAAGAAAATCGTTAAAATTGCGGTGAACAAACGAGTCATACGATATCCCCAATGCTGTTCACTGCGTGCTTATGGAAGTATTTCAGCTAGAATGGGAAGAAAAATGGAATCAAAGTTAACAGTGAATGGCTCAACAACCTACGATTTGCAGTCGGAGAAGGCAGAGAGTTAGAGTGACGAAATTAAGTAGTTCGCAGGGATAAAAAGGATTGAGCTCGCATACAGGATAGGGTTAACTAGAGATCTTCAGGAGGGGCCTTCGCCCCACAGGGGACTAACAGAAGCTGATGATGATGATGATGATGATCACGAGAAAAAACCAACTTTTAAATGGCAAAGCCACCGAGTGGCGCAATATTGCGAAACTTGTCTTTAGAATTGGGAAAGACAACAAGATTAGCCTCGTGTGGACGCAGTAGTCCTTATCTTTGGACGAGAAAAATAAGCACGCATCCCACACAGGCGTTTATAGGACCTGTATTTTTTCTGCGATGCCGTCAACGCCGCAACTGCGCGTTGGGGACCCGCACATTTAGCGTAACGACAAACGCAAGCGTGCCATCCGTGGGGGAGATGCTCGGCATGAGAACGCAGGAGCTGCGCGAGGATATAGCGAGAACAGAAAGCGTTACCCGTGTGTGGTAACGACGGCATACGTAATGCCCATTGTGGCAGAGACGCGCAGAGAGGTGTGCAAATAGGTTTATCTCTGGGTGCGAGCGAGTGAGGGGCTACGAGGGGGAAAGGGTGCTTACCATAAGAGGAAGTGACGCAAAGTACGAGGACGGAGAGGCGGAACCATTCGTTCCGACCGCAGACGAGTTTGCGTGTCGTAAAACGATGATTGTTCCACGTGCTGGCGGTACAGATTTGGGTGCCCGGAACAGGAAACGAAAACAAAAGACAAAAAAGAGAGGAAGTAGGAAACAGTCGTAGGCGAACACCTAGATTTGCAGACGTGTGTATAACAGTGGCAGTTGGTCAGGAGCAGGAAGCGACGAAGGGAAAAAGAGGTGGGAATGCTTGAAACGACGGCGATGACAAAGACCGGCGTATGTATTGGTGAGGTTAGCACATGTGTCGTTTGAGGTGATACCATAACGAGAGGCACGGCATCAATTTTACCTCGTTACATTCGGGACACCGACACGTGTCGAATTTTTTTTTGTTTTCAACGCGCACGCACGCACAAACACACACACACACACACACACGCACACACGCACACGCACACACACACACACGCACACACACAAACGAAAAGAGAAAATGAAGCATGGGCGATCCTACAGAGCAGTGTGGAGGGATCGAATACGCGCTCAGAAAGCAAAAAAAAAGAAGAATGTAACAAAAGAAAAGAAAGAAAGAGAAAATGCTGCAGCTACCTCTTGCTGTTCCCATACTTCCTGTCCTGCCTTTTCACCTCTGCCATACGAAGAACCCTTTTGTTTCACATCATTTGCTTTTCGATGCCGTTCTCCTACTTCTGTTCTTGTGTGCCTTGTTTTCTGCCTATCCTGCGTCCAACATTTTCGTGCATATTCCTCCACCTTCCCCCCATTTTCTTGAGCATTTTCACCAATTTCTTTTCATGCTCTAAGACAATCCTATATCTTCCCCATTCGTTCTATCACCACAAATAGCTCAGCTGAAGTAGTGGAAAGGTACGAAGAATGCGGGCTGTCCGGTGTGTATTTCATCGACATGATAAAAAAAAAAAGCGGAGAGCGTGGCCGCTAACTCGGCATCCTTCGTTTACTCTACGGCGTTTGGTTGTATTCTGCTTCCCGGCGCACATTTCGTGACTGCTGCGTTGTGCACACATGACCATGCTTATTTGTGCGCGGCAAAGCCCTAGCTCATGTAGTACGTGCTCAGCGTGGTCGCTGTTGGCATTGTCCTTCCTGGCTCGCCATCCTGCTTTCTGCCTCTCGACTCTTTCGCGGTGTTTATGATGGCCACAGAGAATACGTCTTGCGCCGGTCACTACTGCCGTGGCTTTCTCGTGGTAAAAGGACGAGCACTGCGTACAACGTGACGAAGAATAAAAAGAACGGGGGGGGGGGACTGAAGAAAGGGAGGGGCTGTGGCAGTACTGAGTAAGCGGATGCGACGATAAAAAAGAAAGCTAGAAAAGACGAGAGACATCAGAGGTAAGGAAATCGAGCGCCACAAACGGCAGTAAATAACGAAGCGCCAACAAAGGTTTCGAAAGTCGTCTGAAGAGGCAGGCACGGAGGCCCGAAGGGACGTGACGAGTGAGAACAAGGAAGCCCACTGATGCGGACGTATTGCACTGCCTGGAATAAACGAGGCTTCGGCAACTGCGACGGTGGCGTTAGAAACGAAGTAAAGTGTCTGTTGAAGATTTTGAAAGATCACTTCAACCTTAAAAAAAAAAACAGTGGGAACGACAAAAATTTTCATGTGCTAATATTACTATGAAAATCCATGAAATATAGAGAGGAAATGTTTTCTTGGGAAGTAAGGAAGCTCCTGAGTTACGTTCGTTCACACCGGAAAAACAATGCTCAAATGTTAGTGAGTTTAGATGTCTCCCAAGAAAAAAGAAGAAAAAAAAAGAACAAGGCACATTTTTTTTCTTCGAGTTTTTTTTTATATATGGTACATGATGACAACAGGGATGGCAAAAACGCGCCGTCAGTGTCCCTATAATAGCCCTATAGGTTAATTAGTTTTACATAGTTATTTTACACTTATCATTATTAAGGAAGTGTGTGGCTGCACTATCTCCTAATTATGAATCCTTGGTTAGTTGTCAGGAGCACACGGGGAGAACGCAACACCAATTTTTGACGTCCAACACACTCGAAGAGTATTTATCGAGCTTCTTGAATATTGCGCCCGCTGGAGCACATGCTGGAAAAAGAGCGACATCAGTAACATGGCTACATGAGCGCGTTTTGACACCCGGAGATTCCGCACTGGTGCTGACATCTCGTGTGAATTTCGAGTGACTCAGCACATGGTTGCGTTAGTTGCAGAGCCGGCTACACGATCATCTGAGAAGAAGAAGATAATGACTGGAGATAATGAAAGGCGTTTTATGCGAATGCTAAGAAACCCCATGAGTCTTTTTCTTGCTCATGGTGTCTCGAATTTCAACAGCGAGACATAGTTAGGCTTGAGGGCAGGAATTCTTTGTAGATGAAAGTAAGGTATCGAGTTGGGAGACTATAGAAGGAAACAGCACCAACTCCGCAGAGTTCATTGTATATCAAGCCACAAGATAAGTACTAGAACTTTGTTGCTATGCTTTATTGCTGGCAGCATCTGTACACCATCTGGAAGCGCGAAAGACAATAACTTATTTCTGTTCCTTAGATGTCAATATTAATTAGATGACGAGAAACCTTGCTGCTGGTCCGGTTACAATCTAAATAAATTTGAGACGTTACCATGCGCTAATATCGCTGGCTGGCTGAGCTGTGCTGGGTGAGCAGAACTTTCTTCGAATGCAATAAGCCGGACTACCCTAAGCTGCATATTTTCATAGCGGGAAAACACTCCCATAAGACAATGTGTCAAGACAAGTGAGAAGAAAAGAAATATCTGAAGATGGTGAAGTGGTGAAATTAGTAATAAAACTTCTAGATGCTCACAGCTTTACTGCCAGTAAAGAAAAAAACGTTTTGGGTGGAACTCCCCCAAGTTATTTTATGACTACTGCACGAGGAATTTTGGTAATCTTATGCATTACGCTGCTTGGCAATCGTTCTTCATTTTCAATAGCGCGTGCGTTTTGCTCGTGAACTCGGTAGAGGCTACTGGCCTGAATTTACATCTGATAAAGCCACCGAAACAATTCCGTGCAGGTCATGATTAAATACGCGAACTTGGCTTTAGTTTTTTTCGTACTTGAATAAAGGAAGTGCTTTCGCGCAGAGGAGAAGCAAAAAGACACGTTTATTAAATATCACAGAAAGCAATTAAAAAGAGAGCTTGAAAGCCCGCTGGACATTCTGGGTAGTAAAAAAAGACTAATGTGCAAAAGAAGTGCAAAAGGTTAGGGAAACTATAGCCTCACTTTTAAGAGCTTAACACGACAGCGGTCACGTGTTCCTAGGGCATACTTGTAACACTTAATGCATGAAACCTTGTAGAACTAGCTATGCGCTCTTTACGTGGCCTTAAGGAAAACAGGCGCAGAAGGACGTGTGCCTTTTCTAGTTAGTTACCGGCTTTAAATCATCACATTATTGGGATAATCACATGTTCTGACACCGAATTGCAATGGACACTTCTATGACGCATTAATAATGCAATATTTCATGTTGTGATACATGTATACAGGACGTGTGTGTTTGTAAAGCATTGCCACTTTCAGTGCATTTCCAAGCAAAGGAAGTTATTTTAACTTTGTTCACAAGTACGGGAGTGGCCGTGTGGTAGAACATCCGCTTGTCAAGTAAACGACCTTCGTTCAACTACCACTCGAACCCCGACGGCAATGATTCGATCTCCACTCTGATCCAGGTTATCTTTATTATTTATTTATTTGCTTTGTTCTCTATTTCTCGCTCACAACCAACGAAACCGACATCAGAATTTCTGCGGAACAATGTCTTTAACGCTATCGCGTTGAAGTAACTTCTGGGTAAATACTCTTCATTCCACAGCTGACTAGGCCATGGTTTGCGTAAACGACGTTTCCTTTCAAAACGTCCCAATCAGCGAGTAATGAACTTTCCCGTCACGTACAATAATGAAGTGCGAGCACTCACTTTTACCTGCCACGAGTGCGCGAACTTCCGCAGAGCGAAGCAGCACAGACAGAAACACTGCAGCACGGGGAGTAATCACGAATCGCTGACCACGACCTGGAAGCGAAAGCGCAGGTCTGGCGTGAAAAAGAGAATTCGTCCTTCTCTTTACAAGGTCTAGTAATGTCAGATAGGGAGAGGAGCGTTCAACAGCAGCAATAACAACAACTCACGCGCCTCGAAAGTTCTGTCGCACAAGGACGATCGCATGATGGGCAAGATTGAATTGGACGTGCCAGGGCTGCAGAAAAGATTGTAGACGATACAGCAATAGCTGTCGGTGAGACTTAGTTTCACTCGACTCGACAACAGAGTTATTTTTGAATACTGCTCTTGCATTTCGCCACGTATCCTCAAACTCATTCAGGATAATGATGATGATAATGATGATGATGATGATGATGACGTTGTTTATGCTGCGGCTGACGATGATAATATTAGGTCGTTTTTTTTGGGGGGGGGGGCGAAGGACGCAAGTGTAAGATGTCCTAAAAAATCTCTCACAATGTTCGTATTTATTCTACAAATCGACAATGAGGAATTTGGGAAAGCATCAGGCAAATCGGTTCTAGTCCATGGTGATTCGCAGGCCGCTTATCAGAAATCTCAAAGCCGCAATAGCCCCAAAGATAATGAAATAATAAAAATAATATATAGGATTTTACGTCCCAAAACCATGATATGGTTATGAAAGACGCCTTAGTCGAGGACTCCGGAAATTTCGACCATCTGGTGGTCATTGACGTGCACCCACATCGCACACAGGTTTTTACCATTTCGTCTTCGTCGAAATTCGACCACCCCGGCAGGAAGTCCCGAGCATCACTGCCATTTTGATTCGACGCTATACCGTACTAAAGTAAAATGAACACCTAGAAAATGTGTTTCTAGAACAGCCCCGGATCATTTGCAGACGATTAGGAAACGTCCACAATACCCTTTCTATTAATTAAGCTCACTGCCCAAAACGACTACGCTCCTTGTGTAAGTCACGGTGCAAGATGTGTGCACACATCATAACCCCCCCCCTCCCCAACTCGTCACCAGTTTATCCACTGGCCTTCAAGTAACCGTCAGGGGCGATCTGAATTCTGAGAGTTCCAACGTTTACCACCTTGAACGCGATATCTATAATATGCAGCTGGCTACATAAGTAAAGCTGAAACAATGTTTCGAACGCGATTCGATAACTGGCGACCAACCTGTGCATACCTGATAACGCATATCCGAGGGGTTTGCCCTATACGATGCACCATCTCGTATGTGATCTGCGTTTCCTAATAATAACTGAATCCGCTGACCTCTACTGATGAGTTTGCCCTAGTTAGTCGTAACTGCCGATGCCCATCATTTGTTAAGATGTGCACAACACCGAGTTTAGCTCCATCCTATTCCCTCCGTGAGGTAACGATCTAGTCTCTTAGAAATGAGCCACCTGAAATCACATTGCCTGCGAAAATACACATACTCAACGTTATCCAAATGATGTGAGGAATGTGCTTTGTATGTGTAGGGCACAGATGCCTTTAGAATAACAATACGTGTTTCGACGTTGTCAAAGTAGCCGCCACCACGGCCCATGTTTGATAATTAGTGTTGGGCACGTTCCTCTAAAACTCTAATGAAGGCTCGTTTCTTCCCGATCTTGAAAAAAGTTATACTGTTACAAGTTCCATAATTTCCAGAAGAAGTCATTACAGTAAATTTCGAAAATTTGAACGCATTGCTACATTATCGTTCCGTTTGACTTCTTTTAATAAATATTTGGTGTCAGATAATCCTGAGACGAAAGAAAGTGATAAATTTGAAGCTCAGATCGTGATACATATATTTATACGAATTTAATATGGCCGGAACAGACCATACCAACGTGAAAAGAATATGAATAAATGCACCCAGACGAATTTTTTTTAGGTACCACTGACCATACTGCAACTTTTGTGCTCACCATTTCAAGTCCAAAACATGTGGCACATTCAACTTCAGTCCTCAATGTCGCAGTCATGATACTACGCTTCACATATCGAAAGAAAAATATTCACCCCTGTACCGACATCATTACTTTTTGCAGTGGAAACTCCACAAAGGAGGACAATTATTACACATTTAATCAGTGCAGATTCAATATTTCAGTGTGAGTTCGAAATAATGTTCAGGATATATATAATAACGTTCAGAATATTTCAACTACGTAAAGTGCCTGTTCGCACTCAGTGATCATAGTTATGTATATTTCACTCTCTATTTTTTTTCTCTTCGTGCCATTTCTTTCGCTCTACTTTTCTCTTTCTTTATATATAATTTTTCTTTCCTTTTTTGATCTCTCTGTTTCTCTATACTCGTTCTCCCCTCCTACGTTACATTCTTCCACCCTCAGTTCCCTTTCTCACCACATCGCTGTACTAAACAATAAAGGGCTATGCTGCCCTCATCTAGAGATTGCGCTTGTCGCAGGGAAACGCAGGATCATTAACTTTCTAAACATCCCGCTTCATTGGGATGGTCACTTAGGTAAGACATGTGTACTTAGCAAATGGAAAGTCCACTGGAATGCTATTTGCATAGGTGAAGTGTATCCTTACCGTCGTTCCAGTGTAGTGGGTGTGAAGTGGCCGTTACGTGATGCATTCGTTCTACGAATGGCTATTCTTTTCTACTTTGTGTTCGTGGTTAGATCTTGGTACGAACACAATGGACACACTGTTTCTCGGTCTGCAGTGAACTGCTGTAGAGTGCCACGGCTATGTTGAATGGTTACGACGCTCACTTTTGTATCGCGGGTGGGCGATGTTGAATCTTGCCACACTGCATGTTTTCTTTTTCGTGCGAAGTTCCTTAAGCCATGGGTCTGTACATTGTTGCGAATCTGCCTCCGTGGCTGCCACCGATGCCACCACTGTTGCGAAAGACGGCGACGCCAACACGGTCCCGATGGCGCCACTGCTTCCAACTCCGCCGGGAGGGTCACCAGCCGTTTGGTAGCGTATGTTTCTCAGCTCGCGGCTGCTTCTGCGCAGAGCTGATAAGACGAGCGGACGAGACGACGGTGAGTTAAACAAGGTTTATGTACAGCATATATACAGAAGCGTTACAATTTCGGCACTGGGGCCGACAGAGACTCGAAGAGCCGAGCTCTCCTCTCTAACACATAGGTCAGCTTTTCGCCTAAGACCGCCGACTCACACTCATGTCGGCTCTCCGACACGGGGCCTCCTCTCACTCACATAGGACCGCCGATCGCGACGCGCCGCAGGGCTTCTTTTATTTACACCGGGTCCAACCAAAATGTCCAATCAGAAGCGCCGCTGGTCGTCAGGGCAGATTCCTCAATGGCGCGCCGCGCCATGCGTCAGACCACCAGACACGAGGACGCCGGCTCGCTGTCACGTGCACCGCTGACTCAATGCACGGGGGCCAGAGACGCGCCGCGCGTGTTTACGCCGTTCGCGCCAGGCAGACTGCGGGCTGGCCTTGACCCAGATTGCCTTTTTCAGAGGCACGGACGTTTGACGAGGACTCGCTGGCATAACAGCACCCCCGCCGCCAGACAATGCACCGGAAAGACGAGCTGCTTCCACGGGGCTCGGATGTCAGGTGCGCTCGTTCGCCAGGTCCCTCCAGGTTCGCCTCCAGGGCCATGGGGAGAATACAGCTCCAGACTGTTCCGGGAATACAGCCCATTCTTGACGACGGATCCCAGCTCCACTGGCTTGTCGCCAAAACTTGTCGACCAGCTTCACTCGTCTCTTCTGACCATCTTCGGCTTCAGCACTTGTCGATGGTTCTGCAACTTGCTAAGAACGGTTCGGCAACAAACAACACACGACACAAGCAAGTGCCCTCGGTCACCCGACAGAACACCAGACAAAGTATAGTACAACATATACCTATCTACGTGTCTATCGGAATTTTGTTCCCCCTACATCAAGAGGTACATGTGGGACACAAGACTCTTAAAGTAAGAACTTGAATTTTTCACAATTACAACAACGCAACGAATTAGAATACCACATAAAGTTGGCCCCTTGAGATCACATTGAACGAGAGCGCTCAGCCCAGGTCGTGATGAGGTCAAAATTTTTCCCCGAATCGCCAACGAGAAACCGAAAGGTTGAGAGGGTACTAGCTAGAACGCACTGCTCAATGCACCTGCATTAGCGTTTAGCTTTCCTTTTTTTTTATAGCGAACGTCAAAGTTGCGCTGTGGAGCAACATGCTCCACCTCAGTAACCGGCCACTTTTAGGCGACGATACCTATGCGGCACCAAGAGCGGCTCACACTTGCGACGTTGCACAGGGGAACAACGACACGGCTTGCTACGGATTGACTCCTCACCGCTTAGCTCGATATCGTGTTCGATCACCCTTGTGTTTCCGGGGCGGTCCGAAAACACGTCTCCAAACTCGGAAACAATCCTTTTCAGGTCCTCCTCCTGGACTTCACTTAACCTAGGCTCTAGGTTCAACTTCTCCAAGATTACCTCCGATCCCCTTTCGATTACATCACTAGTGGTCAAAATTTTTGCTCCTTCCTCGGAAACACTCAACAGCTGATTTACGACCGCTTTCAAGTTACTGTGATAAATTTTGTTGGGCCGCCTTCCTAATTTAACTTCACAATTGGTATCAGAAAGCTTCGATACTACTTTTGCGGGCCCTTCCCAATCAACCTCAAGCTTGTTCTTTTTGAACGGCTGCAGCAGCATTACCTGATTATCAACTTCAAAAGTACGCTTCTTCACCGATTTCTCGCAGTGCTCCTTTGACAGCACTTTTTCCGCGCTTTTCTGGCTTTCCACTAGCGCTTCAATTTGGCTTTCCACTAGCGCTTCAATCGAGAGGTCCTCACGCTGCTCTCGAATGAGCGTCTCTCGATCAACTCTCGGCAGCTCGCTCCAACTTTCCGCTGCAGGCGAGAGCGTTGCAGCCCTCTCGCTCTGATTCAATGGCGCCCCGTCGTCTCCCCCAGCGCATACCGCGCCGGCCGCTCCCGCGACGCGCCGCTCGCGTGACTGCTCACATGACTCATGCGGAAAATTTTCTTTCTGGGGTTCCGTCGACCCGCCGACAAGGTCACTTGAGAGTTCACCGCATTGAACCAGATCAAGCTGCCGCGATAGCTTCCGCGCTTGCGATCGCGTGAGAGCCATGCACGCTAAGTTGGGGAAGAACGATTTGCCCTGCTCTTTGAGATGCTGCTCCGAGTTGTTGGAGAAAAGATAAGGAAAACGATCATTTAGCGCGGCAGACACAGCCGCTTCGGTGCGAAGCTGACCGAACGGGCCTTCAATGACAACCGTGGCGATTGGTAAGCGAACACTCTGCTCCTCGGCAACTTGCCTGATCCACGCGCATTCTCCTGTGAAGTCATCCGGAGACACCAATGAAGGATGGACAACGTCCATGGTTGCCGCTGAATCTCTAAGTGCTCGGCACGTTTTCTCATTCACCCTAATTTCTTGGAGATACGGCTCCAACAACCGCATGTTTTTTTCTGATTCTGGGATTGTTGCGAAGGCAAATTTTTCCTGACAGTTTCTCGCGATGTGCCCTTCCTTTTTACAGTTGTAGCAGATTAGCGGCTTCCGTTTGTTTTCCGATTCAAATTCCTGTGTGGTAGAAACCTCACTCGATTTCTCCGCTTCTGTTTGCCCTTCCCCTACACTGTCCTTCGTAAGAGACGGTTCCTTCTTGAAATTACGGTGCGGAGCGGGTTTCCGTTGATCAGGTTTCCTTGAAAAGCCCTCTTTCTTTTCATCCTTTTCAACGCGCACTGCCCTGCTATGCAACTTTCGGCGAGCATAATACTCCTCAGCTAACTCAGCTGCTTTATTTAACTGTACTTCCCCAAGTCTGTCCTGCAGCCAAAGTCTGACATTATCCTCGATGCAGCGGTAGAATTGCTCCAATGCAACGCATTCCACCACTTTATCGCGGTCGTCATAAACACCTTCGCCCTTGAGCCATTCGATTAAATCGGCTTTAAGACGAAACGCGAAGTCAACGTGTGACTCATTCCCCTTTTCAGCATACCGGAACCTTTGCCTGAAAGCCTCGGGTGACAACTTATAACGTCTCAAGAGCACTTCCTTAACCTCGTCATAGCTCTCAAACGCTTCCCTCGACAAGCGAGTTATCGCGTCGGACACTTCGCCGGGGAGAAGAGCTAGCAGGTTCCGCGCCCAAAGAGACCGCTCCAAAGCGTTTCGCTCACAGACGTGTTCAAACTTGACGAGATATTTCGCCATGTCCTCGCCTACTACGAACGGTGGCAATTGGTCCCTAATTCTAAAACCGCTGACCTGAACTGTTGGAGAAGCTACGCTAGGCGCCTGTGAACACTGTAGTATTGCCAATTCTATTCGTTTCATCTCGAGGCGTTCCTGTCTCTCGGCCTCCTCACGTTCGCGACGTTCGCGCCTTTCAGCCTCCTCACGTTCGCGAGCTTCACGCCTTTCAGCCTCCTCACGTTCGCGAGCTTCACGCCTTTCAGCCTCCTCACGTTCGCGAGCTTCACGCCTTTCAGCCTCCTCACGTTCGCGAGCTTCTCGCCTTTCAGCCTCCTCACGGCGTGCTTTAATATCCGCCCAGGCCTCATCGACTTCCTCAGCCGTCACTCCCTCATCCTTCATGATCTCAAGGATCGCTTGCTTTCGTTTCGCACGGCCCAAAGTTATGCCGAGTTCCTCACAAATTTCGATGAGTTCCTTCACTTTAAGGTTCTCCATCGTTCACACTAGCCTCTTGCTGTTTGCCCCTGTTAACAATTTACTTGCCGTACCCACTATAAGTCAACTAGCAAGACGCGCAAGCAATTTTTCACACTCCCGTGTTTACCCCCTCCGCATTAACTTCGGTTTCAAAGCACTTCGACTTTGCTTGAAACGATCAAAGCTCACTACAATGCTTCACACAGCCCTTCTCTAAACTACTACAACCTGAGCTAGAGTAGTCTGGTGAACTGAGGGGAAAACATCAGGCACTCACCGCATCGATGTCGCTGACGCCGGCCGATCCCGCAGCTGCCAACCACTGTTGCGAATCTGCCTCCGTGGCTGCCACCGATGCCACCACTGTTGCGAAAGACGGCGACGCCAACACGGTCCCGATGGCGCCACTGCTTCCAACTCCGCCGGGAGGGTCACCAGCCGTTTGGTAGCGTATGTTTCTCAGCTCGCGGCTGCTTCTGCGCAGAGCT
The DNA here is from genome assembly GCA_013436015.1 of Rhipicephalus annulatus. Lineage (NCBI taxonomy): Eukaryota > Metazoa > Arthropoda > Arachnida > Ixodida > Ixodidae > Rhipicephalus > Rhipicephalus annulatus. Next base: position 115,244 of record WOVY01002692.1, on the reverse strand, counting down.
GATAAGACGAGCGGACGAGACGACGGTGAGTTAAACAAGGTTTATGTACATCATATATACAGAAGCGTTACAATTTCGGCACTGGGGCCGACAGAGACTCGAAGAGCCGAGCTCTCCTCTCTAACACATAGGTCAGCTTTTCGCCTAAGACCGCCGACTCACACTCATGTCGGCTCTCCGACACGGGGCCTCCTCTCACTCACATAGGACCGCCGATCGCGACGCGCCGCAGGGCTTCTTTTATTTACACCGGGTCCAACCAAAATGTCCAATCAGAAGCGCCGCTGGTCGTCAGGGCAGATTCCTCCAATGGCGCGCCGCGCCATGCGTCAGACCACCAGACACGAGGACGCCGGCTCGCTGTCACGTGCACCGCTGACTCAATGCACGGGGGCCAGATACGCGCCGCGCGTGTTTACGCCGTTCGCGCCAGGCAGACTGCGGGCTGGCCTTGACCCAGATTGCCTTTTTCAGAGGCACGGACGTTTGACGAGGACTCGCTGGCATAACAACATGCATGTCTCTCAAGGTACGAGACCTCCTAGTTCTATGACTCACTCAGCAGGTGCAGACGGATGGACGGACGGACGGACGGACCGACGGGTGGACAGACAGACAGACAGACAGACAGACAGACAGACAGACAGACAGACAGACAGACAGACAGACAGACAGACAGACAGACAGACAGACAGACAGACAGACAGACAGACAGATTCATCGTTTACAGACAAAACCCTACGAAGCTTTGACCCACTCATTATCATTCACTCCGTGGATATGTTGTAACTTTTCTACTACGGCTTATAGTCTTTCTTATTTGATCGAAAGATGAACGCTTATATGCATGAGGATTGCCTGCATAGTATCGCTCCGGGTCACGGGTTTGATTCTGGCTTCTCAAGGAAGCGGAGCGTTAGAAAAACTGGGTAATGAAATCACGCGCATATTTATAATACCCTAACTGTCATAGTTAATTTGGTGTACCTGACTATGGTCTTGCTTTAACCAGATCAGGATTTATACATGTGAAATCATATACTTTCAAATTGAATTATGAAGGCGGAACGGAGTGTTTTTTGTTTCACTTAGTTTGATGGTTCTGATTTTTAATCATCGTCATATTCTGTTTTGCTTTCTTTTTTCTCTTCCGCTCTCCACACGTTTCCTGTGATTTTACTTTATACAATACTTTATTAGTCTTACCCCTTGCCCCAGCCCAGGGTAGCCAGCCTGCCTAAGAATTAGTTAACCTCCATAGAAGTTTGCTGTGTCAAAGTGAATCGAAACGATGGCAATCAGCTGCTCTATTACAGCCGAAAGTGTCACATGGAAGCCTCCTAATATCTTTCTCATCTCATGCTTTTTCGGCTGCGTTATGACACGTCCGAGCGCGTGATCATGAACTTCTGAAGATAAATAAAGAAATAACAGCGTCAAACTAACGCAGGACCATTTGACTTTCTTGACCAGGCTTCTCTGCCGTAATTCGCCAAGCTTCAAACGTACTATACGGCAGGCTTCAAACCCGCGACTTCACAAGCTAACCTTTCTGCTTAATTTTTCAGCCTTCCAGTTCAAGTCGAGTTAAACCTTCTTCGATCCGTTTCCAAGGAAGTGGGAGTGGTGGAGGGCATCGATATCGGAGTAGCTCGGAACGATTTCGCCCACACGAAGTTTCGTCGGGCCCGGGCTATGGAGTTTATTATAGTAGGCAATAAGCGGCCTACTTGCCGGTAGCTCGCGTGCCCCGCGTGAGGCCCATAAATAAAGCCCAGAGACGTATATAAACGAAGAGTAACGAGCTGATGGAGCTCGGGGCCAGGCTGTTCGCTGTGCGCTCATATATAGAGAGAGCGAGATAGAGAGAGAGAGAGAGAACCACCGTCAGGGTGGTTGAAGCTGGCGTGATCGAAGCAAAGCTTAAGACAGCAGCGTCCGTGTTTCACCTTCTCGTCTCGCGTGGGCCTCTATTGAACCTGACGTCTGAGTAGAGCACAAAGGAAGGGCGAAGCGAGCCCGCCCGATGCCTTGGACGGTCAAGCGCAGCGTGTATATCCGATCGCGGCGGCGGGAACCAAGGGCGGCACTGCGCTCGAAGATGGCCGTATAGTTGCGTAGAAGGCCTGTGGGCGCGCTTGTTGCTCCCGAGTCACGGCCCGGAGACACGCAAGCAGAACGAAGGAAGCAGGCCGACGCACGCTACGTCAATCGGTTGAACGCTGTGTGCTCTCAGGCCTACACAGGAATGCCTGCTTATCTATAAAGGAGACATGCAGTATAGAGACGTGGCTGGAACTCTCCTGGGAAGGGACGATACGTGCGACATTCGATGCAGACACAAAGGGCGGGAGGTATACTGTCTTTGACGGTGCAGGCACAAAGAAGCCGTAGGCGCGTTTAAAAAACGAATGTCAGGAAAAGAAAGAAAATGAAAATGATGGTAGTGGTGGCGTGGTCCGCTTGGATATATAGTCGGCTCTTGTTCCACCTCAGAGCGAGATAAAGTCAAAGGAAGTCAGGAAACTAAACCAGGCACCTGACTTGTACTGTAGGAATAGATAAAGGGGCGAAACGAGGCAGAACAAATCACGCACACAATTGCGAGCGCACATAACGCACATACGGTCGCACAGACCTGCTGAGTTCAGGTACTTCAGCAGCTCTTGCATTGCCTTCTGTGCCTTCGGGGCATATACCTATGGTCCTAGAACCACGGCGGCAAAAAAGGTCTTGAGTCTAGTTGGTTCAGAGGTATACGGAGCGGGCATCACAGGTTGTCATAGCAAGAGCAACTGCACAGGACGTGTGTTATTGACAATAGAACCACAGGGACAATTGCTTTGCCTCAGAATGTTGCGAAGCTACGACGTGTCGAACTACAAAGACCAACTTTTCTTCTCTTTTATTTCTATTAGGGGGAGGGGAGGGCAAGCATTGAGATCACAGTAAAAAACACATGCTGTGCAATAACTACGTCGCGAAAGAAAGGATAGAAACTGCTTCCTACCCCGTGAGGTAAAATGTGATAGCCGTAGCGAAGATCATCGAGCGAGTTTAATGAAGACCGGTCCCGTTGGAACGATCGCCAGTCGTTACGCCTGGCCGACGTCATGGAATTGAGGGGAAGCAAGCCAGACGATAGAGGACTTGGCATGACGGGTTGGTTGCCGGTGAAAGCGTTCAAGCTGGCCGTAAGTGATGACGACAAGAAATAGGTGTCTGAAAAACGACAATTACTGGATTACGTCGTACAGCATTAAGGTAAAAAAAAGACGTACCTTACTCCTAAAATAACAAAAAAAAAACTAAGTCATGTATAATGACGTGGCAGTGAAAGATGAGAAACATGCGCTCCTATATACACGTTTGGAGAATGTCTCACGTTTGACGTTCAGCGAAGTAGACGTTGAAACGTTTAGAAATCTTGCAGAAGCCATAGCGCCAGCTTAAAACTTGAATGTTCAGGAAAAGCAAAGTGGTTATAGCTCAACTAAACAACAGCGTACACATCATTGCTTAAATGGTTAACTACGCAGTTCGTCACTTAGTCTCCTCTTGTGCTTTTCATCAGGATGCATATTAAACTGGGGATGGAAGACACAAATAGCCTGACATGTATTGCCCCGTCTCTCACGTTCTTTCTAACAAGTGATCGCCGGTAGCCCTTCTAACAGACTTCATTTGTAAACAATCCATCCATCCATCCATCCATCCATCCATCCATCCATCCATCCATCCATCCATCCATCCATCCATCCATCCATCCATCCATCCATCCATCCATCCATCCATCCATCCATCCATCCATCCATCCATCCATCCATCCATCCATCCATCCATCCATCCATCCATCCATCCATCCATCCATACATACATACATACATACATACATACATACATACATACATACATACATACATACATACATACATACATACATACATACATACATACATACATACATACATACCTAGATAGATAGATATATAGATAAACGCCATGGTTTAGCGGTTATACTGCTCGGCTGCTGACCGGCGTCCATCCGTGCCACCGCGGTCGCATTTCGATGGAGGTGAAGTGATAAAGGACTATGTGCTGTGCGATGTCAGGGCACGTTGAAAAACACCAAGATATTGAAATTTTCGAGCCCCGCCGCGGTGGTCTAGTGGCTAAGGTACTCGGCTGCTGACCCGCAGGTCGCGGGTTCAAATCCCGGCTGCGGCGGCTGCATTTCCGGTGGAGGCGGAAATGTTGTAGGCCCGTGTGCTCAGATTTGGGTGCACGTTAAAGAACCCCAGGTGGTCGAAAGTTCCGGAGCCCTCCACTACGGCGTCTCTCATAATCATATGGTGGTTTTGGGACGTTAAACCCCACAAATCGATCAATCAATCAATCAATTGAAATTTTCGAAGCACATCACTACGGCGTACCTCAGATATTATTATTATTATTATTATTATTATTATTATTATGTTGTTGTTGTTGTTGTTTTCGTTGTTGTTGTTGATAGATACCGTCAAGGTTCATTTGTTTCACACACAAAAAAATACACATGTGAGGTTTTCGCGCTGGAATGAACGGGGTTTAAGACCGTTGCCCACCACTGATAATTGTGCCATATAAATGGCAAGAACACCAGGGGGGCGGGGGACAGGTAAAACAAACAGCATATAACCAAGAAGTGCCGTAAGATGAACCAGTGTTTTTACAATGTCTTTGCCCTAAGCTGCTCATGTTATTTGTTTATTTTTCATTTCATTTGTAAAGTACTGCTAGCCTAATACAAATAACAAATAAAGAATAGCAATAAGCCCTCCACACTAATCTGTCCAGAGTATGATTATTAGGAGAGTTAGGGTTAGTATAGGTCTGGTGATCCAAGCTTATCGTGGCGTTCAATTATATCGACAGAAGAGGAAAAAAAATATCTCGGTATGTCCAGATTACGAAGACGCTATACTCCTATTAGTCGGTAGCTGGTTGTCTTTGTCTGAGCCCAATAATGACCGCTTTTTTTTCTGCATTTGTTGACGCTAATAATGCGAGCGAGCAAGCCAGGAAACGTGGAGGGGGTCATCCTGTAACGTCGTATTTGACTGACGACCTGATTGGCTCTGGGGCATGGCTTGAAGTGAATGACATGTGTTCATGTGCGTAGAATCTAGGACGCTTAACTTTTTTTTGCTTATTCTGGTAATCATTTACCATGACTATTCGTATATCTGTAATTACGATAAGAAGACGTAGAAAAGATGATAAGAAGTGGAAAAGTAGATAAGAAGTAGAGAGGAAGACGACACACGTAAGATTTGCGCGGCTCGCCATCAATATTTTTTTCCCATCGATCTCTTTTTCCATCTCCTATTTTATCCTTCCCGCTTAGTGAAACCTCTAACTGCGTACGTGCGCAGATTAGTTAACTCGAAAATCTGTGAGCAGAGAAAAGCTGAGCAGTTCGTAAAAGCACCAACGTCTTCTAAATAATATATAATAAAGAAAAGCCGAGGAGTGTGTGCAAGTCGAGGAGTGAAATAGAGCTTGCATATCGAAGATTTATAAGCGATAACTACGCAATGAATATAGCCTAACCGGAGCGCCGGCAGGCGTAATAAGCTTTTGGACTCCGTCTAGCGTTTCACAGAATGAGCGTTAGCGCGATTAAGTTTCGAGTCGAAGCAGTCTGACTGGCGAAACGACAGTGTGAACTCGATAGAAATAATGCTGCAAATACCAGGAGATACGTATGCTTCCTTGAAAAGAAACAGAAACCCTGTCGTAAAACAGATTGGATATTTCGTAATGCGATCAAAGGCAAGAACTGTATAATGGGCTAGAATTTCGCTCGAGATACATTTCTCCATTGCACATCCTCTATATCGAGAAGGAAGCGGGAAGCGTTGGTGGGCGCTAGTGGCACGCCACTTACGATTATCCGTTCCCCGACGGGTTCCAATTAGAAATTGAAACCACGTTCGAGAGACTGGGTTTTGCCTTTATTTGCACATGGAGGAGCACGCCGCTGCATGATTCGAGCAGGCGGTCACCGGTCGGCGCGCTCCTCCTTTACGCGCCAGACCGAATGACTCAATTGGGGGTAAGAATATGAGGTGGTTTTTAGTGCCTTTGTTATGCATATGCGCATGTGTAATTGTCAGTAATTTGTGTGAATCTTCTCTGTGGTTTATGAAACCGTTCTTTCTTTCTTTCTTCTTCTTTCTTTCTTTCTTTCTTTCTTTCTTTCTTTCTTTCTTCTTTCTTTCTTTCTTTCTTTCTTTCTTTCTTTCTTTCCTTCTTTCTTTTCTTCTTTCCTTCTTTTCTTCTTTCTTTCTGTGTTTCTTTGTTGAATGTGCCTATGGAATTTCGAAGAAGTAGTGCCGCCATCAATCCTCTACGACATCGAAGGCACTCGATTATGACAGGACGGGGTCTAAACGAAAAACAAAAACTAAAAGGAAAGAAAGAACAAGTGAACAAAATATCAATAAAGAATAAACACCACAGCACAAGAGAGGGAGAGAAAGAAAGAGGGAGAGGGGAGGACGGAAGTTGGGGAAGTAACATATGCTGCTCCACTTCATGGTTCTTTCTATATTGTCAGCGTAACTGGCTACAACTGCCAAATTCGACAGCGGCGACGTGCTGCTGCTACCAACGTGAGTATTTCCTGAAAGCAACTGACCCCAACCGCACTACCATTGACCCCGAGAGTGTTCTGCAAATGTCACGTGACCCCCGAGATCACTTCAAAGCTTCTCTTCACACTCCACTTCAAAGCTTCTCTTCTTTCAAGGTTTCCTTCTCCTTAGTTTAGGCTACCAAAGCAAAACTTCACCTCGAATTAGCCTCCTCAGCTCTGTTTTCCTTGTCCCCCTCTCTTCCTCATTGCCGTGGACTCATCGAGGAACATGAAACCTTCCATGCACTTCCGGTTGACTTACCAGCATTTTCTCGCCGTGTGCCTACTCTCTTTGTCTACGTGTTGCCCGGTTATCCTCCAAGTGTTGTCCCATTTGCGAAGAATGCACTTTTGATAATAAAAAAGTGATAAAAATTAGGGGACCCTAAAGTTCGCCTTTAGCAGTCGAACGCGATAGTGACATCCTTTTCCTAGTGCGTACTTCAAACACTTATTGCATGAAACCTTTTTGAATTTGCTATAGACCCATGGCCTTTAGGGAATAGGCACAGTAGCATGTGTGCCTTTTGTAATGAGGTACAGGCTTTCGACCACAGATTCATTATGATAATCACATATTCTGACGCCTGTTAGCAATGTACGCTTGTACCACACACTATTAGTGCAATACTTCATGTCGCATTGTGAAGCATGTATACGGGACGCGTGTGCTTCAGAAGCATGAAAGCTACTTTCACTGCATTTGCAAGCAGAGGAAGTTATTTTCACTCTTTTCACGAGCAGAGGCGTGGCCGTGCCGGTGAAACATCCGCTTGTCGTGGAAACAAAGCGTGTTCTATCCCCATTTTGACCCAAACATCCCCGGTTTGGTCCCCACTCTGCGGCAGATTTTTTAATAATTTATTTCTATTTTGTTTGCATCGTTCTCAATTTTTTGGTCACGCATAAGATTATTCTTCGCTCACAGAGAGAGAAATAACATTTATTTATACATCCGGCGTGTAGTAAGTCCCCGGCCTCGCAGGGCGAGGATGTTCCCTATCTTAAGATTACGGCTATTAGAGTCCGATAATCTCAGAGCCTATAGACCTCGAGGATGTTGTGCTCCGACTAGGTGACAGTTACTCGGGTGCCTCCACGCCCGATAGACGGGCCGTCGGCTCCTTTTCTCCGTTGCTTTGCCAAAGCCTCCTCAAGCCGCTAGATGGCCCTTCGTTGTGTCTTCAAGTCTTTGGAGCGTATCCACGCTCTCACCTCTTCGGGATACGGGGCGTCCTGGTACTGCCCGTTCTCACTTCAGTATGCATAGCACTGTCACACCCTCCCCACGTGATGTGGCGGAGAGTAGCTACAGTTCATTATGATAATCGCATATTCTGACGCCCGTTAGCGATGTACGCTTGTACCACGCATTATTACTGCAATATTTCATGATGCATTGTGAAGCATGTATACGGAACGCGTGTCAGAAGAGCCTTCCCGCACCGAGAACTCTCGTGCGCGGAGGCAGTAAAGTTCCGACAGTTGCAAACCGAGTCCGTGCTGACATTGGCTCTGGCCCGGCACGTGTGTCCGACATGTTCGTGGACGCAAAATGCAGTGTGTGCCAACGTGAACTGGCTACTCTCCTTCGCTCAAACCCAACGACGCCGACGCTGGAATTTCCGCGAAACGAACTCTTTAACGCTATCGCGATGAAAACTCACAGAGTTGTTTAATTCCTTCAATTAAGACGACTCCAAGATGAAAGCCACTGTCTTTTTCTTATCAGTCGACGTATCTTGTTTGCCTCGATACGGCGAAAGCGCGTCAAGGCACGCTATAGATGTATTGATCCTTCCTCGCGACCTTTCGAAAGTTTTCTGCACCTTACCTGGTGCAGCGCTTTCTCTTAGGCCGTAGGCAACTCACTTGCTTGAGCAATCAATACCTCCGCGATAGGACTAGCTTTCACCAAACTATAGGGCGTCATGTGATGTCGGCATCATGCAACGTGACGTCTTCAAGCTCGGTGACCTGTGACGTCATCGGGACATCATTTGGCCACATCATCACGCGATGATGATTCTGAGCAACCCTCTTCCCCGGCCCGGAACGTCTATGGTCAAGTTTCACGTTTGACGAGGCCTCTAAGGTTTCCGCCTTTAAAAATGCAGCTCATAACTGGCCGCTTGCAAGCTGAATTTATGCACGATGCCCACTCGCAGTCGAACCGTTAAGATGACAAGCATCTTCCTTGATTTGATTTCCTTTTCAGTCTTTTTCGAAGTACATCAAACGTCGAGGCACCGGCAAGCTCATTCTTCCCACGCTAAGTCCCTAAACAGGGCTAAAACTACCGATGAAAACCTTAAATGAAAATCTCAGGAGAAAACCTTAGACGGAAACCTTAGGCGAAAACCTGAGACTAAAACCTCAGGCGGAAACCTTAGGCGAATGCCTTAGACGAAAACCTTAGACGCCTCATAAAGCGCGAAATTTGACCGTGGACGTACCGCGTTCGGGTCACGAATTAAAAAAAGAAACCATTGTCCCGTGATGATGTGACCATACGACAACATGGGAGTAAGGTTTCGCTCCCTTCCCACCAATTGATCTTGCCTCAGTACACGTGCCAATCGTCTCACCTTTTCAAAGGCAGTTCGAAACGAGGAAACAAATGCTCCCAAAAAGCCGCTAAAGAAACGCAAACGCCTATCGACCGAGTTGCCTGCACACCGAGTCTCACGCGATGCCCTATAGCACAATCTCCCCCTAACGTTTTTACGAATGAGACTCAGCACTTACGTCGTCCAAAGAGGTGGGTGAAGAAAATGGTCTTCCCAAGTCGTCGCGTGCATGCTCGTATATCAGCGTTTCTAAAGAGAGGTACGAAGAGAGAGAGAGAGAGAGAGAGAGAGAGTACGAGTTAACGCTGAAATGACGATGCACAAGTGGGGCGTGACGTCGCGTAAATACAAGGCGACGACACTCACACCACTTTCGAGTAAGTTCTCGTGCCCGATTGGATATAAGCGTACACACAACTCCGAGCCTTTCATCAAAAGGAGCGACTGATGTGCACACATACATACGTGCACCTTCATACGCGCCTCCCATGCTATCGAATCTGGGTGGTTTCTCCCCGGGACAAAAGAATTAAAAAAATAAAAAGGGGCCAGATGGGAGGTGGGGGGGGGCGGTTCTCGGTGAGCGTTCAAATAGTCTTCTCGTCTGTTCTCGAGTCGTCTTTGAGAAAGAAATCGAGATCCGTATTTCTTTCCGGGTACCCCGTACGGCTCTTCAGAGCAAGCAGCGTGTGTTTCCTGAAGAAGCGAGGCGTGTGATTTTTCAACGAGGGATTATGGCCGCCTTTATTTATACGCCTCGAAGATTTCGAATGCTTAGAAACTTTTGGTTTCTTCACCTCTCTCGTTGAAGGGTGTAGAAAGTAAGACAAACATTCCCCAGCTCTGTTGTCATTTTGTTTTCACCACGTGGATAGATAGATAGATAGATAGATAGATAGATAGATAGATAGATAGATAGATAGATAGATAGATAGATAGATAGATAGATAGATAGATAGATAGATAGATAGATAGATAGATAGATAGCGTAGGCAAAAACGGAAATCAGAGGCAGAAGCTAGTACTTTTGAATGTACGAGACATTTCAGGAATTATTGGTTTTGTTTTGTCATTGTTAAAATGATGTAGGATAGCGCTCAATATGAGTTGCAACACACTGTCGGTACTACGAATGGCCCCAACACTGCAATGTGACAGCTGCATAGCAAAAAAAAAAATCGCCGCCCAAGCAGTTAGTACAAATGGTCCACCAGCGAAAGCTAAAACGTTTGGCCTTGATGTTTAGCAGTGGGTTCAACACGACGCTGCACTAAAGCCGTTAACAATAATTGGTTACATGTTCGAGCTTCTTAATAAGGCTAGACACACATTTTGACTTGGGTTTACCAAAGTGTTGTTCCCGCACGCCACCATTGCGCCTCGCATCATCACTGTTGTGAAAAAGTGTAATGAGCGGTTATATGCGTTTCGACATCACGGTGGATGTTTCGAACAACAAGTGATCTCAGACGTCGCAGCTGAAACCAAAGTGCCACTGGCAAATTCCTCCCCGAAAGCAGGTGTTCGTTAACGCTGTTGTGCCCGCAACTCAGGGCGCTGTTGCAAGCGTTTAAGATCGTGAGCTGGTTTACAGAATTTGCCCGCCACTGGCGCTTGCATTCCCGTCGGCGATTTAGCGCAGCTTGGAAAGTTGCCGGATAATCGGTACTCAGTACGCCAGCAGCCGGCCTCCCGGGCCTGTTCTTGTGCCCAGAGTGAAGCATCGACCCGACGAATGCGAGCTTTCTCACGTTTGCACTGTCGGCGCTCTTCTAGAGTTGTTCGTAACTTACAAATGTTTGAAGGTTTCTGTAGAAACTGATGTGCGCGTGCTCGGCGTTACCGCTGCGACGGGATTGATGACGTCATTCACAATGCTGACAATGGCGCACGTTCTTGGCTGCGACGCTCAGAATGACGTAACTGATCGCACAGCTAATGGAGACCGCTCGTAACAGCACTGCCGAACGGGTTTTCGTTTCCCCTAGCTTTATATAGCTCTCACTGTAAATGTTGGCTCATTAAAACTCTCCCAATGAGCAGTATTTTAAGAGCCGATTTAACGTTTGGTGGTGTTATTGTTAAGGCTTGGGGGTAACTTTGAGCGGAGCCACCATGTTGCAACTCTTATTGAGTGCAACGTAACGTCACTGTATGGCTTTCCCTAAAATAACTATGCCTTGCGTTACTGAATGTTTGAACAACACATGCTGTGGCAATGCCCTGCGTTGCGCGAGAGCAGCAAGTCTCGCGCTACGTAGGGGCGCACTGGAACTATCTTCTCAATAGCAAAAATAAATTAGTCGAGCTTAGGGCGACCCAGAGGGCCTGCGACATGCCCGTGGAGTTTAACCTCCCCATCCCATCGCAGGAGTGGCTCACTAGTGTGACCACCTAACGGGGTCGAACGCCGCCCCCAGATAATGATAGAGTTCTTTGCCTGCCTTCCTTTGTATTACTTAAAAGGATGAATGAACAAGGGAGACCAACAGCTAGAACATGTAACGCTGGAAAGTTGACCAGACGAGTGCCCTGTTTGCTGCTCTGCGCGGGTTAATTAAATGGGGACTGTAGAACTTGTGTAGTGAGACAAGTGTTACCGGAAAGAAGCCCCTATAGATTGAAATGCTAACACCCACATTCCAGAACGCCAAGCAGGGCGACGCTAAAAAAATGGACATAGAAGACTGATACAGAGGTCGGGTACTTTGCCTAAGTCTTATAGCGCTGCGCTGTTCAGTGTCCTTGAACCTGCCAACCACCCAAACTAAAGCACTACCCTTACTCCATTTGTCAGAGTGTCCACTGATGGGCATACAAGAGGCATTTCGCTTGATTTACAGTCTTTTGAAGATGTTAATTAAACACATCTGAGCCTTTCCCATCTGTTCGAAAGGCCACTTGCGCATGTCCTGAAATGAGCATGGCCGGTTTTACACCACCTTCATCTACTTTGCGCAATAATGAACGGGCTGGAAGAATTTGACGCCCGTAGCTTTCTCAGAGCTGGTGTTGACAAACCGATCAAGACAGAACTCTTTGTTGTTTTTTATTATTCTCGTTATGAGGTTGCCACGTTACCGGTTTAAGTGCTCAGAATATAGTGAATAGCGATTCAAGATAATCATAAAACGAGACTATGAGATCAATGCCACTGACGTTTTCTCTTATCGCGCAGGTTGTCGCAAATGATGATGATACGTTGGTTTAAACGTCCCAAAACCACCATATGATTATGAGAGACACCGCAGCAGAAGGCTCCGGAAATTGGACCACCTGGGGTTTTTTCACGTGCACCCAAATGTGAGCACGCGGGCCTACAACATTTCCGTCTTCATCGGAAATGTAGTCGCCGCAGCCGGGATTCAATCCCGCGACCTGCTGGTCAGCAGCCGAGTACCTTAGCCACTAGACCACCGCGGCGGGGCAGGTTGTCGTAGATACTTGTTTCGAAAGGGAGGACTCGTTACACACTGCATTGCCTCATGCTCGGTGTAAGAACATTCAGGTGTTCACACTGCCTGTGCCATAGCGGCCACGGTATGTTCGGTCTACCGGGCGCACTTTGCGGCGAGCCATTATACGACGTCGTGCTCAGAAAGCCCAGTGAAGCAAGCGGTGCTGGCGTTTTCAAATGCGTTTGTCTCCTAGGTGCTTCTGCTCGTAGTGGTGTGAGTAACACCAGAAGGCGCGACAGGAATTTGTTATTTCACATTAAATTGAGAAGAGTGCCACGTTTAAGGATTGATTCACATGAATATGCCTCGAGCAGGGTGTGAATGTCATGAAGACGGATCGATCGGGCAGCGCTCAAAGGCCATTAGTTCTCCTTGCACGCACTTGTTTCGTCGTCTTGAAGACATTTATTCATGCAAAAAAAGACAAAAAATGAAAAAAACACACCCGTAAGTGAGCCATCTCTCTATCAACAAATTTCCCGGCCATGACGGTCCCGTTTTAGTGGGGGCGAAACACGAAGAACACTCGTGTGCTTGTGTAGATGCAGGAGAATGTTAAATCCCTCGCGGTCAGAATTAGTCAGTAAACCTCCACAATGGCATGATTCATAATCACATTGTAGTTTTCGAGCGTAAACCTTCAGCAGCTATTAATAGTTGTTTGTAGGAATATAATATAGGACAATATCACGTATCATTATACATTAGTATATAGTGTTATATTAACATCAATGCGAAAACCTTGATACGCCGCATCGTAGGCGTGCGCAAGGCCCTTGTCCCCTCCTCCGCTTTTAGTCCTCTAAAAAAGGGGAGGTGGGGGCGAAATCTGTCTCATACTTTGACTTCGTAAAGAGGGACACGGGGTGGCTGCGATGAACTTCCCCTTGGAAGAGGATCACTGCGCATGCCGATATGCGTCACTCGACTTTGCCGGCTTCCTGATGACATCGTTTGGGTGTTTGCATAGCAGGTTTTAGCTTCTTGGTTGCCTTAATATGTTCATTTTGTCGTGTGAGGTGCTTACAACAGTTGGTATATTAGGTGGCAGTAGCATTTACTGACAGAACATGCATCTTTGGTGTGTCAAGTAGCCCTCCTCCCTTGACCCCCGCCTGATAAGCGACTGAAATCATGTCATTTGATAAATGCTTAGCACAGAGATCTGCCCTTCAAACCGCAGGGGGACACTGCTCCAGGCGATCACTGTCGGACGACATTTCGAAGAGAGGGACACAGGGTCTGCGCAAGTTTCATAACTAGAAAGGCAGTTAGGTTCAAAACACGCTCCATTTCAGACACCGCCCGGCAGTTCGATGCCACCTTTGTCAACGAAAAGCATAAACCGCTCGAGAGCAAAAAAAAAAAGGCTTCAAAGCAGCGCTGTCACACATGCGAGCAAAAAGGCACATAATTAGCAGCCCATGCGTGGCTGCGGAAACGACTAACACCGCTTTTCAAAGTGCCATTTATAGGCACTGACAAAGCTGCTCTAAAACTGATAACGGCCCGAACGTAAAGCTGGGCGTGCGGTGATCGCACTTTTCAACGCATTGCGGAGAGAGTATTAGCACCTGGCTACGCATGTTCTCACGCCATCGTCGCATCCGCAAGTAATATTTGCTGGCCTCAGCGACATAACACAGGTTGTAAACGGTGTTGATGAGCGATAGCTTCGAAGACTGTGGCTGCGGCACCGCAAGACTTGGGCAACGCCCTATGGAATTCGGTGCACCGGGGACTTCAAGGAGCATCACTGCAGACTACAAGAGCATGGTTTAGCCATTCTTCGCGTGGGAGTGAGTGTGACTACACAAGGTACGGCTAGACTGTTCCCGCGTATTGACTTCACTTAATTTTTAACAGGTTAGTTCTTATGCCTTGCCTGCTCCGCACCCTTCGCTGCTCAGGCGGCTGTATCGTCGGTCTATAGGGTAAATAAATGTGCCGGCGCCTAGTCGAAGTATACGGAATGAGAAGCACTCTGTGTTTAGCTGTTTCTTCTGCGGACCTCAGTCCTAGATTTGTGACACACAGCACGCTAGCAGCTTTTTGTTGCCCAAGGTAAAATTAATGAGCTGGCAATCGGAATTAAAAAAGAAAAAAAAGAACATGCCGCAACGGGGTATGTGTCCGTTTGGCGAATTAGCCGTTGAATACTGAAGTTCACGGTGAGCGACACTGCGGTGTTGCGGATATAAGCAAATCAAAACCCCTGTGTCCCTTTGACAATTGAAGTCAGTGCCGCAGCTTGATAATATTTGCGATTGAGAAGGAAGAACATGAGTCATTCAGTGACGGCTGTGATTCACTTATATCTATCATTAGGCTCCGGGAGCAGGCAGTGTTGAAATTGACAGAGCTCATTGCACCTCAATAAAGGTGCTCTATGTGCGTGAAGTTCGCGATTTACGAAGACAGGTGGCATGTCTCGGGCAAACTACTTGAGGTCGTGGCTATCAGTATTTTAGACGATTTTTTCGCAGTTGTATGACAAACCGAGAAAATTGTTTGGCAAGACGCAAAAGCCTATCATGTAGAATCTGAGAGAGAAAGAGAGGGAGAGAAAACAGATTTAAACGGCAAGTGTAAGGGTAGTTATGTCTTCTCCCTTAGATGACAGCTAAGAGTCCTTGGGTCTTAGCAGCATCTCGGCTTTCCCAATTTCTTGTAGCTGGTTTTGTATGTTTGAGCTAAGCAGCGGTGTTTGGTGCCCACGCGCTGATTGCAGAGTTTACATTTGTCTGAGTAGAGGTCTAGATAACAGTGACTACAAGCGATTGTGTTTGAGAAAGTGCTTGTTTGTAACAGGCGCCATGCTGCCACCTGTTGTTTATTTCATGAGGAATAGGGTGGATTGTAGTTCTGCCTCCCTAATCTGTAGTGCTTGGTGATTTCGTTGTACGTCACAATTCCGGTGTTGCCACGGCTGCTGATTTATCAGTAGATCTACTGATATTTATATTTTTTTTCAATCAATAGAACTTTATTTTATTATAAGGTGTTCAAATCTACTGGATTTTTGTATTTTCTACAAGAAAATTTGCGAAAATTGCGGCATTTTAGGGATCGAGTTGTGGTTGCTTTGGTGACATACAAAAAAAGAGAGAAA
The DNA here is from genome assembly GCA_013436015.1 of Rhipicephalus annulatus. Classification (NCBI taxonomy): domain Eukaryota; kingdom Metazoa; phylum Arthropoda; class Arachnida; order Ixodida; family Ixodidae; genus Rhipicephalus; species Rhipicephalus annulatus. The sequence continues at coordinate 99,425 of WOVY01002692.1, read as the reverse complement.
AAACCTTCAGCTGGCTCGAATTACATAAGAAAATAACTGCTGGAAATGCGTTAGTGAGTGTATTTTCCAAACAAACAGCTTGGGCAGCTTAATAGCAAAAAAAGAAATCATTGTTCCTACCTACTTGTTCCTGTCTTTCTTTTTATCATTTCTCCATTTTGCTCTGTATGCCTCAAAGCTGAATTCGAGGGCTACCTTCACAGGAATGTGTAGGGCTGAACAAGCACTAAAAAACCCAACAGTGCTAAACGAGCCTGTTAGCCAGTGTTTGAGTGTGTGAATGACTCTTGCAGGAAAGTCACAAACGAATTTTTGGAATCGCATTGTCATTTAGCAAGAATTTCGCTTCACATTGGTGAGCAATTGAAGTTTGCGAACGAGCAGCCTTCGACCACAGCTAGACTACCGGAACAAATTGGTTCTTTTTATGCTACACCCCCCTGCTTTTCTTCTCTGCCACTTCGAATTTAACAGAAGTTGCTTAAAGGTGTGACATTCAGGCTGCGCTTTTTGAAAAAAACTTTATAGCTCCGAGGCACTCTCTCTCAAATGTGGAGAGGTGAATGCTCATAGAGAAAGAAAATCATTCTGCGCACGAAAGTCAATGAAAAAAAACAGTGCAACACGAAGGGGACATTGGCTACAGCGTATATAATTCCAGGAAAAATAACGCACGAAGACGTAAGATGAAAATTTAGCCATGTATATGTCACATTGTAATAATTCTTGGTGTTTAACCTCCCAAGATATGATTATGAGAGACGCCGTAGGGAAGGGCTTCAGAACTTTTCGTCACCTGGGGTTCTTCAACGTGCACTAAATTGAAGCACTAGCAACGTAAAACACTCTGCTAAGTTCACATACACAGAACGGGTAAAGATGTGTAGAACAACCTCGTCCTTCCTTGATTTTCATTGTGTTCTTCCAAGATCATATTCAAAAAAGACGATCTGTTAGGGAATCCCATCGCTCACCATGCCCATCCCATGACCTGATCCCCCCCCCTCAGGAAAAATCCTGTACCTACTACTACATGCAAATCTCACTGCGAAATTCTCAGTCCCCCCATCTTTTTTCAGAAGGTGGCTCATCGTGTCTGCTTTCACGCCTGAAACCCTGAAGCATCACCGTGCTGGGTGCCATCAGAAACCTTCGTATATTTAATCAGTCTTGAATGGTGCTGGTTTGACACCTTTTGGTCACCAGCAACTTTTGAGTCATTATTTCCTCTGCTTCATGAAAACTATAGTACTATACGGTATACTACTAATACCATCGTTGAATTTGGGATGCAAAAGCTAAGCGCGATGACAACATTTTATAATGTAGTAATTTATAGGGCTATCCTATGACAAAATTTGCTACCATATTTTTATGTGTCGTGCAACACTGATGGCGTAGTGTGCAAAAGTGTTTATATACATGAAAATTTTAATGAGATACCTGTAGTTTTTTTTAGATAGTTAAATAAAAGAACTCTTGAAGAAATTGTTTCCGGAGCTGTGCAGCTAAATAGGGTATGGTCTACTTCCATGTAATATATAATCTTGGTCATTTTTTCCTCCTTTTATTTACTGCCTGTAAACAAGCAATGTGTTAATTATTTGTCTGGTCATTGGCAAAAACAAACAAAAGTATTTCTGTGACAATGTCACCCCATCACTGTAACCGGCTCTGCCAGGCCTAGTCACACAAATCCTCGAAGACGTAGTCAGGCCCGTTTCTCAGTACATATTATACATGTCTACAATAAATTATTGTTATTATTATTATTATTATTATTATTATTATTATTATTATTATTATTATTATTATTATTATTAGGTTTGTGTACACAAGAAACATTAAGACACAGAGAAAATATAGGGAGGGAGCAGACTGACTACTGCCACCTAATGGGGCACAACACCAGCCTTCTCTTTCGGGAAGGGAAGATACAGAAAAAAGGAAGACAGGATAGAAGTAGGAGAGAGAAGAGGAAAGAAAAGCAAACAAAAATGACACGTGAACACAAATAAATTGTAACAAGGCAAAACGTTTATTAACGCGGTAAAAGAGGCAACAGCCAGGACTAGCTATGTGCCAAACAGCTCCGCTGTCTCTTTATCACTGAGCCTTCAGCGCAAGTCACCGTAATTTTTTTTCTCGGTAATGAATTCCAGGGGGGAGCAGGAGGAATAAACTTCATTATAAAAAACCAGCGGGTTTAGGTGGCCGGGCCTAGGCCTCCAATGGGGGCATGGCAAAACTTTTTTGATTGGGCGCTACTCCGAACCTTAGTTGCATGGCACTAAAGGCTCATTCGCAGCTGCGATCGAATGTTCTCACCTGCTGCTACCCAAGATCGTCGCCCCATTGATTTCACGTCGCCTCGCCGTACCATCCGTGGCATTGTCTCGCAATAGAAGCCGATGCCCTATTCCTGTGCATATGATTGATTGGTTCAAACGTTTGCTGCCCAGCTCGGGTCTTGGGCGTCGGAAGGGGTGTGCAAAGGGAGGGAATCGACCCTCCTAAAAAACATCTGCATTTGACCTTATATAGCCAAGCTGCGCCCACGCTCTCCCCCTCTCTCAGCTGCAATAAAATGCTCGTTTGCACGCCGCAGCATAAAGTCCTGCCGAAGCCCATGACTCGGGCTACAGAAAAATTCAACAGTAAGTTGGTCAAAGGGGCCACGTGCGAAGAGTCACGTGGCGACCAGCTTGGTCGTGCAGCACGTGCTTTCCGCAGGTGTGAACGAGCCTCTAAGCATCTTTTTTTCCCTCTCTGTTCAATGTAGCAGCTGAGAAGCAGTGTGGGGCAGAAGGAAGTATACAGCGCAAATCAAATGGTGGATTCAAAAGAACGCGGCTGTAACAATGGAGGGTTTTCTTATTTTTGAGAATCGATCGATAGCCTGGAGAAAACTTTTTGTTCTCGTAGATACACTTGTTTGCTTAAAATGCAATGAAGCAAATCCTCGGCAGTCAACTTTTCCTGTAGGTATGCAGGAAAAACAACTAAATACTTTAGTTGTAGGAAATTTTAAAATTTTATGGAGAAACGTTTACTACATATTCCATACCTTGAGTTTCCTATGCGCATCTAAAACGACAAAGTTGTTGTTTTCTTGCCCGAGTTTACAGAACGTGCTCATATATGTACTGATATTGGTAATGTATATGCGCTCGCCATATCCATACTCTATCACATGTACAAAAAAATTCATAAATTTTAGCACCACCCGATAAGTAAACGAAGCAACAACATAATCGTACACGCTGTACAAGAAAACACAGTCAGGACATTTTCAATCGCAAGGCTGAAATACTCCATTACATTTATTATATTCCTCTTTCTTTTCTTCTCTTTCCAGAATACACACACACGCGCCCGCGGTGTTTCGACAGTTTTCGGTGGGCAAACAGCAATGTCGGGCGTCTATGAAACGCCCCACTGTGTGTATACACTCGTGCATTCACGCAGGCCTTGACACTCACATACAACCCGGTCACGCCACCATTTCTTGAGACAAATTGTTCGCGTGTGGCACTACAGAACAGAAGCACAATACTACGTCCACAGGTTTTCACGGCAAACGTTCAGTTGTGTTTGTTTCTGTTTCTTTTTTATTTGATGTCGTAACGCTGTGTATTCATCGATCGTGTTTGAACGAGTGACGCTCGAACACTCATGAGCGTCTGAACGGATAGGGCGAGTAACCACAATTCAACTATGCACTGAGCGACGCTTATAAGGTGCGCATTCATCGAGTGCAACGACGCCGTTCAGAGACGAACATCACGTCGTTTTGAAGCTGCCGACAATCGTTAAATGCGAGACAGAATGTCTGAACAAAAACTGGCGCTTTGCTAAGAACTTCTTCAGAGAGGTAGTTTTGACGCTTTCCCATACAGCAGTGAGCGAATGTCTTCGGATAACGCACTGTAATCACTCGAACACGTTCCAGGCAAAACACGCACGGAAGCATGCGATCGCATCAAAATACAAGAAACTAATCTCTTTATCACCTTTCAACAGGCAAACGGCAAAAGCTCGTACGAAACAACGTTATTAATATCTCTAAAACTCGAGCACTGTACACATAAAATGCAGAACCATATAACAGCAAGCTATATGTATAAGGTTTCATCGCGTGTACGCTTTAAGTATCTGGCACAAAAAGAAAAACGCGTAGAAGTTTTGGTCATTGTATAGCGACGATACGCCAGTGCGGCTTGATGGGTTACAGAACTATTTTCATACGTTTTGAAGGGAAACCGCTTTTGTCACGTGTTCTCGCTATCATCATCGACAGCAGTACTGCGTCAGACCTTCAGGTTTAACACCAGCACGCGAATGTGCGTCGTGCCATCAGTGCATGGGGTCTCGTTTGCCAACTGCGAACGTGGTCAACAATCTGAGACGGCAATGTTACCCAACGATGCATGGTGTGCGAACGAAACTGCAGCTAACATCGTATTCGTCGAGCCGCATTTAACATAGACGTTTTTTTCATAAAGACGAGAGACTAACAAAAGAACACGAAACCATCTTTCTTCAGGCGTGTTACCTGGACGATTAATGGAACAGCCTACTATTCGCTATTAACGAATCTATGCAACAGAAACTGAAAAAAAAACAAGTGCCTTCGATATTCATGTCAACACTCAATTATTCATTTTGTGACCGATTTCCCGAGGAGTCTCCTTTTGAGGGTGCGCATAAATTATTGACTAGACTATCGATTCAACATTGGAATCCATTACGCTCCCTTTCAAACGTTTTACGCGGCATTGTAGACCTTCTCTGTTATGAGTGCGTGGATAATGGATAGCTTACGATATTGATACATTATTCAGCAACTAATTCGTAGGGCATTACTCTAACACAGTGCCGTTTAGTGGGATGAAGCAAACAAAAACTGACCTTTAGGGTAGGATCCAACAATTAAAACCGTGCGCAGTTATTTTCAATTCGCTTTGTAGTGACTAGATACAGTTTATCTGGACATCGAGTACCCAAGGTGTGACACCATTCAAAGATAAGACAAAACTGACAAGGAGAGAAATTAGATGACAGAGTTAGTTGACGTTACCATGCTTTGTTCTCGCTTGGGAAAAACGGAAGAGGGCACTTTTGATAGCTACGCAGATTATTTCATTCGAAATAAACGTTTGTCTGCTCTATCGTAGAAGACACTTCCATGATCACACAAGGCAGATGCTGTTATCAGTGGCTTGATGTAGTAGCTCTACGCTGTATTGAAAAATAACGGTCGTTTCACTCGATTCTGTGACTCCTGATTTTCTTTGGAGATAAATGTACTCCCTCCAAATAGCCGTGAGACGCATATCTCTCCAAAAGAGAGTTCACGTATCTGTTTAAAGGGTGGTATATACAGGCCAGCGCAGAACTCACCAATACGAAGAGTCAAAAGACTCTCCGTTTTTTTTTCCTTGGTGTATACGACATATGAGGTCGTGGCGTACGCTGCTAGGTTATCTACATTTAGTTATGAATTATAATAAAAGGAAAATTGCCCGGGGAACTCGAGATGGGTGTCTTCGTGCTTCACTAAGAAAAAATAAATAATTAAGCGAACTTTATTGGGAACAAGCTCTTTGTACTTCAGTCCTGAGGTGGGTGGCCTCCACAGTCCAAGTAGTCATGCCTCGCTGCCGCCGCCCAAGCCCTGTTCACTAAATAATATAAATGCATTTTAACATTTGGCGCTTTCATCTTGAAGGCAGGTTATCAACAGATACGAGATAAAGCGTATAACTAAACACTTCAATGTCCGAGCCACTACATATTGCAGGTCAATGGTTTGTTCGTTTGTCTTCTCACGAAATGAAACGAAAATCGTACCGTTCTCTGATAACCACATCGCTACCTGAATTTTGGTTATTATTGATAGCCACCAATGCGGCTTAATGACTTTTTCCCCTAACCAGTCGCTCCATATACCTGGTTCACCTTTTCACTTTGAAATTTGCGCAGACATGTATTACAAATACTCGTTGAAACCAGTTGGCGCCCCTTAATAAAGTTCATACTATTTTACTAGAAAATGAACTCTACCTTTTTACAAGGAGATTATCGTCAGGAAGTATTGGCCCTGTAGCCTGTTGGCGTGATGTCTTATTCAAAGAAGGATAACTAACAATACTAAAACCTAACGTGATTAGAATGCCATTTGATGGCCAACCCTATTAATTCATTTCAAGTGAATATGCTGGGAACCTCATTAAGCGATATCAAGTTAAAGCCCAAAACCCTCCCTCACTTCAGCCAGACTTCGTACAGAGCACAGAACCACTCGCAGCGCACGAATGACGTATCTCAAAATGATGACGTTTTCATTCTTGCCATAACTGGCCAACAATTACTCCTACACCTCTCAAGAATTTTCGGAAGCAACAAGCACAATTTCTTCAACGGCTAATGACGCCGAAGGCTACAAACACAGCCCCTACAGCGTTGGTCATTTGTTCAAGAGAAGTCACAGCCTTGCCGCAAAGGCGAAGCAATGAACGCGCCAGCAACAAATTGAAAGGTCACGCGCAGAATGACAAGCAGATCTAAACATGCCCCGCGTTTTTCACGAACAAAGAACGCGCAAAACGTACTCACAGGCACTGATTAACGCGAATAAGCGTTTCAGTTGTTACTTTGCCGTGTCTGAAAAGCGCACCCTTTGCGAAAAAGGAGGCTGTGCCATGATTGCAGTGACCTTTGTGTGCCCGGTAACTACAAAAGAATCGTTTCGACAAAACTCAGAGGCTTGCAAGACGTATACGAGTCTCCCCACTGCAAAATATAGGCGCGCAATCGAGCATACACCCCTTATTCTCTACGTGGGCCAAAGTACGCGTGAAAGATGAGAGCCGCCGTGCGCTCACTGCGCCACCTTGCTGATATTGCCGAAAACACTATCGCCCCCCCCCCCCGAGATGCCTGCCAACACCGGTACGTGGTAGATATGAATAGCTTGCCGTTTGAACGTTGAAGGAGGTACCTCTCGGTGGCTCAGTGGTTAACGCCTCGCATTAACGACGCGGAGGCACCACGTTCGATTCCGTGCGCCGGAGTCTTTTCTTCTGGGATTTTTTTTCTTTCTTGCGTTTTCATATATATGTATATATATATATATATATATATATATATATATATATATATATATAGATACGTATACATATACCGTGCATGACATCGACGCCCACGCCGACACCGGTGGTGAAATACAGAGACTGCCCACATAACTGCTATCGCAATAAAATACACAAGCCACCTCACAGCAGCATGAGGTGATGCCCTTCGTTTCACATCACATAATAAGTAGGTCACTAATTGATGTCAGTATGAAGTTAAACCGAAATCTCAATATCCGTACGATGCCGAAACGTCATCCTATATTATTTCAACATTCGCAAGTGACTTGATTATTAACAATGCATTTACCCGACCAGGCGGTATACTCCATCAAACTGTGTAATAGAGCGCTTGTCTGCACATCGAGTTGTAATCTCCACTGCAAACAGCAAGGTGCGATATGGCTTCACAAATCCTGGACACATGAAAAATAGAGAGACGGAGAGGATAAAAAGTAAAAGAAGAAAGACAAAAAAAAAAACGAGATGATCAGAGTACCGACGCACATTACACCTGCCAGGCCCGCACCAATCACAGCGCGGCGTCATCCGAACCACGCATAAGGCACTCAACATAGTTCCGAGACGGCGTCGAGCGTGCTGGTCATGGGCTTCCCTCTCTAGGCACGGGTCACCAACGCAGTGCGTGTCGCCGGTCCTCCCATAGCGTATCTATACGGGCTCGGCGAACAACGCTTGATATACGCGTCGAACGGTGGCTGGCGGTGTCGTCGGAATTGGGCCACGCTTGCCCCCGTCTTTTGTTCCTTGGCTTGGTTCCTTGTGGCTAGAGGCTCTTCGCGATGTTGCTCATCTGGGCCGACGTCGATCACCTGATGTCCAGGCAACTGTAGTCTGCGATAGGACGGTGAAAAAGAATGTTATGAAGTTTACCAGATCACAGTATTCTGATTGCTAACCAGCATTCTGGCATGGGTAACACAGAGCAATACAGCGCACTACAGCAAAAAAAAAAAAAAAGAAAGCGCGAAACTTACAGAGACCGAAACGCTTGTCAAAAAAAAAAAAGAGCAGTCCGTGTAGCCATTCGCCGACACATTTCTGTGAACGAAACTTAATTATCGATACTGACAATCAGCGAAGTCACGAACGCCTTGAATTCCGGGGCACAAAACAATTGTAGTTAGCTGAACACTCCTGACCCTTGCGACGCTTGTACAGTACCGTCCACTGTTAAAGGGAACACTCTGATGAGCACCTGTCATGTTGCGGGCCTCACAAGCGCACGTAGACATAAAGATATTGTTTGTGCTTGGCACTGTCTATCAAAAGGACTCGGAACAGTCAACGAGCAGAAGTCTTATGCAGATCTAAGCCACTATGTTTTTGCCAGAGAGCGAAATCTGGACAGGGCGCGCATGGAGGTGTTCCCTTTAACTCTGAACCCGTCTGTACATCACCCGGTACGTTTAGTAAGCACGTCGTGCTCTGAGCGGACGTGGTGTCCTGATCATCATCACCACCACCACCACCACCACCACCGCCATCATCATCATCATCATCATCATCAACCTGAGTACGTCCACTGCAGGACAAAGGCCTCTCCCATGTTCCGCCAGTTAAACCGGTCCGGTGCTTGCTGCTGCTGTCCTGGTTATACATAGGATTAAGTGAGTGACGACGCGACGTACAAAGGTTGTTTCGTATGCGAGCTTGTTGCCGAACAAGGTGCCCGATTTGTAACGCTTACAGTCCAGAAAAGCTCTTTGTCACAACAGGCATCGCTAATGATGTGCCCGGCGTAAGTATTCAGCTGGCTGAATCCTTCCATTTCGAGCAATTCGAACATAACTATTCCGGGTTCACGTTACCCCTCAGCGACGCAAGTATCATCGTCATCGTCTCCGCCACCACAATAGAGTTTCCTAAAATTAACTAGAGGGCACTCTGGCGCTGCGATCGTTCAGCGACCATGAGAATGATGGGTAGTACGCACATTTTCCTAGCCTTCGTACTTGCGGGTGACGAATCGTACTTGCGGATTCGTTTATTGCTGTGTTTCGGTTTTGTTTTGAAAGGAAGATTCAACCCTTTTGAACTTCGTGACCTAATTCAGAAAGGTAAGTCTAAAGGAATGAAGTGGTGAAGCACAATCGCAGAACATTTGCTGATCTTTGTTTCGTGAAAAAACAGCTCCAAGCCACATGAACACAGATGGAGCCAAAACCAGGCCAGAGGTACAAAGTTTAGACAAATCCATGTACTACCCATCATTCCCATGCACGCTGAACAGCCGTGCATTGCAGCTCCCATAGACACTAGCGCCAGAGTTCCCTGTAGTGTATATTAAGAAGCTCTATGCCCACCACCACCATCACTACCATCATATTCATAATCATCATCATTATCATCTTCACATATTTATTTTGTTTGCTGCTGGACAGGGGACTCATTCAATGTCTTAAGTTTCCCCGATCGTGTGACAGCTAATTCTTTTTTATCCCTACGAACTTCTCAATTATATCGCCCCATTTGGCACCGTGCCATCCTCAGCTTCTTTTTTCTTCGTCTTAGTATCCATGCTAAAACCGTTATTTTTATCTTTAAATTGAGCTGCCACTCGTTTCATGGCCTAACCCTCAAGGAGGTTTGCACCAGGACACCAAGGACCAACATTTTTCGAAATCAGAAAACTCGGAGAAATGCACGAACATGCGAAGATTGCACTTCGCTCGAAGAAATAATTAAATATAACTTGTTTGTTAAGCTGGTGTCTGGGCTTGCTGAATATGCTTGTTTCTGGTAAACAAGTGCAGAACATAGAAAAAGAGAAAAAGAATGAACTGAGTCTCATACGTGTCCCCTATCCTATTGTTCCGTGTTTTGCACCAAACATAACAGGTAGTAGTACAAATAATAAAATAATATAAACAACTTTTTTTACGAGTTGAGCAGTGCTGATAGCCACGCTACTGCATCTGATAGTGAGTTCGACGTAACCGTTCTAGAAATTAAGACTGAAAAAAAGTTCGAGGGATAACGTTTGGTAATAAATGGTCTAGAAGTAGCGTGTTATTCGAGAAATGGTATGTAAACATTTTAACCTTATGCGAGTGAAAACAAGGGAGCTTTAGTCAAGCGGTGTGTCATAACAACCACACCACACGTCAGGACAAGTGGCTTGCTGCTCCTCTGACCCCGTCTGGCTCAAATGTCACGACCCCCTCCCTCTTCCTGCTCTGCCTCTTTCTCGCATGAAACCCGACGGACGGTCGCTTTTTCGGAGGCACCCGCTAAATAGGCGAACGTCTGCGGCGTAGAGAAGCAGCGTGGCGAAGTAAACAGAATGGGGCCTCGCGTTTTGCGAGAATATCTGACTCTTTTTCTCCCCCCCCCCCTTTCTCTTTAACGTTCTCTTCAACTGGTAACGCGCGCATTGTCTTCCTTTTTCCTTCATCTCTGCCTCTTCCCCTTTGCCACTCCACCTCCATCGCTTATTCCGTCGCCATCTTTAGAAGTGGCAACCATGCTTACATAAATAGCACAGAGTAGGTCATCGTAGACGCCGTTTATTCGCTGTACTTCGCTTTACCGAGAAAAAAAAAAGAATCCGTGAAAATGAAAGCAGTTTTCCTTTTTTTCCCTAAATCTCTTTTACCGACAAGCCCTGTCTCCGGCTCGTGGTACTGCGTGATTTATCGCTCGAAAAACTTTGAGCCGCAGACGACGACACGACGTGTTTGTCCGTTTGTGCGCGTTGCGGCGCTGTCAGCGCACGCTGCGAGAACCAAGCGAGCATGCACTTCGCGTTGTTCCCCTTTTCATCGTTCTCCATTCCTTCTTTTCCTCTCCACTTCCCCTTCTTCCTTTCTGCGCTGCATTTACAGCGTTTTTGTTCTATCCTTCCCGCTGCATCGCTGCCCTCTGTTCCCTGCTACGCTCCCTCTTTCTCCGGAAGCCATCGTTTTCCATCCCTCGTAGGGAAAAACTCCACGGCTGCCCCTTTATATCGCCCCCCTGCTCTTCCTTCCGAGCGAAAGTTTGGGCCAGATCAGGCGCACAAGCGAAAACGCGCTGCGCGTTTCTTAGTCGTCGGCCAGAGCTTGTTCTCGCCCTCGGCAGGAGCCAGTTCTTCCAGCCGTAACGACGAGATGGCGCTAGCTTCGTCGCCGCCGTCATGCTGCGGTTGATGGCCGACAGCCTTTTCGCAAGGAGCTCAACTCCTTATTTCTCACTCTTTATTTCTCTCCGCTCTCTCGCTTTCTCTATCACTCTCTCCCGCTTCAACTCTTTCTGAGTGGTTATATGTTTCTCTCTCTGTTCCTTCAGTCGCAAAAAAATGAGGAAGAGTTCCGCCCGGGATAGCACGTTGGGAAGCACGGATGCTCGGGTGATATCTCTTGTCGACCGACTGTTTCCCGATTGAACGGAACTCGCACGCACGCACGCACGCACGCACACACACACACACGCACGCACGAACGCACACACACGCACGCACGCACGAACGCACACACACACACACACGCACACGCACACGCACACGCACACACACACACACACACACACACACACACACACACACACACACACACACACAGGTTTTACGAACAATAGAGTTTGACGGCATAGGCTAATTAGAAGTTAACAGATCGCTGTTCTCGGTGAAAATAACCGATCGAGTAGAGTGGACTTCTACTAAAATGTGCCTAGATGCTGAGGCTTCTCAAGCGAACCTGCAACACAAAGGCACACGTTGAGAACTATACGTCCTAACAAATTACCATGCATATTAAAATGCTATCTGGCCATCGGTAAGATGGTGGGTTCTTGAATTCACTTACAAGGCACACCCTCCTCACCAGCAATTTTCTAAATCCTTCTTCAATTGCATAAAACGACTGGAAGGCGAAATGAACTCGCATTTCTATATGTGCTTTATGCCACTGAATTTACATTCTGTGGGGCAACACTCGGGTAACGTACGGGCACTCACCGATACAACACCCAGAGCTTCGCCCACTGTCATGATTCACTTCGTGGTGATGTGCAGATTTTTGTTCGCATTAATTCTTGAGTGAAGTTACGGATGGCAAGAGGGCTAAAAAGCGAGAAAATATGGCAGGTGCCACTGAAAAAAAAAATCAAAATCGAGGAGCCGCAAGGTAAGTTTGGCGTTAATAACGGACCGCTTGCGCTGATTCTGAAAACAGCCCCAAACCAATTCCGAGTTTATTGTTCTTCCGTTCACGTCCAACGACGCTTAACATGGGCGGCTTGCCAGTAATGCGGACGATCGAAGCGGTGTAAGCGTGGTGATGGCTTATAACGCTTCCTATGCTTGAGGGATAGGATACCTCGCGTAGCCTGATTTCGCTCGCCATCGCGTAAAAGGCCACTCATCGCATGGTATACGTTAGCACTGAGTACGGATGCCCGCCATAGAACGACATGAAATGAGCTACTGAGTTACCATAGTTGCTGTTTTTCAATAGCTTGAAGAACGTCTTCATATAAGTATTTCATGGGAGGATATACTATGAAATGAATGGTTTGCTATTTTCAGGAATCTGAAATAATCCATTGTGTTGGCCCAGTGGTCACGGTTCTCGGTTTCAAACCAGCCAGACAAGGGTTCGAGCCCGGTCGTAGCAGCCGCATGTCGACGGAAGCGATCCGCTGGAGCTTCATGTACTGTCTTATTTGCGTTCTGGTGAAAGAACCAATCTGGTCGAAGTTACCCTGAGCCCTCCACTATACTCACAGCCAACCTAAACACGCCTACAATTCTAAACATGCAATACAAGGGAGTCTGTTGAAAACTTGTTTAATAAAGTTTTTTTTTTAGGGGCGAAGCTCCTTATGGCGTGGCTTGAGCGTCCCTCGTAGTACATAACCACCAGTGGCACATATTCGAAATAGTGGTATTACATTTTGACCTCCAAGACGGTACCGGTGAGAGACTTCTTTTGTGGGTTGTTGAACAATAAAAAATAGTGCTCAATGTACATGTCAATGGCTGCTAATAGAAAATGAGAGACAGAAGCATTCGGCTTTTAGTTAACGCGCAGGCTGCGATCACCATTAGCAGCCATTGGCATGTACATTGAGCACTATCGGACAAGAAAGGGTTGCTACGTTATACTCGCTGGGTGTAACCTCCTTAGCTTTAGAAAGGTTTAGCGAGCGTTGAGCCGCAGTGCCATGAAAACAATTAACTTGTATATACCATGAATGAACTCGAGGTGGTTAAAAATGGGAAGTAGATACGAAGCGCAAGCCGTAAGAAAGTAAAAGCCGAATTCTCCGCCTCTCATTTCCCGTTAGCAGCCATTGGCATGTACATTGAGCACTATCTGACTGAAAAAGTTTGCTACGTCATACTCGCTGGGCGTAACCTCCTTGGTTTTCGAAAGGTTTAGCGAGCGTTTGGCCGCAGTGCCATGAATACAGTGAACTAGTGTATGCCATGAACTTGAGGTGGTTAAAGGTGGGAAGTGGACCCGAAGCGCAAGCCGTAAGAAAGTGTGCGTGTGCCACCTCTCGTTTAGTCCTTGGAATGTCCGCTGGACGGCGGTGCTTCTATATGGGGAATATATGATGAAAAGATGCGAGATGGTGGTACTTGGAGTGTTGAATAGATGGACGAACGGACACATAGACAGATGCATGGATGGACGCATGAACGGACGCAGGGGCGGCTGCATGGACGAACGCAGGGACGAACGCACGAACAGACGCACGCACGGATGGGCTGATGAACGCATGGACGGTCACACTGACGGACGCATGGACGGACGGAAGCAAGAACGAATGGACAGACGAATTATTCGCCCCACTCTCCATCATTCACTCCGTGGATATGCTGCCATTTTTTTTTACGATTCAATCGCTAATAATCCGTTACGTAGTTCGCGAAGAATCTTTACTGTCATGCATACGTCGAATGACGGACGTAATAGCAGCAACCCTTTTGTGGCGTGCAGGCATCCTTTATTTGTAAATAGAAAATATAATGACGAAGAAACTCTGCAAATAATCTGAACGTATCGTCGCATACTGGCGCGACACCACGCGTGTTTTGAGTGAATGAACAAAAAAAAAACGCAAGTACAGGAATTCACGACACGCACGCATTGTTATGCGGCGCGTAGCTTCCGTCCCGTATTTGCTGTTCTCAATTGCACGTATATCCGCACGCTTGTTTTTCAGCACTCACTGTACCCGAGCCCACTCGCTGAGACAGAATATGATCTCTTCGTTTTTTTTTTTTTGGAGGATAAAGTTCAGTGCGCCATTGTGATGTGTGAAATGGTACGAGAGCTACACGTGACATACTCAAGTTATGAGCGCGAACGCAGTTCCTGGCAGGTTTGAGCAAGGTGGAGTTTCCTAACAGCAAGGGCAGAATGGAATAGTGCTTATTAAGTGAAAATCACTGTAGGGACCCGGTATGCTGTCGTGTGCTGACATCGCATGTTGTTGTGGCTTAACGTAATGATTGATTGATATGTGGGGTTTAACGTCCCGAAAGTACCATATGATTATGAGAGACACCGTAGTGGAGGGCTCCGGAAATTTCGACCACCTGGGGTTCTTTAACGTGCACCCAAATCTGAGCACACGGGCCTACAAGATTTCCGCCTACATCGGAAATGCAGCCACTGCAGCCGGGATTCGAACCCGCAACCTGCGGGTCAGCAGCCGAGTACTTCAGCCACTAGACCACCGCGTCGGGGCATACGTGGCTTAACGTAACGCTGGCAATAGAGAGTTTTAGTACTGCGGAATGGTGCTACGTACGCATCACGCAAGCGCCTTGCGTTACGTGGCGTCGTTTGCCACTAATCGGCTTTTAGTACGCCGTAGTACCCGCGTGCGTAACGAGCGTGAAGCGTGTTGCGTCATCTGGTAGATCAAAATAGAAGTACGCGTTGACAGCCAATGTGAGCCAATCCAAGTGTTATAGCCAGATTATAGCCATATTTTAAGCTACAGAGCCGGTCGGTGCTTGCCTTCGATGCCGCCATTTTGCAAAACGAAGTCTCGCGCTGTCGCGAACTTGTTCGAGAGCGGCGCGATCAGCTCATACGTACGCACGCACGCATCTCATGCGTGCGTACGTAGCGGCTGCGTACGTAACGCGATACGTGCGCGTTGCGGTCTGCGCATGCGCACTACGCAGAACGTGGCGTTCTTACGTACGCAACGCCGCCACGTACACAGCGTACGCAGTACTAAAACTCTCTAATAACACGAGTCGCACAGCCTACTGAACGCGCTTGCGCTTGCGACAAGAACAAGGCTTTTTCCTCTTGTCCGTGGAACGCCTTGAGGTTGATGAGTGCAGAGCACTTTAGCATGCTTGGCTTTAGTATGTCGTCGTCGCTTGGCTTAACGGAGGCAATGCAACGTACAGTACTAGGGAAAACAAAAAAAGAAAGCAAGCTATAAATGTAAAGAAAGAAAGGGCAAAATACAAAAAAATAAAAAGAGCAAGGAAAAGAAAGCAATTGATAAACAGAGAGGACGAAATAAGTATAAGCAAAGAAAAAAAAAACCCTCGAGGAAGGAAAGAAAGAGAAAGGCGAAAAGAGACAAAGAGAGTTCCGAACTTCGTTCAGACTGGGCACACCTATAGTGCGAAGTTGCCTGTTTTCTTGTTTCTTTTAGCAATGGGGGCGCTGAAAATCACAGAGGCAGGAATAACGCAATAACTGAAGCAACCAAATTTTGTTGAAAAGAAGTAAACATCATATTTACACCGTTCAGGGGGTGCTTATCTGTACCAGAGTTAGTGACAGGCGCGTAGAGGAGACTTTCTTGGCTATAGGGTATACTTCTTGACATCTGGGCTATTGTTTGATTGTTCGAACTATTTATTTATTTATTTATTTATTTATTTATTTATTTATTTATTTATTTATTTATTGAGCGAGCCATTGCAAATGAGCGGGGTATGTTTGCCGCTGTCCCAAGGCCCTAAATCGTTAAATGCATGTTTTGAGCCAAGCAAACACGCGTGCACTCATCCGCGATAGAAGTGACAAAAAGCGATCACGAAATACAAGAACTGGCTGCTTCATGGGGAACATATGTGAGGTCCGGGCCGAATAGAAACGAACATGTCGTTTTTGTTGCCACATGCTAAACAGTTGATAGACTGAAGAAAAAGATTAATGACTAAAGAGACGGTGTTGTGACTCGGTTGTAACTTCAAATTAGGGAAGCATTTTTCCTTCGTCAGTCTTGACCAGTCATCGGGATGAAGCTTTGCTACGGAGCTCAAAGTTGTGGGTTAGACTCCCGGCTAATATTGCTGATTCGTAATGGGCTGAAATGTAGAAATTTCGGGAGTTAGAAAACATGTGCATATGAATGAAACCAACGTGGTCAATATACCCTTTTGCACACTGTTGCTCCTGAAACAAAAAGGAGTCTCCACAGGTCATGAACCTCAAAGCTTACTTTCACAGTTTTATTTTTCTCTCTCTCATTACGCAAATTAAAGACAGTGATACTCCTTGTTTTTTCGCATTGCAACATTCTTTCCTTTGTAATTTTCGTCGTGTCTTGGTTGTTCTACTACAGAAGTAAAATAATTTAGGTGAGAAACGTAGTGTCTGACAAAATCCACTCTGATCTCCACATCCCCCCCCCCCCCGTGGAAACAACGGCCAACAATAAAGAAAGCCAACTACTCAGCTAGTGCATTCACACTGTAGAGGGACGTTTCCGAGAAATTTCCAGAACGTTGTACTAGAGCTGGCACTGTCACGCGGTCTTGCTGTATTGAATGTTCCATTGTTATGAAAGCGAGAGAAAGAAGATGCAGAACATAAAACTTCCGTTTCTGATTCAAATCACGACAACTCGGGAATTTCGGCTCTTTTCCTTAATCTGAAAAAGAAAAAAAATTTCCTCTTTCAAAGCACCCGTTAAGGGCTCAAAAATGCGCCGAATAAAGCCTAGTCGATGGGACTGGCGGTAAGTGGTGACGCGAAAGGGTTCATATCTGGGAAATGTGACGGGATAAACAAGTGAAACACGGCGCTGGCCTGGCCAGTTATACATGTACAAATAACGTCAGAATAGGGGTAAACAGTAGGACGGAAAACAGATGAAGTAAACAATCATTTGAAGTGCTGCACCCGTTGGTCCTGCAGTTTGTTGGCGCAAGAAGAACGTTATGGTAAGACCGGCACGCAATGCTGTGTGTTCGATTACTTTACTTTTTTTTAAAGGATACATCCCGGGATAGATGGCGGACGTGATTGGACAGACAATTCTACCTTGCGTGGAGCGCACTTCTACACGCCTCGTAAATTTTCTCGCTTTCGCCGCCTCGCGTCAGGGAAAGAACGTTAAATTTACCCTCTTCTTCACACACAAGTCCCCTCGCACCTTTTGTGCTTCGACTCTTTTGTTGTGAGCACATTTGTTATTTTGCCGGGAGATAAACCGATAAACCTAGCGAGAGGAATAGTGCCGTTACCCGACAACAAAGTGCTCTGTTACTTGAGAACAAACTGCAAATGTTGCTCACTGCTACCATAAAAACAAAAAAACAAGAGAGATTTTTCTATGACACACGTTCCAACTTGGCTGTCGTGGCTAACTGTTCTGGCTTCAGCAGGTTCACTTTTTACAATGAGAGCTAGAAAACATTTCCGAGAGAGAATTCCTGCGTCCGAAAAAAAACTTGCACGCGTTTTCAACATTACCATTATCCTGTGGTGCAACGTCTGCGCTTTGGTTTAGACCTCTGAACTGCTGCACTGCAATGCAATAAAATCGATACCAGTGCACTGCGGCTGGTACGAGACGAACTGTTTACAGACAGTGATGATGTCACAAGCCGGAAAAAATAAGAAACGTGGACCATTCTGTTTAATATCATTCTCAAATGGAACGCTAACAAAGGCAGGCCTTCGCGATGTTATAGCGCGCCCCGTCTACTTATCATCATGGACATGCACGCATATATGCGCAGTGCTGCCGAACAGGATGCGCGCGCCGGCCCATGGTGATAAATAGACGTCACGCACTATACAGTCGCAAAGGCCTGCCATTTTTCGGGTTTATTTGACGCTGAAAGTACATTTTATTTTCGTGACAGAGCCTCGCAGAAACGCTGCGAACGTAAGTGCATGCGCTTTCGCTGTAAATGGATGTAAAAATCCGGATTCCGTTGCTCTCGTAACACTGTAGACATGCGTGTCACGTTGGGACAGCAACATAGAGCTGTTGTATGAGTTCGCGTATCGCAACGCTGTTTCACAAGACTGGCACATGCGCGTCGCTTCAGAAGTAAAATGACAAGGTGGGAAAGTCGGTTGAAGCTCATTCTGACGGAAGAGCACATTACTTAGAGTACGAGCGTTTCTTCGCTCTTCTTTCGTTTAGTAACGCACTGTTTGATGAAAATGAGCTTCAGAAGAGCTGCGTGGTTCAAGGCTTCGTTAGTTTAGATTGATGACTGATGTCTGATTGAACCTGTCTTTTATTTGGGCAACGTTGCAGTCGGAACCCATTCTGTGCGGTTGCAGAGCTTACAGCAGCTTATCTTGATTGATATGTGGGGTTTACGTCCCAAAACCACGATATGATTGTGAGAGACGCCGTAGTGGAGGGCTCCGGAACTTTCGACCACCTGGGGTTGTTTAACGTGCACTCAGATCTGAGCACACGGGCCTACAACATTTTCGCCTCCATCGGAAACGCAGCCACCGCCACCGGGACTCGATCCCGCGACCCGCGGGTCAGCAGCTCAGTACCTCAGCCACTAGACCACCTCGGTGGGGCAGCTGCTTATCTTAGTCCCGATTCCGAAGCCCTCCAGTATACGGTGGGCCTCGTATTCATATTATGAATGTGGCACGTAAAACCCCACAAATTACTATAACCATAACTTTTTTTCTCTAACACGTTTACTTTCTTCCTCATCGTCCTCGTAGCGCTGTTCCAATACAAGAGTCCTTAATTTTTTTTTCAGTGAAAATGCGTAATAAGTGGAGAAAGTCTAGCCCTATAGCCAGTTGAGAAATAAAGGCAGGCCATTATTTTCAGACAGATATATAAGTATAAGCTCTTGGGCTATCAACCATTTATCACCATTAACCCACACTTCTGTGAAAACATGCCCGTAAGTTATATGGAGTTGCCAATTGAGAAGTCATTTTTTTCTAAAAGTATCACCACTCTGTAGAATATTTGCTATATTGTGTACTATTAAAAGGAACATGAAACTTTTGGGAACAATTTTGTATTGATATTTATAGACATGTGCGCTGCTGACTATGTTACTTCAAAATTGAATGAGGTTAATATTGAAAAAAAAACGTGGGCGTAACAGAATAAAGCAAACTGTACAAAAAATGTCACTATTTCTATACGTCATTGAAAAATAATGAGGCGAATACAAGAATGCAGTATCATGATTAATCTGGTGCAACTCTTTTGTGCGGCTACTGTAATGGAACAACCACAAGCAAATAAAGACTACCGAGGCAATCGTGTTGTCCGCGAACCGATCTCGCATCTTTAGCGCATATCTGCTTTGCTGCCTACCATGAATGCAACGTGGCAAAACTAAAGTAACAACTACAAATAATATGTTGCATGCAATATTGCCCCTCGCATTTCTTTCCAAAAGCCGCACTAATTAGGGTGCACAGAGTGACAGAAGATAATCCACCGAACTTGTTCTTTGCCACTGCACTCGCTATATATCGCGCGGGCTGTCGCTAGTGGCTCTGTTGGCCAATGTCGGAACAGAGAGTCTTGGAACGCCGACTCGAACATGCGTCCCAACGGAGATATATCAAGCTTTATTGAATTTCATTGCCAAGTAAGAGTATATTTTACAGGCTATGATGCTCACCGTCTTCAAATTTTTGTCTTTATCTCCTTGCACTTAGTGTGGGATAGCAAACCAGATGCGTGGTTCCACTTAAGCAACACCCTTGAGTTTGCTCACGGTGTAAGAACCATTTCTAACACAATGATTTTGCCTTTTGTATTTCTCTATCTTTCTCCCTCTCTCTGTGGTGCAAGTTGCCTTGAAAACTGGTTTTTCTACATCGCAACATTTTTTGTGCAGAAGTCATTTCAGTGGCATACTTTGTTGCAGAATTCACAATCACAATAACGGAGATTCTTCATTATGAGACGTCGTTCAGCGCGTTACCATGGTAGTTTCAATATTAACTTTTCATATTCGGTAGCACAATAAAGTGGGTGCGCGTTCACTAAACTGTCATTCCTAGATGCACTACCGTGAAATTCGCGTAATGAAATCCTCCAAAAATGAAATACTCATGATTTAATCAGCACCTAATGGCTCTACCGAGAACTAAAATATATGACTATGGGGCAGTGGTGAAACAGAATATATAGTGGCATAAGCGCATGTCGCAATAAGCGGATGCGTCAAGAACAGTATATATATATTTTTTTAATTTTAATCTAAACGCCATGTGTATGATAAGGAGCACTGCAGACAAGTAGTGCTAGTTATATTTCACAACTGGTGCTATTTACGCTTAGAGAAATGATATTCAACGCTCAGTTGCTGCTTGCGCTTTCATAACGACTTCAACCTACCTTGGAAATTGAATCTGAGAGCCTGAGAGTTTCACGTACTTTTTTTAGTTATAAACGTTTCCAATAATGTCCTCACAGCTGTAGGGAACGTGCAAGACTGTAGCCCTTCAGTCTTTTGAAATGGCTATACATAGGCGCCCAGACGTGTCTGCTCGAATACAATTCTTTCTCAAAACGTTTGGAGGAACCGTGCAGCTTGCAGCGCTTTGCCATATATGTTGTGGTGGCTAATCGATATATAGTTCGTCGAGATAAACCCACTCCAGTGCACTATGCAAATTTTCGTTAGGCGAACAACATTGAAATGTCCTTCACCAAATTACGTTCTCACCATGTATATACACTGTCTTCGTAAACGAAAGCGGTGTGAATTTTGGTGGGCACATAAAGGTACGGGGAACGTATCTGAGCCATTTGAACCAGTGTTTTCAAAAACCAGGAAGTGGGCTCTATAGGTTTAGTGTTTCCGCATTCATTGCTTTCTTGAAAAACCGCTTGCAACATACGTCAAAACTTTTTTCATTTTACAGCTGTTCTAGAATGCTTGTGTACCAAGCCTCCCGCAAGTGTACCTAAAGTTCAGCTGGCTAAACGCTAGGCAAGCTCGTCAGTCAATATAAACATTTGCTCTAGTGCCTAAGATAAGATATTGACGGTAACCTGTCCTTGCATGAAACTGCATTTTACGAACACTACGAATCTCACTTGTCTATAGGCGGCTGCTCGGCTACTTCAGCCGCCGTTTTAGGCAACTTTATGCAGAAGGCGACACCGTAATGATACCAAACGTTGCCATGAAACATGCTACGTCCTTGTATTTATAATTCAAGCATGAACGGAAGCTTCTGGCTAACGTGAGGTACAGGTAAAAATGGTTAAGAGGGTCCACAGGGAAGCACTCGGTAGCATTAGACTAGCACGATTCAGCTTGTGTGTATACTAATACGTTGCTGTGCGTCACATAATACTCTCACATGCACGCATTCAAGGCGTGGTACAGAGGCACTTCTTTTTTTTTCATATATCTTCTCAGAATGCAACGTCGCGCTCACTGGTGCTGCACCATGGTCACAAAGTAATAATCACAAAACTTATACTGGTGCATAGCGTTCACGTTTACACTGCTTTTTGTAAGCTCTCTTTCTTGGGTTGATGAGGTGCTATATTCAAGTGGACCTTTTTCTCTTCCTCCTCCTTTATTCAATCGAGCTGCTTGCAACAGTGCAATCACTTTTTCACACCACCCTGGGAGATACAAGCACTGATGCGATCAGGTATATTGTAGTGATTATTAAATAGAGCTGAACACGCACTCAAACCCGAACTAACTAATGCGCTGAACGAAACAGACTAAAGATTCGGGCTGCTATGACATTCCACGAGTGCGCAGCGCACTGCTTTGTAACAACGAGCCATTCTGAAAGGAGTGACAAAAGGCGTGGTTGCTGAAGAAATACTAAGGAAACTAGTTAAAAGAACGAAATAAGTAAGATAGCTATTGAGATAAAATAAGGCGCATGTTCTTTTAATTAAATGGAATATTGATCTGATCGGTGAAAATACAGATGTATGTGTTGCAACCAGTACCACGCTTCCGCCACAATTTTCTTAGCTTTTGTTTTTTTTCTCTGAGCCATGGACGCCTATCACGCTGCGATCACAAATAATGGCTGATTTCACTTTCCATATTGTTATACGAATTGAGTAGCACATTATAATTTACATTTCCCTCGTCACCGTAAGAATTCAAATTCATTCTTTCTCTTTTTTTGCTCTATTGAAGCAACATTTTTACGAAGTTCTTTTTTTGTTTCTCAAGGTGGAGTTCTTAGAAAGGCTGACAGTTCTGTCGGTTTGTTGAAAGACGTCTGATAGCCATCGTGACGAGCTTATGATTAGGATTAGAATGCTGTAGGTATAGCCGGCGGATCTAGTCTTGCGAAATTTGCCGGCAGTGGCCCCCGCCCGGTTTCCTCTTTGCTAATTGTAACTAATGGCCTTTACTTTCTTTTTTTTTAACTAAGTGCAAGCAGGCTCCTAAAAAGTCACGCATAGCGCGACGTAACTTTGCATAAGCCGGCGGCCTCTGTACTATTCTGCATGCATTATTGTATATCAGTCGTGACAGCCTTCTGTCAATGTTATACTAATAAATACAAGAACTTGGTACTCACATGAAAACCTCGGCAGGGTGTTTATGAAATAAAATTTATTTGATCAAGAAAGAAAGCGAAAAGCCGTTTAATTATTTTTTATATCTTTTTTTCCCTTCCAACCATTGTTCTCTCTTTTTCTCTCTTTCTGAATTTCTTGAGCTACAGTTTTTTTTTCTCCTTCCTCACGTCATTGGCTCTCAGGAAACCCTATCTACTTTATTGTCCAGATGTATTAGCAAAGAAGTTATAAAAAAACGAACTGCAACGGCCATAACAATCCTGAAAAATACGCTACCAATCAGGTTCCTAAATCCCCATCCCCACTACAACCTTCCCGCGACTATGACATAAGTTTTCGCTCCTCGTTAATAGCGGAAGTTCGCGTTCTCGGGTCGTGTCGGAATCCGCGTGTAGCACGAGTGAATAGCGCGAAACGTTATATAGCACTAACGCAAGCACTAATGATCTGCCATAAATCGTGCTCTTCGAAAAACCGCGAGTGCGTATTAGTCCAAAGCAAGCCTCCGTCGGGATGACCCACCACTTGCGTGTTCGGAGGAGTAACGAAGTGTTACAGCTGTGCGACGGTTTTTTCGCGCATTGGGCCCCAAGCTTGTCGTCCCTTTCCTCCCTTCCCCTTCCCTTCCTCCTTTCAAGTTCTCTGTGGCTCAAGGGGCGTATAACCCGCAAAGGACGGTGGTAATAAAGTGTATACGCCTGGCCCTCTTGCGGCCCTCTTCTGCGCATTCGTTCGTCTGCGAAGATGGCGACGTTTCGTCGAATATCTAATTAAATTCCGCGCATTCCTCAAGACTACGAGTGCGACGGCCGTCGTCACCACTTCGGCCGCAAGGCGACACGTTCGATCTATACCCGCTAGCCTCCGGCGAATCGCAAGTTTCTGCTGCTGGAATTTGGTGACCCGTAATGAACCCGAACTCTCCGAGGCCATTACATGGTGCCGTCTTTTTTCAGCTGCTTTAACGCTTTTCGTTCTCTTCTTTCCTAAAGACCACGAAGCGAAAGCATTAATTCACGTAGGAACTGCATGAGCATTGCGTTCGCAGCAAACAGGAGAACAAGCACAAAAAAATCCAAGAATGTTCACGCACGTATGTACACATAACCCCACTCTAGTGTAATTTTGATAACTGAGTTATTTGTGTGTCGAAGACAAGAAATCAGGTTAAGCTGTCGGGTAACATTTGGCGATGAAATATTTATGGCACCAGATCTGATTGATTGATTGATTGATTGATATGTGAGGTTTAACTTCCCAAAACCATCATATGATTATGAGACGCCGTAGTGAAGGGCTCCGGAAATTTCGACCACCCGGGGTTCTTTAACGTGCACCCAAATCTGAGCACACGGGCCTACAACATTTCCGCCTCCATCGGAAATACAACCGCCACAGCCGGGACTTCATCCCGTGACCAGCAGGTCAGCAGCCGAGTACCTTAGCACTAGACCACCGTTGTGGGGCAGCACCGGATCTGCAAACAATCTGCCACTGTACGAAGTTCTCCTGCCGTGTTCATGACCACGGATTCTATTACAGCTTGGGGCGACTATCGCTGTCTGGTGCCAAAGTGCTTGCGTGCCTAAATGTCGCTGCGCTTCAGACAGAATCAAATCCGGTGCTTTATAAGTTTCTTATTTCCTTAGTTATTTTACTTGACTCTTTACGTGCGTTCGTCGATTCCTATGACACATTGTTCCCGCTTTTATCCTTTCTGATTATGCCGCTTTTGAACAGCATATTTTAACTTTTAGTTTCAACTTCGACTTTTCCTGAGTGCCGTGAAAAGAGCTTTTCAAGTTTCAGCAAAAAGCTTCAACATTTGGACGCAATAAACAGAAGTTAGACGCCTGAAGCGTTTTTAATTGCAAGCGAACCTTTTTCCCTGGCTCGTAGTCTTTGATAATGACATCTCTATCATAATGCTATGCCTAATTGTATTTATTGCGATATCAATTTACAGATAATGTATGCCGGCTTTTGCCGTCGCCGCAATGATCCGTACAAAGTCTAAGTCGACAACATTCCTGCGTATAGCATGCTCTACTCGCGAGTAATCAAGCCCTGGAAACGAACGCGGCTGGAGCAGAAATGAGACGAGCCAGTCACTTCTGTCGGACGAAGAAAGCATGCGACAACATAGATTGTGGTTATAAGGGCGAAAAGAAGAGAAAAGTGAGCCCCGTAACTGTCTGCATCAGCGTGCGACACCTCAACAGTAGCTCACAAGGAATGGGGTGAGGACGGATTAAAAGGATAGGGTTAAAGGTATATATAGAGAGAGAGATGCGCAAGGACAGCGAGCGACGACATAGGAGAGATAGGAAAGATGGAAATACGGTCACAGGAGTCCGAGGACGGGGCACCACTTGCGAGAGTTCTTGGCGTAGGACTAATCCAGTCGGCCGGAGCTGTGCTGTCGTCGTCGTAGGGGACCGGCGCCAGGAGGTGGCGTAGGACCAACCCAGTCGGCCAGAGCTGCGCTGTCGTCGGAGATTGCGAGGGCACAACCGGTCGGCACGGAATCCAGCGAGCGAGTTTCCGACAACATAGCGGCGCGTTCGAATCCTATGCAGTTCATTGTTTCACAAGCAGAAAGGAAACACACCGGATGTCTTTTGTCGGACTAAGAAGCGTTGGGCAGGGTGAGGTGGTATACTTCGTCGCTTGAGCAGCGACTGCTAACTATGCTCATAAGCCGTGGTTGCGAGCGCTGGTAAGCGCGTTATCTGGACAGACGTCAGTAGATAGCTCGTAACTATATATGCTGTGCTCTGACGCTTGAGTGAGTAAAAACTTTATTGTGAGTAAAAACTTTATTGTGAGTAAAAACTTTATTGTGACGCTTGACGTTTAAGAAATTGACAGAAAAAAAACCGCTTCCTTTCCTGGAGAGGCCATATTCCTTTAATTTAGCGTGTTGAATGAAATAAGATTCGTTCCAAAAGAGCCAGCTGTTACTCTTACTTTGTATAACCAGCGTCTCCTCTATTTCTTCAATGCCAACCAGATGCGCCCCATCCAGCCATTCACTAAGGTCTCTTGGTGAAACTGTTTCATCTAGGGACCTTACCGTTCACCTCTCTTTGCCCTTTCCAGCTCCTGCCCATCACCTAGTCTTCGCATGTGTTTTACAATCACACAGTGGAAACAACCGATCACGGGGTGCCTCACGACGGAAATCATACGAAGTAATTTTTTTTGTTCAGTTGTGTACAGATCTGCAGAACGGTGTCTTGCATTCATTGCGTTCACAATGCCGACGGTCACACTGGATCTGTAAGAGATACGGAGTTTTGCGATAGCGTGTCGCCGTTCGTGGCGGGCAACGCTGCTGCACGCGCTGACTTTAAGAGCACTGTAGGCGGCGGCATAGCTTCGAGCGACGAAGAAGGAACGCGAGAGAGAGGTTGAGAAAAGAAAAAATAAAGTGCAACTTAGAAACGTGCATACGTATGATATTGGAGAGGGGAAACACGTCTATCGAAATTACGTGTGAAAGTGGTCGGAAGCACGTGGGGTACAAACAGCCATGTGACGTCGCATCACGACCATTTTCTGAACTAAGGCGGACCGGCGGCGGCTCTCGTTGAAGAGCGCGCGTTTCCACTGGCATTGAAAGAGATAAAGGATGCGTTGGTATAACATTTCATTCTATTTGCTATCTCACTGATTGCCTTGAACTTGCGGAGAAACTAGTTTTTTTAAAGAATTTTTGAGTGAGTTGTCGTTCCGAGTACCATTACTTCGTGCCACGTTGAACAGTTCTGCGCTTAGCGATCGAGGACAAACGTAAGAAAGGACGCCGGCGCTATTCTCAAAGCGCGGGTGTCTGCGTTCTCTCTTGCCTTCGTATTCGTTCGTTTCGCCCTAGACCACTAAACGTGATTAAACAGGACCAACTCACTCGAATATCAGTGCTCCTGAATCTGTATGATAGATATGCGTCTTTGGTGCCGGTAGGAAGCTCGCAATACCAAACATCGCGTGCTTGTATTACTTAGAAGATTGATTGATTTGTGGTGTTGAACGTCCCAAAACCACCATATGATTATGAGAGACGCCGTAGTGAGTGCTCCGGAAATTTCGACCACCTGGGGTTCTTCTTTAACGTTCACCCAAATCTGAGCACACGGGCCTACAACATTTCCGCCTCCATAGGAAATGCAGCCGCCTTTGCCGGGATTTGATCCCGCAACCTGCGGGTCAGACGCCGAGTACCTTAGCCATTAGACCACCGTGGCGGGGCAAAAAAAAAAAAAAACTTGGAAGAGGCATAAGTACAATAATACATGTGTATGAAGGCTCGGCTTGAACAAAGGAAGCCTAAACAGAAGCTCAAACACCGCTGCATGCTGTACATATTACGCAGCTCATTATCAATGCCGCAGTGGTACAGCATAACAGGTAAACACTTAAACGCACCAAAAGAACTCCTGCACTTCGAAAACATACAGAAATAAATATTCCCTGTAATCTCAGTACAAGCTCCAAGTTTTATAGCTTCCTGATTTTAAGTTAAAGGCTTATCTTACTTTTATTAGAAATAAATTCTTATTGCTATCATGTGACTAATGAAATATCGAAATCTCTCTCTCTTTCTCGATTTATCTCTCTATTCAACCGTACGCCCGCGGGATATGTGGGAATAAGCAATCTATAGAAAAAGAAATATTTCTAGGTTGGTGGTATCACTTTCAGCTTTCACATTTCTTGAGTTCCAGTCGCAGGTGAGCGAAATTGGCTATATTCTTTTTCTTTCGAGAACATCTATTATTAAACCTACATTTGTGCTGAATATGTCTGCATACTCACGACATTTGGATGATAATCCAGGTGCGCACGCTAACGGGGTCTGCCCTAGCAGCAGCAACAGAAGGACGGTGAGTGACAGCAGATGCGGTGTGCCCTTCCCGTCGGACGGACCAGCTCCTGAATGAAATTGCAAAGCGAAAAGAAAAAGAGAAAAGTGCAGGGTGCTTCAGTACTAGACAAAAGCAAAGCAGTTAATTGGCTACGCCTCTAGCTTACTGCTAAGCAGAGGAACCCACAACAACTCGTCATGCGTAAAGAGAGCTGATACATGCTTTTTTAAGCATGGTGACCGGAACTCAGCACGTTAAACCACAAAAATATCATCACTTGGCGAAAGTCGTGCCCTAATGGTCCGGAAATTTCTGAAATGTTGCGTGCGATTCTGATAAGGTTGCCTGCGCAACTCTGATAGCCTTGTAGTACAAAGGTACTTGTTGTTGGGTTAATGTACATCATTATGAGTGAAAATTCCGGACATCTAAACACCACAAGAAGAAAAAAGAATTACAGAGAAAAAACATTATTTTTTTCTGTGTTTATTAGCTCTTATTGTGGTGTTTAGTCGTCTAGATTTTGCTTCATCTAGTAGTACAATGCAGAACTTACACAAGCACCTTACATTAGGTTTAAATGTACGATGACACATAAAGTCAACGTCAACATCGTCTCACAACACATCTTGGTTTCGAATGTTCATAAAGGTGCCGCAAACAGCTGCTTCAAACGAAACACTGGCGCTCGAAACCAAAATCTCTTCTCAATAAAGTCATTTTCATAAACGTCTTAAGCCAGTTTCGGTTTTTATTAATCACCCGATGCGCAGCTGTCCCATCGCTTGATCTTGGCTTCGCAGCTCACTAGTCGAGCTCCTGCTTACATTTTTTTTCGCATAAAAATGAACGGACGATCCGGGGCCCACAAAACCACGTCGGCGTATAATATAAAAGTGGTACAACCAAAATACGCTGCACCATAGGCAAACAGGCATGCAATTTCGGCTGTTCGCTTCGGCGCTTATCCCGGGCTGCCCATCTGTCGGATGCCATCGCATGCGGAAATTACCGGTTCCTGCCCCCGTTTTACGGTTTTCCGGAGACAATTCCGTACGCGGCGAACGGACACGTGAAATGAGTCAGCAGCGTGGAAAAGTGCCTGGGCGGGTTTTTCTTTACTAAATCCGTGCATGCTGCTCCAAGCTGACGTTTGCGACGAGTCAGAATCTCCGGTACTTTGCGACGGTTCACTTTTCAAGCAGTGATCTAAGATATTTCTTTTTTATTCGTCATTTTAATTGGCAGATCCCACGTAACAAGGGGATCAATGTAACACGTATACATGGTTCGCCCGTAGGGTAAGGCAAAAGGAGGATCCAAACCTCCTGACCAGGCCCTACCACACTGGGGCAGCAGAAGGAGCAGATTTGAAAACGAGTCAACTTGGGAAATTCCGAATCAACAAGGACATAATCATGGATATGATAAGCTTATTATCAGAAATTATAATAATAACGTAGCGAAAGTAATGCACATAATGTAATAATGTAATCACAGTAACAACATAAGCCCTACTGCAATAAAAAACACAAACATCATTGGTGTGGTAACTAGCTATAGTAATAACAATAAATGTTAATAACATTACAATGCAATCGCCGATTATCATTATTATTTGTGTAGTGAAAGTTACATTAAAAATTGTGCAACACATCCGCATCTGACTCGAGAAACTCGGTATGACAGTGTCAACACTGTAATATGAAGCATTCGTTGAAATATACAAAACTTAGTGTCTACCCCATCGCAGAAAACATTTTAATGCATTTAAGTTCTGAGAGCAATGGCTTACTACACATGACGTTGGACACATCAGCTAAGGCGATCACTTCATCGCCAGCTACAAAGAAAATATATTATGTTTACAATAACATACAGCTGAGCTAGCTCGATTGATATGTGGAGTATGACGTCCTAAAACTTCCATATGATTATGAGAGACGCCGTAGTGGAGGACTCCAGAAATTTCGACGACCTGGGGTTCTTTCATGTGCACCCAAATCTGAGCACACAGGCGTACACCATTTTTTGCTTCCCACGAAAATGCAGCCGTCGCTGCCGGCGTTTGATCGTGTGACTTGCGGGTCCGCGGACGAGTACCTTAGCCACTAGACCACCGGGGCCAGCTGAGCTAGTTCGTAGGCGTTCATGTCAAATAGAGGAGGTAAATCAAGGCACAAGTCAAGATGCCGCGAGTGCCGGCATCCATGGTGTCTTCACCTCTATCTAGTGTCTGTTTTTGACGGTCTCTTTCACAGGACAAAAAGCTTTGTACCATTCGCCACCATTGTTGGCAATGATTCATGCACATGCAAAAAGAATTATGATGTGCTATCATTTAATCAAATCACGTCCGCGGAGGCCATTGCGCCTAAACAAGAACAACGGATCATGTACTGTAGGCGACTGATCCCTCATATAGGAAAACAAAATAAGCTCGTCAGCCTTGTGGGCTCCCGCCCGTAATCCGATTTTGTTGCACGCAGTAATGGATTAATCATAATAAATTTTATCTACCACACTTTTTTAATGTGCGCTTAAACTAAATTCACAGAGTCAAAACCGCGTTCTAAAGCTCGGATGTGCAACACCATAAACATTCGCTGGCTGCAATGGCTGATGGACGACTCGCTGTATACCATGTATATAACATGTATATAACCAATCGTATGAGGATCCATCGTGGACGGCAACTTGCGAATGGCTTTGCTTCCAAGCGCTGCTTGCGATTGGTCATCCGCCTCGTGTAATTCGCGGCGACGTACGTACACACTAACTGCTCAAACGCGAGAACATTCTCATAGACCTGGGCCTGGCGCTGGCAATCGCAAAGTCTTAATTGGCTCCGACGGTCCGATGGAAGTCTCGAAGTACTGCACGGTCCTCTGGAGGCTGACCAAGTTTCCGCCTTAATTTCTCATCTTATTAGCGCGGACCGACCACCGGTGCGTTCGATCGCATTTTCATTTTTCTCGTGCCGCTAAAACATGTCTTATAGAGACATTTATATACACGTGAATGCGGGCAATTGAAGTACTACGTGTGCCAGCACGCGGGAATAAATGTAATTGCGTTGTCCAGAAAACAGTCCAGCTGTTATTCCCCAATTACGTGCTTGTAACAGAGGGCAATTCCAAACGTCATCTTGACATTAGTTGCGGTCTTTGTGCAAATATGTTTTTTTCTTTGTTTAGTCATAAGAAGTTGTACGTGAAGGAAAGAGAGAGAGAAAAAAAAAGCAAGGAGAAGCGAACCTGGTAACGACGTATTATAGAGGAATATAGAACGGCAATGTCACCTTGGATAGCAGAAGAAGAGTGCCATGGCAATAACAAAGTAAAAAAAGACAAAAATGAAAGTCACGTGATAACGCGGAAGCGGTGTCTAAAATCGATTGAAGCTCCTTGTGTGTTGCTTTGTACGCGGAAATGCAAAATAGGCGGGAAAATGCAAATAATATACTCGGGAGATTTTAATTTACAAAGTAGGGGTTCTTTTTGTTGATCGAGACTTCTTGACAGCAGCATTTCCCCCTTAAGATGCGGCAAAGGGGAAGTTCGCACGCAGCTAACAAAATACCCTCAGAGCCAAAAACAAGCAAAGTTAAATATTTAGGTTCTGGCGAACCTTTCTACTTTTGCTGTTCACTGACTGAATAACTAACTAACGAGTGAGTGAGTGAGTGAGTGATTTCCTCTGCACGAACACAACACAATATTAAGCTACACCAGACTTGAGCCCAAACCTGAAATGCTAGAGCAGTGTTTGTCTTGGGTTGTGCAGCAGCGCTTGTTAATACAGATCCACGTTGAACCCTAAGCACACTAAAAGGGGCTGCACTTCGTCCTGTGTCGTATTTTTCGCTGCCCTTTTCCCCGAGCTGAAGTTTCATCACAGAGTCTCTCATTCATTATTCTCACGTGCCAGTCAGGTTTACACTCGCTCCCAGTTCTTGCCTTCACGTCGTCCGTTCGCAAACGCTGTTCTAATTTCTTGAATTGATCACGCTGAAACCTATGCTGCGCCTCAAAGGCGCAAAGACGTGCGTTCAGTTAGAACGACAAGGAATATCGCGCAATAATAAGACGACGATCAACTTCAACATACTGGTTGGGCCGAACGAGAGAGTGTAGTCACAAACATAACGTTTGGAAACTGATTTACGCGTTGTTTAAAAATGTAGGCTACGGCTAGCTGTATTGATCATTTGTTCTCGTACAACGAGTGCTATTTAGCCGTTTCAGTGACGCCGTGCACATTTGTGGACGCGAACTTCAATAGGGCGTCACACTCCGCCTGTACCTTCAAATGGCTTGAAAGTCGGTGAGTCCAATCCTGCAGCTTTCCTTACTGTACAACTAGCAGCAGTCATTTAATTTCTTGTGCTCTGTATTACTCCAGAAGATCAATTCGTTGGAGACACTACCATGATATACGATCGCTCGACGTTCCGCGCTCCAGGACCAATGTGAAAAGCATTTTCCCCCCTCTCGAAACGAACACAACCAAAAAGTAAACTGCGCATGCATTTCGGGCCTAACAGTTACTTTTTGTGCAAGTACTGAAGCTGGCTGGCAGCAGAATAATTACATAATTAGTTGCACATTCATTCACTTTAATTAACGAAGCTCGCACAAAACAACACATTCATTTTTTTTTCAGAATGTAATACTGAGTGCCCTTCAATTATGCCGCGCAAATTTCACGTGTTTCTTTCATTGGCATCATAATGCGTGTATGAAGAAGTTAAAGTAAGATCTACACCACTGTATTCGTGCATAAGTATGTCGCGCAGTTACACTCTTTTACTGCAACCAGTTCTTCAGTCACGGCACCAGGAATAGTCGGCGCTTGTGAAGGCGAGACCGTTATCTATTAAATAAACTGTTTAAAGAAAGGCACCAGGCCCTAAACACATTGAGTTGGTTGACCTAGTTTTCCGCATGGTGCAAAGCTTTTACCTTATGTGGAGGGGAAAAGAAAATGACTCTATTTGAAGGGCCCGTTACAAAAAGACTACTGTTTCGTTTATTTTTTCTTATTTAAGAGGAAGTACGTTTTATTTCAGTGTTTAACACCGGGCGTATTGTGTTTCGAAAACAACTGGCTGTGCTATATAGTCAAGTCTATATAGTATCGTAACGTACATGGTATCGGCTATCCACAAACAGGCAGCGCCAAATAGGTGTATTGTCAATGAAAATGACACTGACTAGCGTCCACCATCCGCCTGGCAGTACAACCCTGAAACTAATTGAAAACATCATGAAACGTATAATTTGCGGTTCGCCCAATGCACATGCGTTCCGGGTGCTTTCTTTGTGCACTCGTGCACAACGTTTCTGAGACTCAGTAGTTTGAGTCGATACTTTGAAATGGGTGTAAAATTGTGTCTGGAATGAGTTGGTGATGGGGGACATCGAATCACAAGGCGAAAAATCTGAGAGCTGTAGAAAAGGTAATAGCTCAGTGCCTCAAACAATACACATTAGTTTAGCTATTGAAGTAATGTCGAACCGCGGCCTGTCATAGATCATGCAAGAATGTCAACACTCTCACGCCAGAACTAACGCCCAAATCTGGCTGTAGAACTTGGAAGCGCGGAGCTCCGTCACTCGTACTCGTCTGGCGTGGCGGGCAAACTCAGCGCTGCGGCTTCGCGGTCTGTGACCGTCGCTGGACGCGGCTGATAACATTGGCGCGTAATACGAAACAGCGCGCAGGGTTTTTTGAAAATTCCCGATGTTTAAACTCGTGCTTTGAGAGTTTCGCGTTTTATATGAAGTAGCGGAAGCGATATAATCATAAACCTCTGCACAGCAGGCCAGCTAGAACAAAACACACCAGAACAGAACAGAGGCGGACCGAACAGAACGAGACAAAGCAGACGTACTGCCTCTTAGAGGTACTTGTTGCTGGGCTAGTTGGTTCGTCATACTGAGGGAAATTCTAGACACTTAAATCACCACAGGAAGAAAGACACACAGAGAAAGAGCGTCTTTCCCTGTGTATCTTTCTTCCTGTGGTGGTTTAGGCGTCTATAAGTTTCCCTTAGTACTGCCTCTCTTTGCTCGTTCTCGCCTCTGTCCCTTGCTCTTCGCGCTCTAACCTGTACAACGTGAAGGGATGCCACAAGCCATGATATCCACCTCTGCTAAGACCCTCTTTACTCACCGCTGGTGAGCAGCTTGGAAGGCGGCGGTATGGCCTGCACGACGACGCGCGCCGGCTCCGAGCGTCCACCTCGCTCGTTGACGGCGTAGGCCAGGGCCAGGCACTCGGTGGCCGGCGGGATGTCGTCCACGTGGAACACGGGCCGGCCGCGGGCGCTCACGTTGCCCAACGGGGCGCCCGTGTCCGCGTGGAACACCTCCAGCAGGTACCACTCCTGGCCCACCGGCCGGTCCTCCGAGTCGTCCTCGGAGCAGCGAACGAAGAACCACGTCATCGCCTGGTTCACCACCGAGCAGCCGGACAGGGCTTTCGGGGCACCTGTGAAAGAACAATGAGTAGAAAGGTGTTGATACTGTATAGGATTAATACAATATATGTACTCTGTGTATCATTCTAGATTTTATGAAAGTACTATATAAAAAAGGAGGAGGGGGGATCCCTTTCGCTCGAAAGGCGAACCACTGAGAGTGATGGCAGGTTATCGCGAAGCTTTAAAATTAAGGTATAGAGTCGTGCACTAAACAAGCTGACATGGAAGCTGTCAATCCAGAACGGGGTAAGACAAATCCAGCTTTTCCGATAACTACAAACACTGTTTTCACAAAACATGCATGATGAAATTTTTCCACCTTTATCGAACGTCCGGATGTACTCGCCTCAATTGCATCGTTTTCCTAATGCAGGTGGCTACTCACCATCCCCATGGTGTTGTCGCGCTTTGATAAAAGTTCAGGAGGAGGTGTAGGCAGTGGTGCAGCAAGAATGTCAGATTGGTGGGTTCAACCCTCGTTTACCCCCCCCCCCCCTTCACTTTGCATTTTTGGTGTTTATGTATACGCGCGAACAGACACAAACACATGCATTAACATACATAACGTTTTGTTAGGAACCCCCGCCCGCAGTATTTTCTGGTTACGAAGTAAATAAGAATCGCTTACCAGGCAATATTGGTGTGGCTGAAAAATTTGTTTTCGTCAGGGCAGTGACCCTGCACACAACTCGATATTGTGTGAAGCTTGTCGAGGAGGACATAGGGGGCTGGCTGTCGTTAAAAGCTGCAGTGGTAGTCGGGCAGTCGTTTTACGCGACGTTTGTTCGAAAGAGCAAAAATATATATATATATATATATATAATACTCTGTAGCGCAACAAGATAGTTCGTGTAGTTTGTAACCATACTCTCTTCTGAATATCTGCTCACATTTTCTCGCAGCCTCGTGGACACAGTCGCTCCTTTAACTATAGAAGCCATAAAAAATGTGCAAAAAGAGAGAATAGAGTTTACGCAAATAAGCATTTGCTGTATGGTACATGCATCGCGGGCCCCGAAGAAAATATGAGTACACGTTCAGAGTACCGTGCGGCAATAAGTAGACTTTCAGCGTACCGTGTGGCTCGACGAAGTAAGTGCAGGGTTGCTTCTGCGATCCCACCGAGTTGTTCGCCCAGCACACGAGTGACACGAACTCAGTGGCGACAGCTGGCTTGTAGCGAGCCACGCTGCGGCTGCCGTTGGTTGTGAATGTGAGAAGATCTCGTACCTATGACCAGCAAAAAAAAAAAAACGACAACGCGATCTCGCTCATTTAACTCCTTCGTGATTTCTGCCGATTATAAAGTATATGTTCTGTAAGTAGAATCGACCACAGCACTCTTAACCCGTCCACATCACCGGCAGATTGTATCCAGTTGGCAACAACTAGACGAAAAGCCACAATCGGCAGCTATAGTTCGATGTTTTGTCGTACGACTTTCCCCATTATTGTTTACACGTAAGCACACACTGGTCAGCGGTTAACATTGCTGCATGAAAGTGTAACGCCCGCAAAACGATGGTTACAATTTGTAAGCGAGGCCAAAGTCACCTTAATGATAACGTTTCCTACATAAAGGTGTGCTTGGCACCCCCCCCCCCCCGGCAAAAGTACTTCAGCGATTTCTCGGAGA
The DNA here is from genome assembly GCA_013436015.1 of Rhipicephalus annulatus. Taxonomy (NCBI): domain Eukaryota; kingdom Metazoa; phylum Arthropoda; class Arachnida; order Ixodida; family Ixodidae; genus Rhipicephalus; species Rhipicephalus annulatus. The sequence continues at coordinate 63,557 of WOVY01002692.1, read as the reverse complement.
CGCTTCCCGGTCGACAGCCTGGGCGATGGTTAACGGTAACTTGTTATAATTGTTGTTTACGCGGTGTTCACATGGCATGCAAGTAGCACTTATAATCTGCTTGCAGTTAAGTCGGGCGTTAAGGCGTTGACTTGAGTTAACTTGAGTTGGCTAACTTGAATACACTGCCGGCGCGCTCCAACTCATTTCTTATTCTGCACGCACCGGCGGGTTACCAGATCTGCGATAGTAAGGGCGTACGCACTATTCACGCGAATGTGAAAGTAGTTTGTAGACTCCCGGCCGTATATCTTAGCAGCCATAATTAGGGACTACTTATTCTACTCTATGCAGGCAGTATCCCACAGGAATGAACCAATCTTCTATAATTTATCACAAATGTGTTAGATTGGTTTCGGGTTCTTTGCTCTCAATAAACAGTTGGAGCCGTCTTTTTACTGTCACCTCTCCTCTTCATCCCCGCGTCTCCACCACTTAACCCTACAAAGCGAATGAGAAGTTTCTGTGCAGTCAACACTAGACTCAGTAACGAGCATGAAATTTTCTTCACAACTACATATATCTGCAGTTTTGCGGGTACATGCATGCTTGAGCATTATTCACAACGGTTTCGTTACGGCTATACATTGACAGGCTCAACAGGCTCAACAGACGTATATTTTGCGGCTCTGCATAGTGAAACTTCGCATTGTTTTTTATGGCTCTTTGAAGCAGGTTTCCTCACCTCTGAGTTGTTCTTCATGACCCAGTGAAACGTGAGGTCTTCTGGGTCGGAGTCCATCTCGCACGGAATGAGAAGTTCCTCGCGAGACGTTGAATACCGGAACACTTCCTGCATCCCCTTTCTGCAGCGTGGTGCATCTGTCGAAATAAAAGAAAATTCGTATAAAGGCGTGAGAGGAGCTGTTCAGAGAATGTTGCTTGTCTCAGGGTTGTCTGCACGAAGCACCTAATATCAAAGCGGTCTAATAAGTAAATAAAATTGCCTCTCATTTCACCTCCAACCTTGGCCAAACTCCAAAGCTTGATTTTCCTTACTGAGGAATCTGGTTCACTCGCAAATCTATAGGCTATCGTCGACCGCATCACGAGAAGCTTTAGCAGCATCTCCTACTACTGCTGTTCAGTTGGCGCGATTAGTTTGTGTGTGTTTGGCTCACTTTCTCACCATTTTTGTTCTTACGTTTCCTCGTCCCGCATATGGTTCTCAGCTGGAACTATGTCTGATTACAGATTCTACAAATTGTTTGTCCCGTTCTCTCTGAAGCACACACACACACACACACACACACACACACACGCACACGCACACGCACACGCACACGCACGCACGCACGCACGCACACACACACACACACGCACACACACACACACACACACACACACACACACACACACACACACACACACACACACACACACATATGATTGCGTCCTTCTTATTCGTTTCTGTCTATCGCATCTTGCCACCGAATTCATTTAGGTGCATCATGCTGCTCAGCAAAACGCCCCGTATTCCTCTAACATTTGTGTATCTTAGTAGACATGGCAGTACATTACACTCTATAAAGTGAACACAACACCAGACTTTCCAGCTGCCCATGCCTTGTCCACCCTCTACCCGTCCTTTAAAAAATTTTTGCAAGAATACACAAATGATTACCTATGATATACCTCTTTGTTTTGTCGAAAATGCTTCCGCTAATGTTCTGAACTGGTACAGCGGGGCACAGCTGTGTTTACGACCAGTCTTATTTCATGAGGCTCATTTTGAAAACACCACGCTATCACAATCTAAGATTCGACTGGGGCAGTTATGCGCTCGAGGTCAGCGAGTATACATATATGTATATAAATATTTCATGTACACTTATGCGTGCCCAGAAAGAGCGCAACAGTGATAGACGATGCCCGAGAGATGGGAATCTGTAAATTATCATCGCCTTGCACGCAACGTCTAAATTGAACCTGACAGTGAATCAATGCGGCGGCCTGCAGTACCATGGTCTCTGTTGAAAATCGCGTATGTCGAGTGCACACATGTGCGTAAACAAAAACAATGGTGACTCACAATTCTAAAAAGTAGGTCAACGTATTGCTTCTTTTTTTTTCCTGCCCTCGCCCAAGCCTTGCTGTGTATCGATCTATGAAAAGTTAAAATAAGAAATGAGCAGATGTCTAGCCTCAAATTCTGGGTTTTATTGTGGAAGGTCATGATGTAGGCAGAGATACTGTTTGAGCGCATGCAGTAAGTGAATGCATAAATTACATATATGATCGATCAATTGATTGATGTGTGTAGTTTAACGTCTCAAACCATTATATTATTATGAGAGACGCCATAGTGGAGGGCTCCGGAAATTTCGATTACTGGGGTTCTTCAACGTGCGCCCAAATCTGAGCACACGGGCCGACAACATTGTCATAAAGGTTGCAGCGCAAACACGAAAGTGCCTAAATAAAAGTGAACGAAAGTCGAGGAACGGAAGGCAGAAATGACAACACGAGCGCTCGTGTTATCATCTGTGCCTTCCGTTCCTTACCTTCCGTTCAGTTTTTTTCTAGCACTTTTGTGCTTGCGCTGCAACCCTTATTGCAATGGAATTTAACCAACTAATAGCCCAAAGAGCCGTTCACCTACAACATTGTCGCCTTCATCGAAAATGCAGCCGCCACCGCCGAGATTCGATTCCGCGACCTGTGGGTCAGCAGCTGAAGATCTTAGCCACTAGACCACCACGGTTGGGCCACAAATTATATAAAAGCAGCTGCGGATCACTAAGTGAACAGTACACACAAAAATACAGTTGACAAGTTTAGATCACTTTAGGGGGTCGGGCTATCTATCCTGTCACGTGCTGCCGTCGTTGCTTGGCGTATACAGCAGGCCAAATCAGGTGTATAACTATAGTATATTCAGCACTATCTTGCACGAGCAGTCTTATTTCTTTTGTTCTTCGAGCCTCTTGATGGTGGTATTAACAGAAGTCCTCATCCTCTTCTCCTTCGAGCGCCTTGATTGTGGCAGTAACGCAGGTGAAACCGCATATAGCATAGCCAGCTGTAGCATATTCAGCACCGCTTCATGGCATGAAGAAGTCTCCTCTTAGTATTCGAGCACTTTGATGGCGACCTCAAGTGCGGACATTGCAAGTAAACAGGAAACAAAAGGACAATATTTTTATTCTCTTTCGCTCAATTCCTCGCTGCACATAAATAAATAAATACATAAATGAATAAATAGATAAATAAACAAATAATTAAATAAATATTCTCAAGCCTATTGCCACATAACTACGTGCGAACTCAGATCAGTGTCAACACAGTAGCATTGAAAGAAAGTGGAAACATCTAGAATAACAGAGAGTAGAGTTTGTGATTTAATCTCAAAGTCAGGCCGTGCAGACACGGACACGAGAAAGCAGTCGAGACATCAGAAAATCAATCTAAAGGTGCGAAACGATGGATAGAAACGGAGGCGCGAAAACTTATCTGTGCACTGGTCAAATTCAGTGCACAGATAACTGGTCAAACCTATCCATCCGGCACGCATGGGAAAATATATGGTTGGCTTAAGAATGCTCTACCGCGGTCGTTGATTCTTTATTCATTTCATTCATTCATTCTTTCGCCCGTAAAAAACTGCGAATTCATCGAATTTTGGTTTTAACTGATACTTTCGACAATATCGAGATAGATTATAAAGGTGACTCTTCGATTAGTGATATGGTGTGTTCTAATAATATCTTGTCACGAACACCTTGATGGAGTTTTTAAGCTCGCTATCCGGTGACCGACTAACCGACCGACCGACCGACCGGCACAGCGGAACCTCATTTTCAATTACTATAAGCGGCCGCAGCTAAAGGGAACTTCATACGCCACACCTATATGACAGTCAGTGAATCTGTAGATTCTTTTAACGAACGCATGCAAGTCTGCTTCTTTGCTCTTACTCGGTCATTCTCTCTCTACAAAGTGGCACAAATCTACCTAGCTTATTGACAGCCCTAAAGAAAAAGAAAAACAAACAAACATGAAACCCGTCTCAATTTCGCACTCTCTTTAGCCTGCGAGTTATGATATGAACGTAAGAAATACCCACGACTCGTGTTTTTTATACTGATTTATTCTGTAGAATGTTGTTAGTCGGCGTTTGTGGTGTCTTAACCTTTTATTGCGTACGTCGTTGCACGTCTTCTTTTTTTTATATAATTAAAGTGAAAACGTGTTTTATTGTGAGGCTGGGTAAAATTATTGAATAAATCCTTGAATACTCTGACGCTATTGCAGATCAAAAAAAAAGTGAGAACGACGTGTTTACATTGACTTTTCTCCTATGAAAATTTTTGAATAATAAATACAGAATATGAATTCTAAATAGCACTTAAGCAGTAATTATTCCCTAGTAGGTAGCTTGTTCCTGATCAAATTAAACAAAGAGTAGAATTACAAGAGCGTGCATTTTTATGTTACGCTTTGATCATCATTTTAAAGAAGCACACTCATGGCAGAAAAATATTTTTTTGGCCTAATTAAAAGTGTAAAGGTAAACAAGCTTGCTGAGAACATCTAGAAAATTTCTCTGACGCTGTTATGGAAATAGGGTAACGTTACACGTCTATTGCATTTTGGTTGCTTTCGATGTAATGCGCGTATGGACGCAATTGAATATCATGCACTATTTCTGCGAGGGTTACCTTTCAAGCCTCATCACTGACTCCCGTCACGTGTTCCCGAAGACAGCCGATTGGCTGGCTCCGCGAGAACGAGCGTGACCACGGCTCAAACGAGGCTCTTCGGAGCGCCGCCGTTATACAGGACGGTACGTGAGCTCCTGGGTAGTGGGGCGCCATAGACGGGACAACAAGGCACTCTCCGGTCGTACACTCTATAAGGTTCCCATGGCGTGCGTGACGTTAATGGCACATAAGCAAGGAGGATAGTGCCGAAATAGGTGCTTCCATACACCGAAATTGAAACCGTGTATGCCGAAGTAGGAGTAATAACTGTATCTTGTATATCGGAAATTCGAAACAGCCACAAGAAAAGCGAATGAGATTCGACGTTAAGATATATTTATAGTTATCTTCTCTCAGCGCGACTCGAAAGACCTAACGGCTGCTTCACTTTTGAAGTGTAAACTGAATTTCGTTCTTCGCACTCATTTTTGTCGAGTAAAAGGTAAAGGAAAAAAAAAGCGAATGGCGTAAATAAAAGCGCATGGAGAGCCTTAGACTGTGCGAAAGTAGATGAAGAAGTATAAGACGTGAACTCGGACTCGAGACGAAGGGACGAGCTTCGGACTCACATTGGACGCGGAGGTCGAGCGAGTTGCTGACAGCTTCGCCCCTCGCGCTGCGGACGTGACAGGCGTAGCTGCCGGTGAACTTGGACGTGACGTTGCGCAGCACCAGGTACTGCTCCTGCAGGAGTACGTGCGTCTGGGGCAGCGGCGTGTGACCCACAGCGGACGACGCGGCCGAAGCAGGGCCGACCGCCGCCGCTGACGAGGAGGAGTTGTGCATGGCGGTGAGGTCTTCTAGCGGCTCGCTGTCCAGCGTCCAGAGGACGTCGCTGATCCACGGGTTGGCCCGGATGGCGCACTCCAGGTACACGTCCTGGCCCTCGTGTATGCGCTCCAGGTGCAGCCCTTGGCCCAGCGACAGACTCGCGTGGGGCGCGTCTGGGAGGAAGAGAGAGAGAAAGCCACATTAAGTACGCCCGTGAGAAAGAGACGGAAGAGTCTCTTAGCACGTTACTCAAATACGGTACGCAAATTCGGTGCCATATGGCTGTGGCGCTTTATCCCGGTTATTGTGCTTTTGCCAGCGAATGCACCCCAATCGGTTGAGGCGTCCTCGCAAGACAGTCAGTTGTCGTTCTCTTGACACCCATTTTCTTACATTTTTGTATTTTTTCTGAAGAATCAACCCCCCTTTTCTCCGAACACGACAAAAGTTTATTTTTCAAAAATACGATGGGGTTGACACACCTCATTGTTGCTTGTAAGCCTAATGATTGTTATCGAGGAACCTGTAGTTCTGGGGATTCACTGTCACTAGAACTGGGAGCGGCAAAAGCACATCAGTAAAAAAGGAGAAGATAACTACTGCACTGCATTACCGTACATGGCTACCATATTTCAATATACCTAGCTAAAAGACTCTGAAAACTCGGCTATAGATTGCTCTAAGCTTAGTACCAGTGAGAGTGGGGAGGAGCCCTAAAACGTGTTGTGTGATGACGTAGATTCTACGTCAAAAAACAGATAACAAAAAAACTGCTTCAGCTGCGGATGCACAAACACGCGCGAGCAGCTAATCTAGTGCCGTCATATGTAGAAACACTTGTACACCATAGTTGTCGACTGCTTACGCAGGACTTAAACGCCCTTGCAAAACTTTTCTGAATAACCATTGAATGACTTCACATGAAGGATTTATTGCCTCACAAATCAACCACCACAAAAATTTTAGAATCCGTCCAGAACAAGTGAAGCTTCGGATTTTTCGTACGCTGTAATTGCTTTCACTTTTCTCTTTTCCCGACGAATGTAGTAAAAGCTATGCAGTAAGGGGTGGCACGGAGACAGAAGTTACGCCACGGGGGTGTCATAACCTTGAGTACAAGTTTTTTTGTTTTCTTTGCAGGCATGGCTAACCTTCACTGTTTTTATCTAGGGACCTTATCACTGAGATCACTAGAGAGCACGTGTGGGCACGTGGTGGCCTCCCGCGGTGAACGAAGTAACTATGCGTCCCACGAAGCTCAACTCGGCCAATGGCCGTGGATTGTGGCACATGGCAAGGTCATCACTTGAGTGTATAGCATCATTTGTAGACAGAAGAATCAGAAATTTTAGCTGACTTTGATAAGTCATTGTAAATTTCAGGCAGCATGGTGCGCTAGAATGTAGGGATGGCGAGTTCTAAGAAGCCTCGACAACGGATCCACAGCGCCCTCTGACCGTGCTGAATAAGTGTTGCAGGACCCCCTTAAAGAAAGAGTTTGGCTCAATATGCCTAATCTAAATATTTAAGCAAAAAGTTACTCTTAGCACGTTTACATTATTATTATTATTATTATTATTATTATTATTATTATTATTATTATTATTATTATTATTATTATTATACGTTGGTAATGTCTAAAGGTTGTCCACAATTTCAAGACCAAACAAAGTGGGTTGCCATGGTGACACTGTCACACGATAAAATATAATAAAGCCTATAATTATTATTATATGTAATATTGCTTAAGCTGGTCGAATGTGAAGCACTCTATATGTTTGTTCAATTCAAAAAAATATTTAGCATTCTGAGAGTGAGACAACACAGCCTATCTTTGTCATAGTTCGTTCTGCTGGGAGGCACATCCCAATATTCAAGAAGCCTAGTGTTATAGCTACGCAAGTTTACTTTTAATTTAGCCAGGATGAGTACACTATTAAATATATCACAATTTACGTGAGACATAAAGCATGAGCTGGTATTGACTACGTCTGCTGGACGATAATGGGTTCGCCGCGTCGCTTTATATTCTTGTATGTGTTGTACTTGTCGTCACTGTCATTCTATACAGATACAGGTACCGCATATAGTCTCCAAGGTTCAGGAGGTGGTGGCGAAATGGGCAGGTGTTATTGGCTGGTTAGCAAAAAAAAACAATGAACACCACAAGGACTCCAGCATTTTCTAATAATAAAAATGTCCTCTGGCTGAACGCGAACGCTTTCGAGTTCTGGGTACTTCGTCAATGTTATGCATGCAAAGAAAGAAAGAATGAAAGAAAGAAGGAAAGAAAGAAAAAAGGAAAGAAAGAAAGAAAGAAGGAAAGAAGAAAAGAAAGAAAGAAAGAAAGAAAAAAGAAAGAAAGAAAGAAAGAAAGAAAGAAAGAAAGAAAGAAAGAAAGAAAGAAAGAAAGAAAGATTTCATCCGAGACTCAACTTTAGCCTGCATGGCCAAGTGAGGCGTGAAATCCGAAGGAAAGGATTTTGCAGAATCGCAGGACACCGCCGCACACGATTGCATTACGCTAATTTATTGCACTGCGGCCATTACCCCGGTCACGGCGTGTGCTGTCGTGCTTGATCGCGTGTCTGAGGATAGAGTACCGCTGCATTTCCATGCCTCGCCTCTGAACGCTCGAGTGCGGACCGACTCTTCTTTAGGGCACCATCGGCGAGGCCTGCCTGCTTGCACGCGCGCCTACGTGCACGCGTGCGCACGCGAGAATCGTGCAAGCGTCCCTTCAAGATGTAGGGACACCTTGAAGACGACAGTCTGCAGCCACCCAGTCGCATAGTGTCCGCCGTGGAGCCTAACGCAGTCGAAACGGCAACCTCATTTAGCTTTAATAGAATTCCTCGCAAGCCACCCCAAAGCTCGCGCTGAAAGACTTCAAATTTCAGTGTGTCTGAACAGCGCCTCCTCTATTTTTCGGTCTGAATGACATTCCAACTGCGCCAGCCTGGAAGCGAGGAGACATATAAAGAGAGAAGTAAGGGGACTAGGAAGTGATAATAAGTGAGATAGGAATGAAGAAATAACGAAACACGGACTAGGCGTTTCTGTCACTGCCCTGCGTAACGAGTTGGTGCTTTCTTTTTTTCTTTTCTGGAAAGGATGACAATGAGGAATTGATTGCGATACCACCACGTGCCTATGGGGGCAGAAACGAGCGGGCCATCGGTATTAGGCTGTCCGTGAAGGACTGTCTCACAAATGAAGCGCATACACAAAAGAATGAAGGGCATTGACGAAGTGAAGGGAATGGAAATGAGAAAAAAAAAGTATTTCTAGACCGCCTTGGGCCACATGAGTACTTTCACCGTTCGCTGCTGCTTCGGGTATTTCTGCTTGAACCACTGCAGACGTTATTCCGAAGGCTGTGCGTGTAAGTTAGCCCACCTGGGTCCCAAAGTGGCATGCGTACACAAACATTTGCGTTCTTTTGTATTCTCCTTCGGTGTGGTGGGAGTATCAAGGATCGGAAGAGGATGCATATGCAATCCGCACGAGATTCCCGGTGCTAAATCTATGAACTTTGCATGTAAAGAGACAGTTTTGTCGAACTTGACGTAGTCTTGGCGCTTCTGCTGAAGCACTTTACCAGCGGCCCACTCGTATAAACACCGACTTTTTTCCTTTCGCACCATATTTAAAACTGTTACGTTATTGTATGCGCCTACAGCCCCAGCACCAATTATTCTCCTTTCATCTTGTTTTTGTTTTTTACTCCTTTATACCGTCAATTTATCAGTTGTCTTTTATTTTTGCCCTTAGTTACATCTTAGTTTCATTGCTTCTACTAATGGTCCTTCGGCAGCGGATGGGCCGATCATCATAACCTGACATGTACGGGACGTTCCATTCGCTTCTACCCGTTCACCGCGAGCCCACACAGAGTGCTTGTTACTCTACTCAACACGTCTCCTTGTGTCTCGCCTAAGTCTGGTGCCATAAGTTTGCGTCCTTCGGCCCTTTGTTCTTGCATCGGTACTATCAGCGTCAAATGAAACCCGAACAGCGGCACGCCTTAACGATGGTATAGTGCGCGCCGTCTACATATCACCATGAACAGGCACGCATGTATGCGCAGAGCTGCCTAACATGATGCCCGCGCCTGTCAATGGCGATAACTGGACGGTGCACACTATACGATCGCGAACTTGAGTGCTTGTCGTTGTCTGGGTTTCATTTGACGTTGATAGTACATGCTCACTTTCAGCACGTAACATGCAGCAGCCCTGACACCGTTTTCTTCGCGACACGGTAAAAGAGTAAAAAGAAGCTTTCATTTTACTTCGCTATCACATACCTCCTTTAACGGAGGAACAGCGACGGACCGTACCAACCAACCCTTCACTTCCGTCCCAGTGGTCGATCGCTGATCGATGCGCCACGCAACGTCTGAGTTCTCTAGGACAGCACCCCGCCGCGCAAAGACTCTCCTTCCATCTAACCTGCATTCTTTTTTTCTGTTTTTTTCTTTTAACCACGAGTAGCTGGCCACTGCACTGCCGGGGCAGTATAGCGGCGCTACCAAGCCGCTTCGCACCGGCCGTCTTTGTCTGCTGGAGCGAAACGGGGGCCACGCAAACACAAAGCGACAGCGGTGGAGATACGGTAACCAATACCGAGACAACGAGAATAAGGGAAACAAAGGGAGCTCCGCTGAGTGAGGCTAAGAGTATAAAGAAGCAGATTGGCGCGACCAGCTACACCGCGAACCCCGTCCAGAGCCACACAGGCAAGGGGGGGCCGATGTTGGGGAAAAGGTCGCGGGGAGGGGGACAAGGGCACAGGGCTACATCGTGCACACTGTCCCGGGCCACTCGGCTTTGGCGACACCACTGTCCTATACTCTGCCGCTTCGAGGAACCCGTTGGAAATGACGCGAAACACTCCCATAGTAACAACAGCAGCAGCGTTGGATAACGGGGTCGTGAGGAAAGAAGGCAATCGCGGCACGCGAGTCCGGGGTGAGATGCCCTCGGGCAAATGCTGGTGACGAAAGCCACTGATGAAGTGTATATATACACTCCATTTCTGACCCCTCCTGCCTAGGCAAGCGTATACCTGCCATGTTTCTGTTGTTGTCGTGGTGTGCGTATAATAAGGGAAATACTCCGGACTGTGATATCAGATCAACTGCAACAAATATCACGATGAAGTTGTCGCTATTAAAGCTATCTGTGACGAGACAATTGCTAATAATTTTATCCCGTTACGTTAGACGCAATATTCTTCGAAGCTGTACACTTGAACGATTTTACTCGCCCTGAACTGCCTTAATGCGACGACAGAACTCTGTTACGGTGAGCTTTTTCACTTCTGTGATAACGTAATTGCACATGAACTTCCGCAAAGTTTTTTTTTGTTATTGTAACCAGAGAAAATCGAGAAAATTTGTGATAATGACACGGTATTTGTAATCACAAGCTGTGGGCGTTTCAGCGCCTGCAAGTAACGATAAAGCATTTACGAAAGTCTTGTGAGTACGAGCACTGTTTTCCAACATCCTTTGAGTGGATTCAAATATGTTAAAGTGATTGTGTACAATAAAAAAAAAGAAGGAAGGAAAGAAGGAAGGAAGGAAGAAAGAAAGAAGAAAAAGAAGAACGAAAGAAAAAAAGAAAGGAAGAAAGGAAAAAGGAAGAAAGAAAGGAAGAACGAAAGCAAATAGAAAGGAAGAAAGAAAGAGAAAAAGGAAGAAAGAGAGAAGAACGAACGAAAGCACGAAACAAAAAAGAAAGGAAAGAATGAAGAAAAGGAAAGAAGGAAAGAAAGAAGGGAGAGAGGGGAAAAAGAGAGGGAGATAAAGGAAAGAAGGAATAAAGAAAGAAAAATAGCAAGAAGGAAGTAAGAATGAAGAAAGGAAGGAAGGGAGAGAAAGAGGCGAGGAAAGAATCGGATAGAGGGGAGGGAAAGAAAGAAAGAAAGAAAGAAAGAAAAAACAAAGAAGAAAGAAAGAAAGAAAGAAAAGAAAGAAAAAGAAGACCATAGATGGCACTTCCAGATCATTAGGTGGTTGAAAAATGCACTCTTAAAAAAAGGCAGTGCTACTTACTAGGTTTGAGGTAGTACATTGCTGTCACAACATTCACTACCAAAGTAGTAACTACAGGTAGAAGACCACAGACATTTACTGCTTCTGGTTGCTTCTAAGGTAGTAAACGTCTGTGGTCTACTACCTACAGTTACTACTTAGGTAGTGAATGTTGTGACAACACTTTACTACTTTAAATGTTAGTAAGTAGCACTACCTTTTTTAACAGTGTGGTACCGAGATTTAATGACGACGTTTAACAAACCTAGCTCGTCTAAACATTGAGCCTCGTACCGGCAAAGCCAGTTTCCCTGAAAGCCCCCGCCTCATACGGGTAACAGCGTGACCAAGATTCCTACATACACGCGTTACCCGCGGCCAGAACTTCGTTATTCCCTGGGGCGCCCGATGAGCACGTCCTGCCCAACCGCGGTGGTCTAGTGGCTAAGGTACTCGGCTGCCGACCCGCAGGTCGTGGGATCGTATCCCGGCTGCGGCAGCGTATTTTCGTTCGAGGCGAAAATTCTGTAGGCCCGTGTGCTCACGTTTGGGGTGCACCTAAACAACCCCAGGTGGTCCAAGTTTCCAGAGCCCTTCATTACGGTGTCTTTCATAATCATATGGTCGTTTTGCGACGTTAAACCCCACATATCAATCAATGAGCACGTCCTGCGGTCGCATACGAATGCGCAGTTTTCACCAGCATTTTTATAGAATGGGCGCTGGAACGCTCGTACACTCCTTGCCACCGGTCGCAGCGAAGACACGCACCGTGTTGCTGCAGATTCGGAGTAATAGTCCGGCCAGCTGTTACCACGCGTGTCGCGAAGCATGCGAACGCGCCCCGAATCCGGCGCCGTTATACTTGGGCTGCCTCAATATACGAGGCTGGGCACGGCGCTGGCATACAGTGTTCCCAGACACGGCGGCGACCACCGCGAACGAGGCATTTGTGCTAGCCCAGCGGCGTTGGGAAGTTCGGTGTACGTGTGGGTAGGCGTGTATTGGAACGGCTTCCTCCTGTGGCGTGGTCTATCTTATTGCTTTGTTCGTGCACGGAACACACAGGGTTCAGTAGTAAGGAATAGTCCCTGGCAGGTAGATCTACGCGTAGACTTCTTCGCGACATATCTCCGTACAACACCTGTGCGGTACGCGCTACAAAACCACTGCTGACGTTCTCGCGGGCCACGAACTATAACGAAGAACGGCTATTTGGGCTAGTTGGTTGGAATTCATGTTAATAAGGGCTGCAGCGCGAGCACGAAGGTGCTAGAAGAAACGTGGAACGAAACGGTTGCTTCGTCTGGGACCGAGGTTCAGCCTGGGACCTTCCCTCCGAGGAGCTGAAAAAAACAACGCTCGTGTTGTCCTCTTTGCTTTCTTTGCCTCACCTTTCGTTTCACGCTTCTTCTAGCACCTTCGTGCTTGCGCTGCAGCCCTTGTTACCATGAACCTGAACGAAAATTTCAAAACTTTGTAATATACATAGGGGGGGGGGGGAGTTGTTTATGTGCTGTTCTATGTTTATGAGCTCGCATATTGCAATCGTCCCCCATCGCGTGTAGAAGCATTTCAGGTGAACAGCTAGGCTAACAGCTCTAGCATTTAATTAAGAAAAAAGTTTTTTTTTTCTGTACAACAGTTAAAATAACAGAGCAATGCACTAATGCGTATGTCGGAATATTACGACGATTTCATTTCACTGCAACTTTAACGTTACACATGAACATTGTTGCGTCGAAGAAATGTCAAACAAACCTCGCAGCTCTCAAACTGACCCCCGTATTTTAGAACGTCCCTTCACTCAACGCTTCACCTTCACTTGAGAAAGCCGGTGGGAGTGCCTTCGGTAGGCACGGTAAGTCACTGCATAATAGCGATAATCTGCTGTGATTCTTTAATAGCGCAGCATCATTTTCATCCGAGTGCCCGAGGCCTCAGCCCGAGGGAATTCCCGAGGCCTCAAGCACCGCATTTCTGATATACGACAATTTGTGTTCAAAAACCAGTTTCCAATTATTGTTATCTGTGAGCCAAGGCTACACAATGCAATACGACTATCGAGGTACGAAGCCTTCAAGTCCGCTACCTGCAACGAACAGAGTAAAGTCATTGTATATATCAGATGCGACCTTACCTATATCGAGCACCGTGTAGCACCTCACGATGACAACCAGTATGTCTGCTTGACAGTTAAACGTAGAGACCTCAATTTCACGCTCGTAGGCGCATATATATCACCTTCGAACCGTTTTGAACCTGAAAGACTACGTGCACTGTTAACAGCCACACCTGGACCATGGATCATCACCAGAGATTTCAACGCTCACCACCCACTATGGGGAAGTCAGAAGACAGACAGTCGCGGAAGGCAAGTATTCTCCTTTGCTCTGGAGCAGCAGCTTCTTTGTGTAAAGGAATAAAAAGGAGACGCTCGGAGCAGTAGGACGCACTGTACATCGTCTCCCGAGCCTTTCGGCATTTTCGCTGCGACGCGTGCTTACTGACCAATAATTTATGTATGAGTGGGTGCATGAGGTTATTGGGAACGCGTGGATATCACTCTCTGCACTGGATTTATCAAGATTCTCCCAGGAGCATCTGCTGACCCGACCAACGCCGCTCGCCGCCCTGAGCCTAGCTGGCTCAGCGCGCGTCCGGCTCCTTGCCTAAGCCTGGTGCAGCGTCTCACGCTACTCACATCGTCGTGCCCAGCCGCCCACCGGAATGGAGTGCGTCGTAGAAGGTCATACCATCTCTGAAGAGGAGTGGTCCGACGATTCCTGGCAATCGCCCGGCTATCGTGCCCAGGAACGACGCCGACGGGAACTTCAAAACCAAGGCAAGCCCGTTCTTCAACCGTGTACGTCGGAGAATGCCCGCGCCGCTGTGCCGGAACGCCAACCCCAGGTCAAGTCACGTCCGCCTCGGTTACGTCGGCGGGCACCACTCCCCCGATTGCCGCAAGACTCCATTCATATAGTAGGACGTCCAAGAACGCCCATCGACTTGACGAAAGTGCCGCCGTGGCAATTGCACGACGCCCTGCTCAAGGCAGCTTCACTGCCAGATCAGCCACCAGCAAGTCGGGATCGCCTTCGGACGCACCCCACCAATAATACCTTTACCTTGAGCGTGATCGACTCGCAACGCGCCCAAGCCTACCTTCGAGTGAAGTCGATTACCATCGGCGCTGCTACTATCGAGCTCCATGTCTACGCCCCCCCTCCAGACGACGCCATACGAGGCATCATGTTCCATGCATACGATGACTTCTCAGACGAAGAGATATTGGCAGACCTACAAGCCAGCAACCCCAACATTCCTATCGTGAGTGGAAGACGCTTGGGCCAAACTAGGCACGTCGTGGTTGCACTAATGACGCCGAACCTTCCAAAGTGGATATTCTACCACGGAACCGACATCAGGCTGTACCCGTTCTACAACAGGGTGGAATCGTGTTTTAACTGCCGCAAGGTTGGTCACCGCACGGATGTTTGCCCGATGCCACGTAAGCAGCGGTGCCGCCGTTGCGGAGAGGAACACCCCACACCAGGACAGGGCGAAACACCCGCATGCACGCCACGCTGCATCGTCTGCAATGGTGCACACAACACCGGCAGCTCAAACTGCAAGTATCGCTTTATCAAGAAGGCGCCACCCACCCCGCAATCGAAGCAAGAAGCGCAAGAACCTTCGTCGAACATCCATCGCAACCCATCTCACAGTGGCTCCTCCAGCAGACGCTCACCATCACCTCGAGACCATTCTGCATCTTTCCCACCACTCGGGAACAGCAGCAACCAGCAGCAGCGCCGAGAGAGCAGGTCCCCATCCCACACCCGGCGCTCAGGGTCTCGTTCAGCTAAACGACGTGGCAGCAGGTGTCGATCCCACAGCAGGCGCCCGAGGTCACGCTCAGCCCAACGACGAGACAGCAGGCCCTCATCTCACTCAAGGTCCAAATCAGCCAGGCGCAGCCCATCGGTGTCTCGTTCATCCAGTCGAGGTCCCGGAGAAGCGTCCAAGTCGGTGGCCTGGCAGCGGGGCGCCCCGGCATCACTACTATTTTCCGATTCACAGGTGAGGGAGTTGGCAAAGGAGAATTCTGCCCTTAAGGCTCAAATCTCGGCCCAGCAGTCCCAGATAGCTAAATTGACTAGCTACATCCAGTCTCTAGAAGCCAAAATAGATAGAGCACTCAGTATCGACAAACAAACTACACCCACATCATCCGAAACACAAGACGCACATCCGAACCCCCTGGCACCAAACCCGGCGTTATCGCCAGTTCCTCAACTTCAGAACGCTAATAAACGCAAGGCAGCTACACCCACAGCTTCACTCCACGCAGACGCCGACATCACTACAAAAGTAACGACGGCAGTCACGGCAGCCATCTCAACGCTGAAATCCGATCTGAAAGCTGAAATAGAAACGCGCTTTAATGCGATCCACCAAACCATCAGGGAAACAACCACCTCATTCGCCGTGTTAAAGAGCTCGACCGAAGCTGCACTGGCCGACTTCAGTGTGCAGTTGGCCATCCACCGCACACCATCCAATAGCCGGCAAACACCGGCCCCTACGCCAATAACATAGTCATGGCGGCTCTCCACACGCTCACCGTCTGGCAGTGGAACTGCAGGAGCTTCCGCAATAAGAAGGGCCATCTGCAGCAACATATCCAGCATATTCAAAACCATGCACCAAATGGGGAATGTTCGCCGAACATCATAGTTTTGCAAGAAACGAACACTGCCGCTCAACTGCCCGGATACGCATCATATAATCAGAAAATAGACATGTCCGCGAGCGCACAATGCCACACTGCCATCTTAGTACACAAGAATGTCACAGCCATTCAACATGAAATTGAGGGTACGAGTATTCATCACACACTGGTGGAAATTATACCAAAAAGACGAGGAGACAAGCCACTCTTCATTTTAAATATATACAGCCCTCCAAGAGATACAGCTGCGGATCTACCTTACATCTTTCGGAAAGCAACAAATCTGGCGAAGGATGCAAAGCTGCTCGTACTAGGCGATTTTAACGCAAAACATCCCGAATGGGGATACCCGAAATCCAACCCCAAGGGTCGCCGATTATGGAGCATCATACACGACCTAGGTTTCAGTATCCTCAATGATCCGGAGCAATCGACGCGAATCGGGAACAGCGTATGTCGAGATACTACCCCAGACCTCTCCCTTTGCAAAAACACGGAGGGTGCCCGTTGGCAAAACACAGGTCACACCGTAGGAAGTGACCATTTCATTCTAGCGGTAACCATTGAGTTAACCACAAGCAATGTAAAAAAACGAGCCACAGCTCGCATTACAGATTGGGATAAATTCCGCCAACTGCGCAAAGAAACGGCACCCGATTCGGTATTGGACTTGAACGAATGGATACTTTCTTTGAGTCGAGATGTGGACGCTACAACATACCAAGCAGACGTAACTCCGGAACAGCCATCAACAGATTCACGCCTTCTACATATGTGGGAGGCGCATGAAAGCCTCATGCGTAGGTGGCGGCGCCAACGTCACAACACAAGGCTCCGCCGCCGCATCTCGAGGCTCGAACGTGAATTAGAAGCCCACACCGCTGTGCTAACACGCCAACAGTGGGGCCAACTTTGCGGCAGCCTCAATGGCCAGATGGGCTGCAAGAAAACGTGGCATCTTCTGCGACACCTGCTGGACCCTGGTAGCTCCAAGTCGGCCGCACGCAAACAGCTCGCGCGAATTGTCCATCAATACCCGGGCACCAACGAAGAGCTGCTGGAGGAGCTCATCACCCGCTACATCAACACATCTCAGAAACAGAACAGCACAGAGCAGTTGCCTGAATACACTGGAACAGCCAACGAACAGTTGGACGCCGACATTTCGGAAAGTGAGGTTTGCATAGCGCTACATAAACTGCGTACAACATCGGCACCCGGTCCTGACGGGGTGACAAATAAGACGCTGCGCAACCTCGATCCAAAGTCGGTAGGGGCCATTACTGAATATATGAATGAGTGCTGGAGGTCCGGCCATTTGCCATCAGAATGGAAACACGCAAGGGTCGCGTTTATACCGAAACCGGGCAAGAAACTCGACCTGGAGAATCTTCGTCCAATCTCGTTGACCTCCTGCCTGGGCAAACTAATGGAGCATGTTGTCCTCTGTCGCTTGCAAAATTTCGCGGAAGAGCACCGCCTACTTCCCCCCACAATGCTGGGCTTCAGGGCCCATCTATCCACTCAGGATGCGCTCATCCAGTTGCATCACGATCTCCTACGACCTGAGAGTGGCACTAGTACCAAGGCTTTGCTCGGTCTGGACCTTCACAAAGCATTTGACAACGTGAAGCATAGTGCCATTTTAGGCAGTCTGTCCGAACTACGATCCGGGGAACGCATATTTAACTACGTCCGTGCTTTCTTATCTAATCGAACGGTTGAACTCTCAGTGGGTGACCTTCGTTCTAAGCTCATCACACTCGGTGATCGCGGCACCCCGCAGGGAGCTGTTTTGTCCCCTTTCCTTTTCAACCTCGCTATGAGGTCACTACCTCCCAAACTTGACACGATACCCGGCCTGCGATACACCCTCTACGCAGATGACATCACGCTCTGGACGACGGTGGGATCCGATGGTCAAATCGAGGAGACTCTTCAAAGAGCAACCGACGTAGTCGTTCAGCACGTGTCAGAAGCGGGTTTGGAGTGTTCCCAGAGCAAATCGGAGCTACTATTACTGCGACCTCCAGATCGCCGCAAAATTAAGACTCCACTTCCTAGTATTAACGTGTATGTCAATGACACGCCAATTAAGCAGGTGGCCCACATGAGAGTACTCGGACTCATTGTGCAAACAAACCACCACAACAACATTACGCTAGACCGTCTCACCGTAACCGTGAACCAGACGGCCCATCTTATATCTCGAGTGAGCGCTCGCAATCGAGGCATGAAGGAGAAAGAACTGCTACAGATAATTCAAGCCTTCGTTTTGTCGCGCTTCACGTACGCCCTTCCTTATTTGCACCTCCTTCAATCTGAGCGAGCCCAACTAAATCGGCTCATACGCAAAGCGTATAAGGTGGCATTGGGTCTCCCCCGAAACACATCGACAGAGCACCTCCTCAGTCTTGGGCTGCATAACACCTTAGAAGAACTTCTTGAAGCGCATCTTACGGCGCAAATTCACCGATTACAGGGAAGCAGGACGGGGCGTTGGATCCTTGCTAAAATTGACCATGTGGTATCTCCTACGGGTAACGATCCGGCTGTCATCCCCCCCAACATCAGAAAGAAATTCCTCATAAAACCACTGCCAAAGAACATGTTGGCCAGCCATCACGACGGTAGAAGGAAAGCGAGGGCCAAATTCTTGCAAAAAACTTACGCGTCCAACCCAACCGTTGCGTACGTTGACGCCGCCCAATACCGAGAGTTTACTAAAGCATATGCAATAAGCGTAATCACTCTCCCCGGCAACAACGCCAATTCACCTCAAATTAAAGCGGCTGCTTCTGTCCGTGTGCTTAATACGACAGAAGCTGAGGAAGCGGCGATAGCGCTAGCAGCAGCATCCGGATTCACCACTATACTCAGTGACTCAAAGGCTGCTATATCCAACTTCGCACGTGGCATTGTGGCCCCCACAACTCTGCGTTTACTCTTGCCCAGTCTCCTTACAGATGCTGAGGAAGACGCACTATCCTCCATTGCGCTGGTATGGGTGCCGGCTCACGCGGGGAACCCAGGGAACGAGGCGGCCCACCTATATGCTCGAGGATTCGTCAGCCGAGCGGTGGTACCCGCCTCTGATCTGGAAAACCCTGGTGAAGCCTTGACATCCTACCATGACATCACACAATATTACCGTCTTTCGAGGCAGACAAAACCACCCCCGCACCATAAGCTAACTAAGCGCCAGGAGGTTATCTGGCGCCGCTTGCAAACACATTCATTTCCGTGCCCATACATTTATGCACGTATATACCCCGACTCGATTGATCCGCATTGCTCGCATTGTGGCTCAATAGCCACACTTAATCACATTCTCTGGGCCTGCAGGGAAGATCCCCCCTCTCTCGATCTCCTAGCCGCTCCCTCGCCAGAGGGGTGGGAGGCAGTTCTGACCTCCACCAGCCTGGCCGTTCAGCTCCAGGCCGTACAAAGGGCAGAGGAGGTGGCCATCAAGTTCAGCCTGGCGGGTCACCTACCTCCTTAAGTCTGACGACAATAAAGTTGTGTTCTCTCTCTCTCTCTCTTTGTGTAAACGACGGAAGCCCAACGTTTCTACGGGGAACGACATACAGCAGCTGCCTTGACTTGACATTTGTGTCACGAAGCCTAAATGGAAAGGTCAAGTGGTTCGCAGACTATGAAACTCATGGAAGCGACCACATACCAACTTATTTGAAGATCAAGGGCCTGGAAAAATCGACTAACTACGACACTTCGACTCGCATCGACTGGACAAAGTTCAGGTCACTGACGGAAAAAAGGTGTCAAGAAAATAAAACGCCTCCTTTTGACACCCTCGAGGATATGATTAGAGGTGCTACTCAAGAAGCGACCTATCATATTCAACATACTTCAGATTATTGTCAATATCAGGCGGAATTGGAACGGCTCAGAGCGATCCGTCGTCGCGCAGAAAGAAGATATAGGCGCACTAAGTCTATTCACGACTTGAGGGAGGCAAGGCGCCTACAGAAAAAAATTCAGCGGCGAATCATTTCACTTCAATCCTTTCGCTGGAAACATCTGTGTGAATCTTTGGATCCACACAAGCCTTTGACGCAGACATGGAGGATTGTCCGTGGCCTACGAACATCGCCACATCAACATCGCCCCTTCAAGTGTCTTTCTCTCCACCAAGGACGCACCGAAATTGAAGTAGCAGAAGATTTCTGCATGAAAGTTGCCGGTCATGCGTCCACGTGCACCACGCGCCACCTAGAAAACGCTCCAGTTTCCAGAGATTCAAGCATGGACACCTTTTTCTCTCTAGAGGAACTACAAGCGGCCTTGACGGCATGCAAACGATCTTCATCGCCTGGTCCGGATGGGATCACGTACATGGCTCTTTGCAACCTCGGAGAAGCAGCTCGACGGGCCCTTCTATCCGTGTACAACGACTCGTGGAGCAGCGGATTTATCCCTCATTCATGGAAATCCAGCCGCCTCGTACCTGTGCTTAAACCAGGTAAATCTCCTCTGCACTTGACCTCTTATCGCCCCATCGCGCTTACCAGCTGTTTCGGGAAAGTGATGGAGAGGATGATTTTGACTCGTCTAGAGTGGTACCTGGAGCGCCACGAGGTATACCCTCATGCTATGACGGGCTTTCGGCGTGGGAGGTCCGCAATTGATAACGTTATAGACCTGGTCTCATCTGTTCAGCATCAAAAAAGACTGAAACGTTTATCTGCGGCGTTGTTCTTGGACGTGAAAGGTGCATACGATAACGTATCACATGAAGCCATTCTGGATGTCATGAAAAATGTTGGATTAGGGGGTCGGGTATACCAATGGATCCACAGCTATCTGAAAGGCAGAACTTTCTTTGTACAGACGGAGAATGGCACAACAACGCACCATTGCAACCGTCGAGGTGTGCCTCAAGGCGGCGTTCTTAGCCCCACACTTTTCAATCTAGCGCTACTCGGCCTGGTTGATGCGCTTCCAGAATCTGTCCATCTATCAATATATGCAGATGACATCTGCATCTGGGCGTCAGGCGTAACACGCCTTCATTTGCGTGCCCGGCTTCAGAGAGCGGCAAAAATAGCGACAAAGTACCTGGAAGAACGGGGACTAGAGCTGTCGTCAGGGAAATGCTCGCTTATAGCATTCACGCATAAGGCTATGAGCCCATATGTTATTAAAATCAACGGACAAACGATCAACTACGTGAAGACCCACCGATTCCTCGGAGTCATAGTTGATCGCGACCTCTCCTGGAGCCCTCACATCGTCCACATGAAAAATAAACTCACCATGATCACCCACGTACTGAGGTTCCTTGCTGGAAAAACGTCAGGTGCATCGGTACAAGCAATGCTCCAACTCTACACTGTTCTGTTCCTGGGTTATATGCGATACAGCTTACCTGTGCTTTGCGGGATCCGAAGAACAAACTTGCGCGTCCTCCAGTCGATCCAAGCCCAAGCCCTGAGGATATGCCTTGGTCTCCCGAGATGCGCGTCTACAGCAGCGACAGTCATCATTGCGCGTGATTATTCAGTCAACGCATACATCCGCGTAGACGCTTTGAGAATGCACATAAGACATTTCGCTCGGCTTCCATCTCATCACCTAGCCTCACTTCGAACTTCCAGGCCCCACTCAGCGTTCAGTGCAACTATAGCTCAGCATTGCGCAGTGCTTCCATTGCACTTCACGCATGCAGCACAGCCGCCGATACCATTATGGTGCCTACACCCACTCAAAGCCTTTCTCACAATTCCTGGCATCCAAAATAAGAAAAAATCGTCGCATCCAGCCCTGAAACAGGCCACATTACTTTTCCTGCAAGAGAAGCACAACAGACGCCTTCACATTTACACGGATGGCTCGGTGTCTTCAGTGAGCTCTGCAGGGGCAGTGGTTATTCCCGCGAGGAACATCACAATTAAGTTCATGACATCGCATTTGACGTCGTCGACAGCTGCAGAACTTGCAGCCATTCGTGCAGCTCTGGAGTTTATAGTGAAAGAACCTTCGGGAATTTGGTCGATCTTCTCGGACTCGAAGGCATCTCTTCAATGTCTTATATCACCCTTTCGCCATGGACCTAATGAACAGTTAGTAGCTGAAATAAGGTTTCTTCATCACCAAGCAACCGAAAAACAGCACAGCATAGTGTATCCGTGGATACCAGGCCATTGCGGTATATATGGCAATGACCGCGCAGATGAGGCCGCTAGATCTGCACACGATGGTACCCAATACACAGCCATCCCGTTCTCAAGAACCGACGCAGCTACAAGACTTCGTTCGCTTGCACGTGACCTCACACTGGCACAGTGGAACTCGACAGACTTCACAAACGCGCGCCTGCATAACTTGGATCCTGATCTGCAGCTTCGTCTTCCCCCAAGGATATCTCGAGCTGAGGAGACTCTTCTATGCCGCCTGTGGCTTGGAGTGGCCTTCACGAACGCATACTCTTATCTCATCGGGATGGCCAGCTCTCCTACATGCACTTACTGCAGTTGCGAAGAAACCATCGCGCACCTTCTGTGTGAGTGCACCCATTTCAACGTGCAAAGACAAGAACTCACTGCAGCTCTGGATAGACTAGACAATCGGCCTTTGTCGGAACAAAGGATTCTGGGTCATTGGCCAAGCCCATCCTCAGCCCAGAAGGCTTTGAAAGCTTTGCTGCGCTTTTTGCGGACAACTGGCCTCAGAGACAGACTTTAGTGTCTTATAGTCTTTGATGTTGCCTTTCCTCTGTCGCAATTTTTTTTTGTAATTTCTCCCTCTCTTCGCAACATTTCTTTTTAACATCTATCATTCCCCTCACCCCTTTTCCCAGCACAGGGTAGCCAGCCGGTCTAAGAACTGGCTAACCTCCCTGTCTTTCCGCTTAAACTTTCTTCCTCCTCCTCATCCAAGTAGTGGTGCAGTGCTCAACTCTGTCAAGTGAAGGGTGAAAGTCGAGTCGAGAAGCGTTTGTGAATACGGTGGTCATTCTCCGACTAGCCATCGTTTTTTGGCAAATCCTACCACTCGGGTGCTGCGTTTCAGGCCTAGGTGACAAACCGTTCCAAACTAACCTCTCGTAAGCAGATTGATCACACTTGTTGCTAATGTGTTTGTTTCACAAAAACGTTGTAACCACATGACTGCGATCAAATAAAACGCAGCTTAGCCACATAAAGACGTACGGCATTCGTCAGAATAATACAGGACACTTCACGTCAGGCCAGAATTGCCTCCGTAATGCCTTTACTGTATTCTTTTACATCCACTTCATCGAATGCATAGTGAGCAGCAAAGCACTCTACTAGCGACTCGCTTAACACTAAGCTTTCAAATGTCATTCGCTGTAGAAGTGAACAACGTCGTGTTTTTTTTTATCACGAAGTCGCGCTTTTTATTCGAAATGTTGTGATTTAGACGATGGTTTAACAATCCGTAAAATTGTTTACTTTAATATCTGTGGATTCTCGCTTTTATTTCTTTTTACAAAATACCCTGGCGAGTACGCTTATCTGGTAGCTACTTCACCAAACTAGTCTTCGTCTAGTCTGCGCTAATATGAAATTCTACGTAAGATTGCGCCTGACGAAGACTATGCTGGTAGCTATACGCTTCACCGGACTGGTACTGGTCTTGGTCCACGCTAATTTGCGTTTCTCTGTACCATTACACCCAATGAAGACTATGTCTGTAGCTACTTCACTGAACTGGTATTGGTCTTGGTCCACTCTAATTTACCATTGCACCTGACGAAGACTATTCGACGCCGAGCAAGCATGGTTAAGCCGACCACGTTTACTCTAACCATGTGAAGACTATAGCCGCTTCGATGGCTTTTAGTAGACAGGATTAAGATTAAGACAAGATTAAGATAAGATTTCCCAGGCGGCCAATCTAAAGTGCCGCTCCGAAATGCCGAACGAGATGTGTTTCCGGGGACGTCACTTAGTCTACGCTTCGCGTGCTTCTGTACAATTCCTTGCTCGTTTTTTTTTGTTTGTTTCGAGAGACGTGCTCTAAACAATGGCGTGCCGACCGAAAACTAACAATCCTCAAAGACAGAGAGTATCCAAACGAATGCCACCCAGCGAGCAGCCAAGACGATGGCAGGAACTCGAGGAAGCGTTCAAGCATAGGAGAAAAAGAAGGCACAGTTCAAACAACCGATAATCTGGGAATCGGCGACAAGGAAAACAACGTGTCGCATGAAAGAAAAGATAAATCAAACAAAGGATGTGGGATTAGGCAATGAACGAAGGGACGAGTTTCAAATGGTGGTGAATCGAATGTCCTAGTACTACACCCCCTTGCTACACTTTAATGAGTAGCGCTCTTCCAGACAAATAAGTTCGTCATATGGCGATAGCCTTCACAGAGGGATAATCGTAAGATTAACAAGTGAAGTGCCTCAGACTGGCTAGCCGACGTTTCGATAGGAGGATTAGAGACATTGGATAGTCATAAGATGAACAGGTGAAGTGCCTCAGGCTGGTTGGGTGAAGTTTCGATAGGTGTACCACAGTCTGAAGCACTTC
Source organism: Rhipicephalus annulatus (assembly GCA_013436015.1). Taxonomy (NCBI): domain Eukaryota; kingdom Metazoa; phylum Arthropoda; class Arachnida; order Ixodida; family Ixodidae; genus Rhipicephalus; species Rhipicephalus annulatus. Next base: position 38,744 of record WOVY01002692.1, on the reverse strand, counting down.
ACCTGTTCATCTTATGATTATCCGACTACGTTGTTTCCATCCGTTGTCTCCCATTGAGATTTTGGATTTCGATGGCCTACACAGTCACTTTCTCGCTCGGCCAAATGGCGTCTTCCGCTCTCTTTGCTGACAACACGGTGTGAACGGTATCATCTTGCCCACAAAGTTGCCCCGCCGTGGTGGTCTAGTCGCTAAGGTACTCGGCTGCTGACCCGCAGGTCACGGGTTCGTATCCCGGCTGCGGCGGCTGCATTTCCGATGGAGGCGGAAATGTTGTAGGCCCGTGTGGTCATATTTGGGTGCACGTTAAAGAACCCCAGGTGGTCGAAATTTCCGGAGCCCTCCACTACGGCGTCCCTCATAATCATATGGTGGTTTTGGGACGTTAAACCCCACAATTGCCCACAAAGTTCTCGCTGGCGCTGTTGTGACAGCTGTTTTTTTTCAAGACCCCTCATTTGCACAGCTGATCACCTCATGCTCTTTAGGCAATTCAGTTATTCTACTAGTGTCAATGCACCAATCCTCATCATTTATGATCTTCGCCGGAATGCGAGCCCTCGAGGAAACGTTCTGACGATGTTTGTATATGGTGTGTCGTATTGTCTCGCTCTAGAGATGCCGTTACACTCCTGCCCTTACACAGCCAGAGCCCCTAAAGCACCCCACATTTAATATCATTATGAAAACACTCGAAGAGCAAACGGAAGAAGACTAAGCCTGCTGGGTGCGAGCATGCACTACATATTCTACGGAGCTATGATCAACGTGTTTTTGCCTGCGTTGCGCCAATCGGCGACGACATGATACGAGACCCCAGGACCCCAAAGCACTCCACACCTAAAAAAACGGGTAAAACACGAAATAAGGTGGTGGTTGTGCTTCATGTACCAAGTATAGGCGCACTTGTGTTTTCCATTCTTCGCTGGCTGCACATAACAGCCAGCTTACGGCCGCCCACGGCAGCGTAGTTACGTCTGGTTAACCATGACGTCTTGTCTGGGTCATAATAGGGAACTCTCAAATATACTTACTAAGTGGAAAGCCTTCAGTATTTCATCAAATGCTGGCGTCGTGTGCTGCTAAAACTTAGGTGACCCTCCGCACAATGAGAAACGAAAACATTGGGGAAGCTATACGCACCAATTGTGCGAAGACTGAGAAAGCAGAGTACTGTCCCGCTACACTGAATTCCCTTCCCCGCAATTCAAAATCATGTTATGCTTTACCCCACGCTCTCCCCCTATCTCCCTTCTTCACCCTTGGATCGCAATTCACCCCCACCTCCACTTTCGGAACCCTTGCTATAAACCTATTCCATGTTTGCTAGCAACGGTAGGTCGTCGACATACTGAAGCGCTTGTAGCGACGTCGAGGCGCGTTGGCTCCGCCCAGACCAAAGCTCGCCACCGCCCTCTATGATCTCGTGAGTTTTAAAATAAAAGTAGAGCGCAAGAAAAAGACTAGCCTCACGAGACAAGTATACAGGAATAAGCGCCCGTTCCTGTGTTCTTGTCTCCCGTGTTTCGTCCTTTTTGCGCTCTACTTTTATTTTTAGACTATGCACCAGCTCGCTCGGCAACGCATTCTATCAAGATCACGCCAGAACTGGCACAGCAGTTGCAGAGCTACGTGCGAGCACAGTGCATCGGAGGCAACTCCTCAGTATGTTGCCCGAACCTATCTCTGTTTACGAACATGGAACAGACCTATGTCTTAGTATACACGGATATGCTATGTTTTACCATTTCCTCTTTCCTTTACTTCCTCGTCACCATCGCGATTGCAGGTGTGGACGTAGACGGTGCTCTACATCGCAAAATGAGCTGACTTTATTAAACACGCCCGAACGCGTGGACCTTGACTAATTTCGCCAACCATATTGCCGACCTGCACGGATCGAAACGTGCCTGTCGAGAAACGCCAGCATTCGAAATGCAAATGCTCACGAGTTGTCCTGGCTTAGTTCTATGATATGAAGCAGTACCTTATACTCTTAGCGGGGGCTGAGTGAGGTAGCATAGACTGGTACTCAGGTCTGTGCATATGCATGAATTCTCGTACAGCTCTCTCGTTATACCGCTGCCGTAAGCATTAGAACCTTCACTAAGCAAAACTACGTCGTAGAGCCACTTTGTCGCTGGCCATATGAGGTTCTTTCATCACCGGCTCGGCTGTATACTGAGTGAAGATGAGTATGGTGTAACATACCCTAGAGCACCTGACAGCAAGCTGGACATCGTACTGAAAGTCTGGTTCAAGCGAACATATTGCATGACAGATATATTATTCTGTAGGACTGGCAAACGCTGCGCAGGTTTATTTTGCGAAAGGCTTGAAAACAAGGATGTAGAAATGTGCGAGCATACAGTCATAAAATTATTGCACAAAACTCGTAAAGGACGGGAAAGTAGCGACATAATAAACACGACACCGAGCGCAAACTGTCACATGTTGATGGTTAATATGCGCTCGGTGTCGAATTTTGTTTTACCACTTGACTCTTTGCACAATGCTTTGCGCAATGCTTTAATATGCACAACCGGTACACTAAGGACGTTTGTCTTGTTTGGTACACAGCTGTTTCGAACAAGGCATTGTCGGCTTATGCTAGGCTTAAGACTGCATCATTTGGCACTTTTCAAGCTCGCATGTCCTGCCAGGGAATGGAATTTTCTCTAATCTGGATACTGAGACGAGGAAACGAAAAAGAAAAGGAATGGAAAAAGCATCAGCGGGTGCCAACATTTATTTCCGTTGCAAAATAATATGCTGCTTGAAAGAGCACCGAAAAAAAAACGATCCACAACAAAAGCGATGACACGAGGGACAAGTTCTTGCTGCCTCGCTTTCCTTTTCATCCCGTGCAGTTTTGTTCAGTACCTTAAAGTACGCATTTTCAAGTTTCTCAGAACACCTTTATTATTATTTGCTGTCATCGCAGCCGGCTGTCCAAATTTGCACTTAGTTTTTTCTTTTTTTTTGTAATGTACATATAGACATGTCTTCGTCTGCCGCACTGTTTATTGTCTTTGTGGTCTTTGCAATACATGCTGAGGCATCAACACTCTGGGAGTCTGAGTGACTGCGCGATATTACAGTCCGGTTACCACGTACAGTTTAGGACAGCACGACGTTACATGGAGGTGATTCAAACCGCAGTGGCAGTGTTAAGCAAATCTTACTTTTTGTTTTAAATATGGCGAGATTGAAGCCGATAGTGAAAAGGAAACTCTGTTATTATAAGAACTTGGGGCAATGCAAGCTCAGTTCTAGGAGCTTAACCCTTGCTAGCAGTAAATTTCCCCCATGTACGATGATTGGCTTTGTATCGCCAACCTTGTTCTGCTTTTACTTCTTTGTGTATGACAGCACATCAACGCTCTTCAATGATCGTGCTCTTTCAAATCACAATGACACTCAATTTGCAATTTACGCACTACACTCTCCCCATACTTATCAAAAGCTCGAAATCCCACTCTTCGTAACTGGGGCAGCTGCTCCACAAAACCTTCTTCCAATATTAAGTGTTAAATCTTGTTTCAAGATAACCAAAAAAAATCGAAGGAAAACGAAATAATGATGTCAAAGCCAAGAGGACGCAACTTGGCTGAGCGCAAAGGAAAAAAAAAAAACCTTCATCACAAAGCCCTATATGAATATTAACGAAGATATCAGTGAAAAGGGCACTCAATGACCGTTGAGCCTGCCCGTGAGCCGAGCGTTCGCTCTTCAGCGTTCCCATTGATCAGTTCGCGAAACGAAGTGTGAGCATGGGCCTGGCCGAGAGCCAGAGGCGGCAGACAAATGAGCCGGCCAGGAAACCTCGCCTAAAAAAAATGCCTTCCAGTTTTCTCGCTCGGTAAGGTTGGAAACGATCGCGACGCATGCTACATGGGTGCAAGCAGTTGTTGGAGGGGCGGCCCCAGTGAGGGCTTTCGGCTATTAGGGAAAAAAAGCAGGCCTGTGCCAGTGTAACCACGTTCGGCAGGTTGTGCAAGGCGAATCGTTCATCCCTGCTGGCCTAAACTGGCCTAAGCGCGCTTGCAGGTCGTATTCGCTGGTCGAAACCCGCAAGGGTTAGCCCATCGTATGACCCCGCGTGCCGCTAAAGGGTTTGCACCGGAGCTGCCAAGCACTTGAAGTGCCACAACAAAACAAGACAGAATGTGAATGTTATGAATATGAGCATGTAAATATTTCTAGTAAAAGGCAAGCAGAACTGGTTGACTGAACAGGACCGAGTGAAGGTCTAACTCTTTGTCGGACGTATACAAAATCTATAGCAGGTGAGGTTGAAGTAGAGCTGGCAACAATAACTCGAAAGCCCCACGTCACATCTCATACCCGTCTTTCCTTACTGCTCTCTGAGGGCTAACAAGCTTCAACAATTTTACTCAGGTCTAGGCTCTCATTGCTTGAAATACATTCTTCTTTCTGTTATTTGTTGTTTATGAGCTTATTCTGGAACCAACCAACTGCAGTCTCCTTCAATGTGAGAACCACGTGACAATAAAGACAATAAAAAAACAGAGGTTAGTGAACACAGCAGTGGCTTTTATTCACCAACGTAATCAGCTGTACCATCATCAATTAAAAAAAAACGAATGGGGATGAAAATGCCCCAGCACATATATGCGTCAGTTCTCAAACCTTTTATCGCAGACGTTGCTGCAGCGGTTCGTAAGCATGAATCTTTCATCGCTGACTAAGTGGAGGAAATTTTCCGTAGTCCCAAAAACAACAATTTCTACTTACAAACACACTCTCAGGGGTTAGCTGAACCCTCGTTACCGGTGCTGAGGACACATCTTAGCAGCATGGAAAAATTTCGGCCCAAAGATAACAGATATTTATTGCTTCTCTAGGCATACGTTGATAAACTATTCCTTGCAGCCTCGTCCTCAAAAGCGCCCAATCTGCCCCTTCAAACAGTGATTTATGTCAACGAGAAGACCAGTCTTTGGTCGTCTTGCATTAGCGTTTGTTGACGATTTTTAAAATATGCTGGGGATGTACGCACTTATTGAACCACAGACGCCATAAAATGCCGAAAAAAAAAATCGAAGTCGCTTTCCGCTAATGGTTGTTTACTTCGAGCCTGCTATGTTGGCGCCGCTGTGACGATCTTTTGAATATGCTATATTTATTTTTGTTGCCCTTTGACGGTACAGTACGGTTTCGATCAGCCGACATATCGCCCAGAACAACACGAGCGTATTCCGACTCTCTGCCCGCGGTGGTCTAATGATTATGGTGCTCGAGTGCTGACCCGCAGGTCGCAGGATCGAATCCCGGCAGCATTTTTTGATGGGGAGGGGGGGGTGAAAGGGGTGGAGGATCGTGCACGTGGATTTAGGTGCTCGTTGAAGAACCACAGGTGGTCCAAATTTTTAGAGCCCTCCACTACGTCGTCTCTCATAATCATGTCTTAGTTTCGGGACGTTAAACCACAGACAAATATTATTATATACTACCTGTACCCCTTCCTTTTCTACCATATCTTAGCAACAACAGGTAAGACGTCCATGAAATCATCGAAGAAAATAGCACTATACTCTTAAAGAAAATGCAGTGCTACTTACTAACTTTGAGGTAAAAATTGTTGTCACAACACTCACTACCTAAGTAGTAACTGCAGGTAGTATACCACAGACGTTTACTACCTTAGAATCAACCAGAGGTAGTGAATGTCTGTGGTCTACTACCTACAGTTACTACTTCTGTAGTGAATGTTGTGACAACAATTTACTACCTCAAAGTTATAAGTAGCACTGCCTTTTTTTAAGAGTGTACATGTTCAGCTAGTATTTAACACAATTGCTGTTGTTTTCCATTTCACGTATACAGACCTTCCTCGGTGGCGTAGTGATGATATTGCTTGACTGCTGATCTGAAAGTCGCAGTGTTGACTCCAGGCCATGGTGGCCGCATTTCGATGGGGGTGACATGCTAGAGGCCGAGCTGCCTAGATTTCGGTACACGTTAAAGAACTATCGAAATTTCCACAGCCCTAAACTACGACGTCTCTCATATTCGTATCCTAGTTTTGTGACGAAAAGCTGTAGAAATCATGACTATGCAGGTATACAGACTCGCATGCCCCAGCAATAGGTTAGCGTGGTTTTAGTGGATGTTGCGAAAGGTTTCCGACGCTGCACTAATGCTACTGAAAGCCGCCAGGTGTAGCTGCATGCGGAAGCATTAAGGGCCACTAACAGAGCGCTTCAGCTTGTCTCTGAACATGTATTTTTGACATGAAAAATGCAGTTACCGAAAACGCGCACTGATGTAACTATTCTGGTAACAGTGGTAATTGATACTTTAAATAGCAGAACGTTAAGCTGGTTGCTAAATTGCGTAAGTGCTCTCATTACATTTTAGTAGTGATTACGTAAAGTTAGTGATTACGATACACGTCGGTTTTGAAGCACCATATATGACCACGCTTGGTGACGTCAAAAGCTGTGCCATTAGTACTGAAATAATGTACCACACTTCGGCGGCAGCGACGCGAATGTTTAGTTATACGCCTCTGCCACTCCCATATCCCGTACGTGACAAAAAATTAAAGTGGAGAATTTATGGACTCTTCTGATGGAACCATAGATAGGAGTCCGCGCTAGCGTTCTTGAGAAAGTCGACAAAGCGCTTACGCAAGTTAAGGCAAATGTCTTAGCGAAATGCGACCACGGGCATTAAATCGAGTGACACGCCTTGCTGACGTCATACTATGGCGTCCACGTCACCAAGAAGTGTAGCAATAACCACGCCGTATCACAACAACCAACTTTTCTCCTTCTATCAGTCTTAGGGAAATACATGCAATCTTAGGGAAATACAGTCTTAGGGAAATACAGTCTTAGGGACCATGCGACTTTCTTGTACTGTGATACTCACGATAGACGTTGAGCAGCAGTGTGTCCTCCCACACCTCTCCCGGTAGCCGCGTGTTGAGAGCGCGACACGTTAGTGTGGCCTTGTCGGCGCGTGACGTCAGCACGAGTAACAAGGAGGTGGTCGTCGAGTTGGCCTTCTCTTCCGTCAGGAACGGCTCCAAGCGCTCTTCGTCCAGCCACCACGATACCTGCGTACCGTTTTGGAAACGAAACGCACCGAGCTTGGTATATATAACAAAAAGTAAAAAAAATAATAAAGAATGAAAGAAATCTCTTTCTCGCGTATACTTGTGGCGCTGAATACGTCCATGCGGATATTTATTGATATGAGACAGTAGGCGTACTAACACGGTCACGAAATACAAGACAACGATGACGTCTCTGTTGACTTCTACTTTAGACTTGTGTTTGAATACCTATGGTCTATTATTAAAAATACCTACTCAATAGCTCAGCTTTCGGTCATTAGAATGAATATTTTTTTTTCGTTTTACTGCGTAGTTGTGCAGGAAAGGGAATTCGGAAACAGCACACCTCTTTAGGTATAGTTAAGAGGCCGTTACATGTACGCTGGTTTCAGTTATATTTATGATAATAATAATGAGCCGCTGCATATGACGCAATGGTTCTGGCTTATAATAGACATTGCGTGGCCGAGCTTACCATTGGGCAATTAGTTTGCCAAACTTGTCTACAGTCATGTAAGCTTGGTAACCATTAAAGGCTGTATACAAAATATGATAATTTCGTGAAACGTGGCTCATACTCCGTGAGATCGTCGCTCCTAAATGTGAGATCCATGAGCACAACACGTTCATTGACTAAAAAATTAGTATTGTAAGTGTAGAGACTAAACACTTCAAGCACACTTTCCTTTTCTTGAGTGTTCAACGATTGTCTAGAGTAATGAATTCCACGTGTGGACACGTACCTAGTCAGCCTGTAACTGTATTGCGGAACGATGATAAAAAAGAAAACGTATTTGCCACAAAGTGGTTATACGGGAAACTGGTACGCCATCTGCCTGCCTAAACATACGCTGTTGGTAATTTCGCCTACGTCGAATAAAAAGTGAGAATGGTCTATTTCGTAATCATCTAGTCGACAGTCGGCTCATCTTTACCATCAAATCATTGAGTAAGTGAGCGAAGTGTAACTTAGTGAATATAGGATCATTTGCTGACTCATGCGCGCATAAAACTTTTGAATAGACACAAAAGAGAAAAGCGACTTTTTTTGTATTGCTAAAGTATAATTTTACAATCCAGGAAACGGCCCTCTTACTGCAATACGACGCTTAGTAAGTAAGAAAACGCGCGAAAAGAAAATGAGAGTGGAGACGCCACCTGGAGATTCCCGCACCGAGCACCATAACGTAGAAGATTTTGACAGCGTCTACTGAGTATACGTCGTTTCTGACCGGTAAAAATAAGTACATTGTCATCTACTGAGGCTGCATATTTACCGTACGAAGATACAAAAAATTTCATCGAGTCCATGTTACGAAAATACGGAACAGCATTTCAAATTCATGACGTCACGTGCGCAGATTTCAACGAGAAATTTAAAAGTGAAAATTCAACCTTGATTTTCTCCTCTAGTAATGAACTCATAATATCGAAACGTATCAATGTTTACCAAGTACAGTTCATCCAACTATACCAAGGCAATGTTTCACTCGAGTATTTTTAACTCATTCAGTTAACTCGCAATAAATACATGCTGTCATTCTTTTTTGTTCGCTTTTCTTTGTCTACTACAATATCTGTATAGTAATGTGTCGATGAACTTTAAGATGTTGAAGAAAATCGTGCTTTTTATAAATTTGGTGACGTTGGAGGTTTGCTACCATACCATGACGCATTAATAGATACGTAAACAATTATAAGATTGCCCCGCCGCGGTGGTGTAGTGGCTAAGATACTCGGCTGCTGACCCGCAGGTCACGTGATCAAATCCCGGCTGCGGCTGCTGCATTTTCGATGGAGGCGGAAATATTGTAGAACCACGTGCTCAGATTTGGGTGCGCGTTAAAGAACCCCAGGTGGTCGAAATTTCCGGAGCCCTCTAGTACAGCGTCTCTCATAATCATATGTTGGTTTCGGGACGTTAAACCTCGCATATAAATAATATACAATTATAAGATTACCCTCCACGCGGCAGAGGGAGGCCTGCCGTGTTTGACCGGGGGCTAATTTACGCGGTGGTCGAGGAAAGCGCTGCATCACTGGCAGTGATTATGGCGGGACCGCAAGGAGCTCGCCCGAATAGCTGAATTTCAAATCACTCGACGGAGCCGGTACTTCGCGCGGCGATGTTGAGCGCACTGCCTGCTCCAATCTGGCGCACTGAAGGTGATGCGTTCTCTTCGCGAACTTGTCGTCGAAGTTTCCTCCTTGAAAACACTCCTCTAGAAACCGCGCATAATACGAAGCTGAAGGTATTTTAGCTGCCCTAATTTATTCCGTGTAAATGGCCCTTAAAGGTGCGAAAGGTAAGCTAGCGTGCGTGCTCGCACACGTGTGTGTGTGTGTGTGTGTGTGTGTGTGTGTGTGTGTGTGTGTGTGTGTGTGTGTGTGTGTGTGTGTGTGTGTGTGCGCGTGCGCATGTGGGCGTGTGCTTTCCAGGTTCCCCCCAGAAATGCGAAATTCAATTGTTACGAGGAAAAGGCACAGAATAAAGAAAGTCAATAGAGGAGGTTGACCACGAGATACCTACGGTTTGCTACCCTGCACTGAGCAGGATAGAAAACTAGAATAGCGAAATGAAAACAGGGACAGACAGAGGGAAACAAAGCAGAGGCATACAATCTCTGAGGCGCGCAGACCTGTATATACGACACTCGTCTGTTAGTGCACTTTACTTCTTCTTTGATAACAGCTAAGTATAACACACTCCCAGCGCTCAGTACTTTCAATAATGAAATGCGCGCGGGAATATATATATATATATATATATATATATATATATATATATATATATATATATATATATATATATATATATATATATATATATATATATATATATAGTCATGCAAGAAATGTTTAAATGTCTACAAGAAGTTGCAGTCAGCGCAGGCACTTCAGGGTGTAATTAGGCTATGGCGTGGCAGCTTGGGCTAGTTTTTATGACATGACGGTAGTTATAGCGCAAGAACAGAACAACTCACAGACAAGAAGAACACGAAGGACACGAGCGCTCGTGCCCTTCGTGTCCTTCTTGTCTTTGTGTCGTCGTTCTGTTCTCGCGCTATAACTATCGTTAAGCTGTGGTCATTTATTAGCCTTCACAATACGTTTTGCTGAGTATAGGCGCATTTCAATTAAGGTGATCGAATGAAGTACAGTGAACTGGCACTTGCTGATGATTGGAGAAGAATACTTGAATATTTAGGCGTTGCCTTTAAAGAACACAAAACGCCATGCAACTTTTTACGCGCTGGTGGCTTCCCTAAAGTTTTGTAGATTGCCTCTGCGTGCGTTGTCGCAGGCACTTTATGCAAAAAAAAAGTATAGGCGAACACAGCTTACCGGAATTGGTGGCCACTTATGGAAGGACTAAATTGTTTACGCTCGTAGATAGCGTGTGAGCTCTAATGCCTTAACTCGATCGAAAGTTGCATGGTAAGATGTGCGGGCGCACCTGTGGAGCTTTCCTCCCCGTCACGCCCCCGTATTGCACAATAACTGGTGCGCTCAGTTCTTATTTCATAACCCAATCAGTTAACGCTTCAATCATAACTGCGTTAACGTACCTAACCATTATGTTCATAGCAAGCCAAGGGCCATCTGAGCACGCATCGTGTGAAGTTTCTTGAGTGTGCTCATAGCGCAACGAATGTGTGTGAGCGTGTTTCAATATGTGTTCATCGTGTTTAACCTATGCCATCTCTCCGCATACACCTTGAGTGAAAAAGCAAAGATGATAAGAAGATTTTTGGCCGGACGTGCACAGAGCAAGAGGCTTACCTTTGGCGGAGGCCTCGACCCGACGACTTCGCAGCGGAACTCTGCGGAGACGTCAACTTCGAAGGTCCGATGCGTGCCGAGTATTTTCACCGATACGGGTGGTACTGCACAAAGCAGAAACATAAAACGTGTTTGTCAAGGCTGGAATTGACCTTTCATTACTTTTTTTAAAGAGGATAATGAGTATGAAAGAGGAAGCAGGAAATAGAGAGGAAGAGAGATAGAGACATAAACAAAGGGAAGATATATAGAGGAATATAAAAGTAAAATATGCAAGAGTGTTCGATTCGCAGCTAACAATTCGGTGAATTAACATGAAAGTTACACGTAAAATTTGACACACACCAGGAAAGTGAAAAAAAATTATACAAAGGTTACTAAGCACAAGGTATGAAAATGAAGTCGTCATGATAAAAGAAAGGTACACATGAGTAATGTGTGAGTCGCTCCTTACAGGATGATATTGATAATATTACATAAAGCCAAAATGGTAACGTTAGTACTATACAAAGACTTCATGTTTCAGAAACACATAGGTGGTTTTCAAGAAGTGACAGGAAGTTTTTTGTTATTACAGGTAATTATGTATGGTGGTGATGGCTTGTGGAAAAAACGAGAATTTAAAACAGTCATTTTTTCAACCTGTATTCTTCAAGAAATGGGGGGGGGGGGGGTGCTTAAGACGAGAAGGCGTAGTTTCTGGGTGAGATAGGGATTTGTTCTTTTCAATATGAAGCTTATTGGGAAGAATCTGAGACATCATTTTTTGGCGGGCGATTTTGGCATGGTAACTGAGGGCCAGTATTCCTGATTCTTGCATTATTGTTGATGGGGAGTTGTAAGATATTTTTAAAAATAAACCTGACAGCTTTCCTTTTCTCGCTTTTTAGTTTATTTATTAAGTTTTTTGTAGATGGGAACCAAACGACGTTAAAATACTCAAGCACTGGTCTGACAAATGTGTCATAGACAAGTAGCTTCGTAGCGTGCGGGGCTGAATGAAGGCGCCTTTTCAGAAAATAATTTTTTTATTGCAGATTATGTTACAAGGTGTACGTGTGCCTTCTATTTAAAGTCATTAGATATGATTAATCCAAGATGCTTGTGTTTATTAACAGGTGTTAGTTGAGTGGCCGCGATAGTATAGGAAAATTCGGATGTACTGATTTTTCTGGTTATTCTCAGCAATGCTGATCTATCTAAGTTTCATGTCATCTGCCATTCCATACACCACTGAGATATTTATTTTAGACCATTTTCAAGGGTCACGTGGTCGTTAGGATAGTTATGTTTTTCTTTATATATTATACAATTATCGGCAAAAAGACGTATGTTGGTATTGATAGATGCAGGTAGGTCATTCACAAAAATGAGAAATAAAATGCGAGCCAAGACACTGTCGTGAGGTACGCCGGACGTAACTTGCGTTATTTCAGATTTTTAGTTATTAACTTCAACAAATTGTGTTCGGTTGATAGGTAAGCGCTGATCCAGTCACTAATTGGTGTGCGCGCCCGTCTCAGAGGTGATAAGGTGTAGAACGCAAGGCGACGGTTAGGAGCCACCACCGTCTCGCCTTAGCAAAGCATTGGAAACACTCGCCTTTTAGATGCGGAAGCATCTTATACTCGCGCCTTGTAGTGCGCCGTCCGCGCCGTCCGCGCCGTCCGCGCCGTCCGCACCGCCTTAGTTGAGCTAATTCATTACGTCTGATACAATAATCACTCGTTCTCTGCTACTGCAATATTCACGCGTTCATCAAGTATAAGGTTATTTGTTGCACTTCAAAAGCATACATGTGTCCGAGTTAAAACGGTCAAAGTTTCACATTAAATGCACCAGGAAGGTAAAGTATTGGTACGGAAACCAGTAACACAAACATGAGCTTGTACGGTAAAGTTAGCTATTTAAAACCTACACGAGCGTCGGTGCACACTGAACCATGCCTGTGTATTCAGGCATGTGTCTAACTCTGTTACCAGCCACTAAACTGTTTTAGCGGGACGGCTCAGTGCTCTCCCATAGTTGAGTACGAAGTACTCAAAATCGTTGAACATATTAGATGCGGAAGCATCTTCTACTCGCGCCTTGTAGTGCGCCGTCCGCGCCGTCCGCACCGCTTCTCGAACATTCGACAGCTGACGCGCGCGCATGCGCCGTCGCGCCGTCGCCCACCATCTGTGCCGCGCGCGCTTCTCCTTCGAGAACATTCGACAGCTGACAGCGCATGCGCCGTCGCGCCGTCGCCATCTGTGCCGCGCGCGCGCTTCTCCTTCGAGAACATTCGACAGCTGACAGCGCATGCACCGTCGCGCTGTATATATACTCAAGGTCGGCGCTCGCTCGCTCAGTTGCCGCTCGTCCGTTGGTTCGTCGCAATAAATAAAACACCGCCCTTTCGCATACGTGCCGTACGTGTTCACTCATTTAACACCCCATTTCACAACCACGTTAACCAATTTAGCCATCGACCCAAGTAAGTCGCAATTTAACACCCGTTAACCAATTACATGCTTCCGCATCCTCCTCAGTGTTCCCCCGAGGGAAGCTGCGGGCAATTTTTTTTTGTGGAAGCGTTGCATGGTCAACGCAGCGTCATGAGCGCTTTGGTCTATAAAATTACTTATGTATGCGTTTTCTAGTGAAAGACGCACATGCACATTATATAGGTGTTTTTATGGTGCCCCAGACATGCGCAATAATTGCGTTTTAATTGACAATGGCACAAGTATGAACGCTGAGTCTTGAGCAACGTTGGTGGGCGCTGCGGGTGGGGTCGGCCGTTTCAAGTACCCGGTGCCGTTAAGAGTGCACAGACAGACAGACAGACAGACAGACAGACAGACAGACAGACAGACAGACAGACAGACAGACAGACAGACAGACAGACGGACGGACGGACGGACGGACGGACGGATGGACGGACGGACGGACGGACGGACAGACGGACGGACGGACGGACGAACAGACGGACGAACGGACGGACGGACGGACACGGACGGACGGACACGGACGGACAGACACGGACGGACGGACGGACAGACACGGACGGACACGGACGGACACGGACGGACACAGACAGACACGGACAGACAGACACGGACAGACACGGACAGAGAGAGATACAGACCAAAATTTTTGCATCGAAGGTCCCCAAGAAAGACTATCGTCTTTAAAATACAAGAAATAGAAAGAAGAGAGGAAAAAGTGTTGAAAAAAGAATAATGAAGACAAACAAGGAAGTCCGCCCAGTGCCGCCCTTCCTTCAGGCATGGCACCACTATTTGCGAAGCTGGCATAATATTTTTTTTTCTAATCGGAAATTGTGATTACGGCATGTCTGCTAATCGCGTTATGGTTTTGTAATAATTGATCCGCTTTGGTAGCTCAATTTATAAGGCGTAGCGCTGCCAAAAACGAGGACACCGGTTCGTCTGCCTGCTTTGGGGTACGCGTTTACAAGAAACCGACTGTGATTAGTTGTAAAAACGAACAACTTATAGTGTTTAGAAATAAATGCGAATGACCATAGGTACTAGGCATACTTGCCTAAGTCCAAAATGTCCAAATTTATTCACAGTAACACACTACGGCATATCTGAATATCATATCGCATTATCAAGTTCCTTTATTCACAAAATATCTTCCCGTAAAACATCACAACCTATATATTTTACGGTATATAAAACGCAAACTTTAATTGCATTACACAAGACTGTCAGACAGCGCCTTTGATGCCTTGAAAGCTCAATAGTAAGGCTGGACGACGACGAAGTGTCTCTTCATAGAACGCTTCTGCTTTCGGCTCCGAGCATTGTTATCAAGTTTTTCGCTTTTTACGGGAGACGCTGCTCCCTGCCCCAAGGCGACGGACGCGGAGTCATCCACTGGTCCGCCCAGCCAGAGGTCTGCTATGGCGAGCTCCTCGGTAAATCAGCGCGCCTGGCCCAGAACCAGTGAGGCCAACGGTGATAGTCACTGCCTCATGGCTGTGGACGCGGAGCCTTCTGCGGCTCTGTCCGACCATAGACCACCTTTGGCAAGCTCGTCGCGGAAACGAAGCACCTGTTCGAGCACCAGCGAGGACACGGAACTGTACTCGGCCACTGGCGACGACTCGTCGGATGACGACTTCGAGACCGTGAGAAGCAGGAAGGCCAAAAGAAGAAGTATCAAGCCGTCTTCACCAGCAGGGACATTAACGTCTCAGTCAAAAGGAGAACGCTGGCCGCACACCATCCTATTCATGCCCGAGGACTCCACCATCAGCCTTCGAGCAGTAAACAGGCAAGCTCTCTCTATGTACTTTGAGGGGGTAGCACCAAACGACATTAAGGATATCCGGGTGAACACGCGGAAGAATATTCTAGCTGTGGACACAATGACTGCCAGCGCCATAGACAAGCTTCGTAGAGTATCAGATTTGGGAGGCATCAAAGTTCGACCGGTTATTCCAATGGACGGTGCCTGCATGGCGGGAGTAATCTACGACATTGATTTGGCCATAGCAAACTCGGACCTCCCAACTCTCATAAAACCAGCGAACGAAGGAGTTCTCATCGCGAATGTACTTCGCCTCGGAAACACCCGTTGTGTAAAGATAATGTTCAAAGGAGATTCCATTCCGTCGCATGTCAAAGTGGGACACTTCCGACATCCTGTTCGACCATTTGTCCCTAAACCACTCCAGTGCCATAACTGCATGAAAATTGGGCACATCAAGAGTGTATGTACAAACACCACAGTATGCCCCCGATGCGCTGAGCCGCACACTGCAGACGCATGTCGGGCAACAAGTCTGAAGTGCAGAAACTGTGATGGTCCGCATGATGCTGCATCCAAGGAATGCCCTCGAATTAAGAAGGAAATCGCCATTATCAAACAAATGGTTAGGGACAATTCTACCCACAGAGAGGCTGCTGAAAGGGTACGGCGGCGGCGTAGTCGCCGACGGAGGCGTGTAGGACAGAGTGTTGCGCATAACCCATTTCCTCCGAGCACGAGTGAAGTAGTAAGCACGAAACGAAATGAAGTGGAGAAGCTCACAGCTGCGGATGAGTGGCCTACGCTTCCGCGTACGCAGCCTGCAAAGGAGCCTCCTGCGAGGCCTCGCCGCCCTACACCTTCCACCGAGTCTACTTTCGTTGAGGATGTGTCAAGGGTCGATCGACAGATCATCCCGATGTTACGATCCCTCGTCGCTGTCATGGCAGACATACTAAGAAGCCTGGGAACTCCAACCGCTCGAAGCGGGTTACAGGTGTTGGACGCGCTGAGCCCAGTCCTCGCCTCCCTCGCGTAGAGTCATGGCAGGAGATCAACAATCGTTCCGCAAAGACGTCAGAGAAGCATCAGTCATCCAGTGGAACGCAAGAGGACTTAGATCACGGATTTCCGATTTTCGTCAGTACGTGTTTTCTAACCGTTTCCCAATCATCGTAATATGTGAACCGAAATTATCAAACCCGATCAGGCTATCCGGCTACGAATCAATCCCGTCCAAAACCCGAAACGAAAGCAGCAAGGTCATTGTGTATATTCGTCGGGAGCTTACCTACATCATTCAACCTGTGTCGCCTCATGATGAGAACCAATATGTTTGCCTGACTGTGAAGCAGAAAACCCTCACCTTCACATTAATAGGTGTCTACTTATCTCCCTCAGCCCGTTTTGATTGCCAAAGACTGGATGACATTCTTTCGAGCGTCCCGGATCCGTGGATAATTATAGGGGACTTCAACGCCCACCACCCAATCTGGGGAAGTTCAAAAGTCAATGCCACGGGCCGGAGGCTGGCTTCATATGTATCGACTCATGAACTGTCTCTACTTAATGATGGGAGCCCTACATTTCTGCGAGGATCAACGTACAGCAGCTGTTTGGACTTGACGTTTGTGTCACGTCACTTCGCCACAAGCGTTAAGTGGTTTTTAGACATCGAGACACATGGTAGCGATCACATCCCCAGTTATCTCACCATCGAAGGCTTTGCTAGCGACCACCCGCCGAAAACCGTACGGAGGATCGATTTTTCAGCATTCACAACCAACATTGAACACGCTTGTGAAAAAGGCTTAACCTCTGGCATTGAGCAAGCGATCAAACAAGCAGCGCAGAGTGCGATGCGCACGCTGGCATATTCTTCAAGGCCCTCAGAAACGGACGTGGAGTTAGAGCGACTCCGTGCGACTCGTCGGCGTGCGGAGCGTAGATATCGACGCACAAAATCCATTCAAGATCTACGGATGGCCAGGCGCATGCAAAAGAAGATCCAGCGTCGTATAGACAAACTGGAGTTTCAACGGTGGGCGAAGTTTTGCGCGAGTCTAGACCCTCGCAAACCGCTTTCTCAAATATGGCGAACCGTGCGAGGCCTACGCATATTTCCCCAACAACGTTTTCCGTTTAAAGCCTTGGCCCTTTTCCAAAATAGAAGGGATATCGAGGTAGCGGAAGATTTTTGTAGGAAGATTGCGGGCCCGTCAAATTGCACAGAAGCCCTTACTGCTGATTACACGCCACATTCACTTGACCCGCACCTGGACCTGCCTTTTTCAATGGAAGAACTGAATGTGGCTCTTGCTTCATGCAATCGATCGTCATCGCCTGGGCCGGATGGCATATCATACCGCCTATTATGCAATCTCGGTGATCGAGCACGAAGTGCTTTGCTGGAAGTATTCAATGAGTCTTGGAGAGATGGAACGGTCCCCAGAGAGTGGAAAACAAGCCGGTTGGTTGCACTTCTAAAACCTGGAAAATCGCCTCTAGAGCTGACATCATACCGCCCAATAGCGCTGGCTAGTTGCGTAGGGAAGCTGATGGAGCGAATGATCCTTGCCAGACTCGAGTGGTTCCTAGAACGCCATAGAATATATCCAGACGCCATGGCCGGTTTTCGTCGTCTTCGGAGCTCCATTGACAATGTCATTGACCTGGTGACCTACGTACAACACCAGAAAATGAGCAGACGGTTATCTGTCGCACTATTTTTAGATGTCAAAGGAGCATATGACAATGTTTCTCACGAAGCCATACTTGACGCCCTCGAGTCAGTTGGTTTGGGTGGGCGAGTGTACCGCTGGATCCAATGCTACCTACATATGAGATCATTGTTTATGCAAACTGATGATGGGCCGACTTCTGAACATTATACACACCGTGGTGTTCCTCAAGGTGGTGTATTGAGCCCCACACTGTTCAGCCTGGTTCTGATCGGTCTCGTGGAACGCATACCAGATTCCGTGCAGATATCTCTCTATGCAGATGATATTTGTGCCTGGACGTCAGGTGTAACACGTCCTCAGGTACGTGCGAGACTCCAGAAAGCAGCGAATTCAATATCGGCGTACCTTAGAGAACAAGGCCTCGAGATTTCTCCTGAGAAATCGGCGCTGGTCGCGTTCACGCGGAAGGCAATGACGTCATATCCCATCGCCATCAATGGACACAGTGTCTGCTACGCCAGGACCCACAGGTTTTTGGGGGTCACGATCGATCGAAATCTCTGCTGGAGTCCCCATGTGGCCACTCTAAAGAAGCGCCTAACGGCCATCGCACAACTTTTCAAGTTCCTCGGAGGCAAAACGTGGGGCACATCAGTGCACGCGATGTTGCATTTGTACAAAACGCTGTTTCTGGGGTACCTGCGGTATAGCTTGCCGGTTCTGACGAACGCTTGCAAAAGCAGTATACGCACAATAGAAAACGCCCAGGGCCAGGCACTCAGAGTTAGTCTTGGATTACCACGCTGTACATCAACAGCGGAAACCATCACAATCGCCAAAGATCATCCGGCCACAGTGCACATTACTTTGGAGGTGCTTAGAGCTCATATTAGACACCTTGCTCGCGCCCCTGCCCACCACCTAGCTTCGCTTCCAGAAGATCGACCGAGTGCCTCCTTCTGTAAGAGAGTATTGACTTTCCGTGAGTGCCTTCCAACAGTCTACACGCCTCCGGAACGGATACTAACACCTCCTTGGTGCTTAGACCGACCAAAACTGCGCTTGACAGTGCCGGGGATTCGCAAGAAGGCGGAGCTCTCGGCGCCAGCTTTAAAGCAGATGATTCTACTCATGCTACACGAAGAATACAAAGATCATGTCAAACTTTACACGGATGGCTCGACAACTGTTGGAGGATCTGCAGGAGCTGTGATCTTCCCAGCAAGAGCCGAAACCATCCAGTTCAGAACGTCACACAAGACGACATCGACAGCCGTGGAGCTCGCGGCACTCCGCAGCGCACTCCGCAGGATTGATCGAGAGACACCACAAAAATGGAGCATTTTTACTGATTCGAAACCAGCTCTCCAATGTCTACACAATGCTCTACGTCGTGGGCCTCAAGACCAATTGGCGCTCGAAATACGACAACTGTACCATCACCTAATAGACGAAGGACATGACATATCTTTTCAGTGGTTACCAGGCCATTGCGGCATCATCGGTAACGAGCATGCCGACGATGCAGCTAAGAATGCTCACGAAAATGGAGTGATGGAACCTATTCCACTATCAAGAAGGGACGCAGCAGCAAAGATTAATACGCTTGCGCAGGATATCGCAAGGTCTATGCGGAATACGCCCGGTTTTCTCCACACCCGTCTTCACCGCCTGGACCCATGCCTACGACTTACTATTCCATCTGGCCTACCCCGATCCGAGACGACCCTTCTCTGCCGCATGTGGCTTGGGGTGTCTTTCACGAACGCCTTTGCCTGCCGCATCGGAATGAGAGACAGCGCTGCATGCGACCATTGCGACAATGACGAAACAATTGAACATATTTTATGTCAGTGCCCCCAGTACAGCTCTCAGCGACAGTCCCTCTCAGCAGTGTTTGCTCGCCTCGACGACCAGCCACTTTCTGAGCAGTCAATCTTGGAATGTCGGAAAGATCGAACTTCACGCCAGAAAGCAACGAAGGCGCTGATGAAGTTTCTGCGAGCGACCCGCCTCGTTGAACGATTGTGACACTACTGTGTGCGCGTGTGTGTGAGTGTGTTTGTGCTTCTCTTCCTCCCTTTCCCATTTCTTTTTCTTACTTTTCTGTCTCCCCTTACCCCTTCCCCAGTGCAGGGTAGCAAACCGGATATGTTTTCTGGTTAACCTCCCTGCCTTTCCGCATTAAATTTTCTCTCTCTCTCAATAGTAAGGCTAGTAATTTTTTTAATGCGAAGCGTTTTTTTTTGCGTATTGTAGGCACTTCAAAATATTTGTATCATCGTATCTATGAGCCGCTTATGTCTAGGTGATCTTGTGGTAGCATGCTTAATATGGGGTGACCAAAGTTGGAATGACAGGGTAAGAGGGTTCGAAGAATATATATGTCTGACTGGTCATGACATGAATAACGTGCAAAATGTGTCAGGTGCGCCGTCTAACCTGTTCCTCCAAACACGTGTGACACATGTCAATATACCAAGGGCTGCGGTAAACGGGTACGCACTACAGGTGATTGACAATTTATATTTATTCAGTAACGGCGCCAACAGGCACTGGTAACCTAAATGCGAGAGATTTAAGAAAAATTGACATCGGCAGCATTGACCCAATGAATGCAAAGAATAAATACCACACTCTCATCAGTGGTTGAATCCAAGCATTCTGAGTGAAAATCAACTATTTAACGTTAGAGCCGCACCAGCTCTCAAAACGGTGTCAGAAAAACATCATATCGCAGGCGTAACGTTGATTAAAACGTCAATTGTGGTTTCGGTGCTGGATATATAATTTTATAATCAACACATATGTAGTCATATGATACAGGCATAAGGTCGCATTATCGTCAATTGTATACTTGAGCACTATCTGGCATTGTCTACGTAGCACTAGCCAGCGCTACCATCCTCGCAAGCACAAGCATCACATATCACCTTACCGCTTTTGGTGTTAGTAATAGCTTAGTAATTATGATAATATCCATCTTTCTGTTGCTCTTACTAAACAACTGTAAGCAAATAGTTATGTAAAAAAAATACGTGACTGTTCAACGTTTGCCTTTGCTTTTAGCATAGACAAATGTTTTTTTACACATTTTTAGCCCCATCTCGTAACGTTTCTAAGAAAAGCTAAAATGCAGTTACGTTACCTCCACATTCTTCGCATAACATCGATTTTAATAGCACGTGAGATATGCCAAGTTTTTTTTTTTGCTTCGAGGCTACAGTACGTGACAGAGTGAGAACAATGCAAAGAAAAATAACCGGAAATGGTTGCCTACTCTCAGAAATGCTGGTGTCACCGAGCACAGTGCCAGGCAATGTCAGAAGCGAAAGCCATCTGCAACTTCGTTTCCGGGTTTTATAAAGCGAGTGTGTGGCTACTCTGAAAGTCGCCGGTTGCATACAAAAAGAGATTAAACTCGCCATCGAACGCTGAAAAAAAATGCGTGTATCAGCAACCCGGAAGAAAATGTCTGTGCACCCAGGAAACTCGTGCTTTTCCTGCGGGCGTTCATGTCACAGCAGAAAACGACTACTTTGTTTTCGTTGCCTAGCAACACACCGCAAGGAAAGAGATGAAAAACAAAATCCGTGGCCAGATCTGAAAAACGTTCTGATTCTCGAAGCGCTCTTTGCCTTAGCTCGGTATTGTTCGATAACAATACGTCCGACATCCCGATTGTTTCTAGCGTAGCCCCCATCGTAACCTATACCCCTAACAGTTTAGATGTGAAGCACCTCGTCGACGTCTCCTGTCGTCATGGTGTATCATGTAGTCACGGTTCATCATATAAAAAAAATGTTACGTGCGACAAACATTTGGGGACATTCCCCTGCTAGCCACGTGTCCATAAAAATGAAGAATGCAGTAGTTCGGACAACCAACAGCCGATGCCGGCTGATACCCTTCCCTACACGAAACTGAAACCGGACATTCATAGCAAGAAGAGGAAGAAGACTGCATGCTTCGTCCCTCCCCAGGATTCACATTAGCGGAGATAAAACAGCTTTCCCCAGCCGCTTCGCTCATCCCCATACTTTGTGGATATGATTCCATGCTACCTAAGCGAGGGCAGACAGATTCCCTCTTTCCTGAAGACGTCCTAAACATCTGTTGCAACAATCATTCTTGAGGAAAACAAACCTTTAGCAGTAAGGAGTGGTGCACATTTATGAGCTCAGAGCACGTGACTACAGCGACTCGTCGAGATGAGAGAGATAAAGGCTATACTGCACAAATCCTTCGGTTTACAAGTGTCGTTTGCTACCGAAGCAGCACCTTCTCGAACGATACGTCAAGCGTCGCGATTGGGTGGTATGATTCCTTGTAAACATCGCTAGTGGAAAAAACGCCAGGTCTGCGCGGTATTGGCGCAGCACAGCCACATCGAAAGCTAGAAGAGCGGCCTTTCAGAGACATTTCAAAACACTCATTGGGTAACTACTGCAAGCACACTTGCTTGGTAGCCACTAGGGCATTAATAATAAATTTTGGGTAGTAGGCCGGCATTCGCAGTGCTATTTTTCAACATTCTTTCGAGAAACCTGGTATCCGCTAAACACTTATCATTATCATTATTTACAAATACTGCAACTTGCAAAGCAAGATATTGCAGGAGTGAGTACAACACAAGATAAAATACAATACATTAAGTCACACTAAATCACATTTAGTCGCATTAAATGTAACACAAATATAGTATACACATTGACATTAATTATGGCAAATTTTGGGTAGTAGGCCGGCATTCGCAGTGCTATTTTTCGTCATTCTTTTGAGAAACCTGGTATCCGCTAAACACTTGCTAAGAATTTTGTGCCAATTGTCCATGCAGTGGCTGACGATGATGAGGAATTATAGCTGAAGTGGGTATGCGCCACAGTTATTAGGGAAACGAGAACAAGCTTTTGTAATGTGTTGGAGCATTGGACGGCCCACTCGTTACGCTAATCACATTGTGTGACGACTGGTTGTTCTTTCGCTGTTGTAAAACACTTTACAAGTCATATTAGCACGATTGCTTTTCCGCCATCTAGCCTGCCTCAGGCAAGTTTGGCATTGTCACAAGCACCGGAGTAGCTCAGTGGTAGAATATTTGACTGGCACCCAGCGGACCGGGGTTCAAGCCCCACTGTGCCATTGGTGCTAGGTCATGCCTGTATAAAGCAAGTTCGACAAAAGTCACAAGCGCCGGCGTAACTCAGTGGTAGAATATTGGGCTGGCGCCCAGCCTACCCGGGTTCAAGCCCCACTGCGTCATTAGTGCAAAGTTTCTTTTTTTTTAAATTTCGCGCGATATGGTTACGGACACCGGTGGCGGCGGCGGCGGACATCATGCGACTGCGCGTGATCCGAGTTGTGATCTCATAACAGCTTTCGCTGTAAACGCCTAAACACAAACTGCCTGCTCGGAAAAGTCGGATTAAATCTTTCTTGTGAATACAGGCCCAAGCCTGCTGCACGAGAAGCACGCGTGCATTCAGTGGTTCATTACGCCTGGGGCCGACAAATGTCGTTTAATGAAACTTTAAGCAACGTAGGAAGTGAATTATATCCGTTACATAATGAAAAGTAGGTTGAAGAAACACGAACTGATGTCTGTGTTGTTCTAGTGTTGTATAGCATCATTTATAATATGTTGACTTTTATGCAATGATATGTTTGCGTATAAGTTTCACTAGTAGAAGTACTATATTGTTCCCGCGTGTAGTTTAGATACTTCAGGAGAGCAAGCGGCTCCCACTCCTTGTGATGTTCCTTCACTACACCGAAATAAAGCTTAAATGTTGAAATCTGCGTGTAAACATAGATTAAGTAACACACGATCATTTGCTGCTATAGATGTGAACTTCTGAATGTACCACGTTTGATAGACAGCACTCGGCAGAGCGATTGCAGACAGAGCGATTGCAAGGCCCCCTTTGTTGTCACTTTCGATCCATCACGTGCATCACTGTATGTTCGCTTTCACCGTAATTTAATGTTTCTGAAGTGGAAACTCAAAAGAAAGGAAACTTTGCCATACTGGACCCACCTGCATCAAGAAATCCTCCTCCTCAATTCATACCTCTTACACTCCCTTACACCAGTTACAAAAAGACCCCGCAGTGACGTCTAACAGCAAGTACATCTTAATCAAGCGGCTCAATATAACAGCAGTCCCGGAAGAAGTACGCTGATACTACCATGTGCTACAGAGGCGTTGAGGTGATGTTTATTGTATTACTGCTGCTTTTCTAATTTCGCCGCTGAGTAGCTACTACACAGCCCCGTTTCCATAACTAAAGTAAAATTTCTGATTCTTTGCCGTAAAGCACTTAGCAGAGGAAAGTCTGAGCAGAAGAAAAAAAAAGGGACATTGCGTTTGAAAACAACAGATAGCGCACGCACGCACACACGCACACACACACACACACACACGCACGCACACGCACACACGCACGCATGCACACACACACACACACACACACGCACACACACACACATACACACACATACACGCACACGCACACACGCACGCATGCACACACACACACACACATACACACACACATACACACACATACACGCACACGCACACACGCACGCATGCACACACACACACACACACACACACACACACACACACACACACACACACACACACAGAGTTTGAACCACGAAGGAATATTTTTTAAAAGGACCAAAAAATGAAGAGTAAAAAGGTTTCTTCTCCAGTATTTCAAATAGCCTCAGCTAGCTTGTGTTCTTTGTTTTTTGCGTGATGTGTACATTTGAAGAAGCATTTAGACTGTGCCATTCGATACAAGAAATCAGCGGTATAAGTGGAAGCATCACGTCGTTACTTAGCAGTGCTAAGCTTCTCCAGTGAAACAAGTGTGGTGTATGAAGTGCTCTTCAGTGTTTTTTTTTTCTCGTACGTTTACAACACGAAGCTGTTGCCGATGTGCACATTGCAACGACCCAAACTAAGATCTACGGAAGCATTCCCATCTAAATTGCAGAAAGCGATATTAAAATAGAGAAATGGGGCAAAAAGGACACAGAATTAGTAAATGGTACACAGATTCGCTACCCTGAGCTTCGAAAGAGAAGAATGTTACATAAATATGTTAGACACCAATCATATGCTGTTCACATGCTCACATTTTTTTTTCTTTTTAGCCTTCTTGTTACCTATTATTAACCGAGGGTTCTGCTGCAGTTTTCGACTTTAGGACCCTCGTTTGTATATTTTTCTGTAATAACAATTTATTATGTAAGAATAATAAATGACTTGACTATATGTCAATATATACATAGATGTATACATTCACGACAAATCCACGACATTGCTACGGGAAGGAGGGAGGGGAAGGGGGCAGGAGTATACCTGTTTGGCTCTTGAGATCAGGTGTATTTCGCTGTTCACTTGAAAAAGCCATGAACAGCTTAGCGCCATTACAATCAAGCGCCCCCCCCCCCCCTCACAAGCCCAAGTGCCTTCAGGTAAACCGCCGGCTTCTGGCATCTGACACTTTGCGCTATTAGAGGACGTCGTTATGTGGCACAAACAGCCCCAAGCATCTACACTGATAAGTTTTGGAATGACTCAACTAAAGCTCTTTTTCCTTTTCGATTTGACGTTCCTATTGCTAACGTATCGAAGGTGTTAAAAAGAGCATAATGTTACGGTGCAAGGCAAGACGTTATATATAACTGCGCTAGTCAAGTTAATTGAAGTGTCCGAAAGATAACGCTGTTTGTCTTGAGCACGTTTTAAAGTGGTTCATCTATATTCGTGAATTTTTATCTGTCGCTCCCATGAACAAAACAAAGAAGTGTAAATTTTAAAGGTTCGATTTTTCTTGTTAGACACAATAATAATGAGAACGTTCCTCGGCATCATCGTCTTTCAGTTTTCGTTAATGTTCTATGAATGAATCCCATAAAAATTAGCTATCATTATTTCGTATCAACATTCGTTCTCTTTTTTTTCTTGTCAGCTTTACTTCCTTTATTCGTTTGGTTAGGTATCTGCTGCATTGAGAACTAAGGCAGCATCACACTAGCAGTGCCAAGCCTGTAGCAATGTTCCTGTCACACGTAGCAACTTGAGTGCACTTTGAGCAAGTACTCTTAGCCGCGAGTGTCATTTGCGCTCTGTCACACGAGTAAGACTGGTGTCACTCGCTGCAAAGTACACTTGCCGTCAAGTGCGTTCCCCAACCTCACTTCACTGCGACGGCTGCGATGAAGTGTGTAGCCTTGGTACCAGTGGCTTGTACAGAAAGACGCTATTTCCTAAAGCGGCGCTCATAATATATTTAAACCATTATATTTGTTTTAATGGATACTTTTATGTATAAAAGAAGTCATAAAATACAACAGTAACCTCGCTACTTTCCCCGTCGGCTTATTTGCGGCCACGTCTGCTAGGGTGATGTGGCAGCATATGCACAGCAATGGCGGCGTCCGTCACGTTGTTTACTTCCGGTACACTCGCACATGCGTAGTTGAGTTGTTCTCTTGCCATTTAAGATGTCATGTGCCACTGATGCTACTTCCACGAAGACTACGTGCTCCGAAGATGAGACACATGCGCAAAAATAACAAATATGCGTTGTGCTACAGATTTCTAAATCTGTAGCACTGCCATCATTTCCAAAGTACACATCGCTCTCTCGTGTAGCAGTGAACCACCAAAATAAGACTTCGTGAGCGTAAGTACACTCGCTCAAAGTGCACTGAAGTTGCCACGTGTGACAGTTGTATAAGTGCGGAGCTGGGTGGCCTTCACTTCTCTTACCCGACACACTGGTCTACTGGTTATGGCACTCGACTGCTCACCCTAACGTCATGGGATCCAAGCCCGGGCCACAGCGACGGCATTTTCGCTAGAGGCACAGAGGCTTGCGGCCCACGTTTTTAGGGGCGCGTTAAAGAACACCACGTGATCAAAAGTTGTGGAGCATTTCACTACGGCATCTCTCATAATCATGTCGTAGTTTGGAACGTGAAATCTCAATTATTATATTACTCCTTGTTTCTCCCTATTTTGCTCTTTATGTATTATATATTCCTTACTTCTTTTTTGCTCTACTTATATTTTCTTTGTCTAATTGTATATTTCTTTTTTCACTGTTTTTTATCTTTCCTTTCTCTCTATTTCCAAGTTCCTTGTTATTTTTATCTATTTGTCTTTCTGTATCTATATTTTTCTATCTTTCCTTGATTCCCTCTCTCTCTGTCTCTCCGTATTTTTTTTCGTTTGCTGCTGTGTTTCTCACTCTCTTTCTATGCCATCCTTTGCTCTTACCTCTTTTCCTCTCTGTCTCTCCTCATATTCATCATCACACTCACATTAATTTCACATTTCTCAGTATTCTGTACTACAAAAGGTTAAGCTAGTCTTCGCTAGCGCGCCTGGGTAGTCGAGTAATTACAATGTTCGTCTTCGAATGGTGGGTACAAAGGGTCCAATGCTGCCTCATCAAAAGCTTTTCTATCTTTCTTCGGACACGTCTACTGGGAGCGAAGCAGATGATGAAGAGGAAGAACAGGGTGAATATAAGGCACCGTCCGTTCTATGGCCAATCCAGCGTGTCGGGTTGTGCCAGCCATTTAAGGGTCAACCAGCGAACCGGTTTATGATGATGCTCCTTTATGCTGACGCGTCACGAACTTTTACTCGGCTTCAGCTCCGCTGTGAATATCAGTGGGGCCATTTCCTTCGTAGGTGTGAACAAGTCATAGAGGCGACAGCGACAATTATCTGTAACAGCTAGCTACTTGAGCTGGTTGGTATCGCATTCTTAACAGAAAACCATTGTGCGCTCTGTCCTGTCTCAATTACTCCCCGAAAAATTTTGTGCCCCAAAAAGGGTTTTTCTTGAAGAAAGCAATTATAAACAGAGAGACACAAGCACGCGGGTACAACAGGAGACTCGAATGTTCTGGAAAACAAAATTTTATGCCTACCGTTTGTCAACGCACTGTTTGCTTCTAGGAAAGAATTGCGACCTTCTTTTAACCTGCAAATAGCATTGAAGTTACTCGCCTTTGCAATTCCCACTAACGACTTTGCTATGCTACTGCCACGTCTTCCTGCAGTAGTGTTGTCTACGGGTCATAGTTTTTAGTGGACGCTTGTAAAGCACTTTGCTTGAGGGTGGCAAGGTGCGCAGAGCGCAGAGAACTTAATCTGAAAATTTGATATACAGTAGCGTATTCAAAAATGAAGTCTTCATAACAACACGAATACAATTCGCAACGTTGTACACATAACGTAAGAATGGAAACGTGAGTCGCTGCAATGACTTATTCCTATTAAAAAAAATTTCTGAACTGGGTACTTTATATACACTATATACCAAATATAGGTTAATAAACTTGTATTAATGGTTTCTTTTCTTTTAGGGAAAGTACGCGAGACTTATATTCACACACTCAAGCAACTGCATGCATGAGCACAAACTTGTGTAGCCGTTCAACTACTGAACGCAGCTGGAAATCGCAAACTCCACCGTAACAGATGACTAAACGTTCAAGTTTATAATTAATGCAACTTACAGTTACGCTAGAAAGCAGAATCTACCAGACATATATATTAAAATTATTATTATTATTATTATTATTATTATTATTATTATTATTATTATTATTATATTATTATTATTATTATTATTATTATTATTATATTATTATTATTATTAGTTTCACTCTTATATTACTCATGGAAAAGAGAAACATTCCTTGCGGAAGATCAGCTTCCATCGTTAAACATTTTTTGTTCTATTTTTGTTCTAGCTTTTTCTAGCTACGCTTGTATTCAAGAAATGTAGTGTGATGGCACCACACATAGGTTCGTGGTCTGAACTGCGAATCGGTGATGGTTGCCGATGAGTGCGAGAGGTGCGGCGCAAGTGTTCCGGACGAGCTCTCCACGGGGCGCCTGATAAATGGAAGACGTGCGAGGCGAAACTGCAAGTAAGCGAGAAATCACTGCCTAATGACCTTCTTGGGTCCCTCTTCGTGATTATTTTTGGCACTCTCCCCCTGCCCCGAAAAGGAAAACTTTATTCCTATCCCCCAAATAACTATAGTATAAAACAAGAGTGCCTAGATTGAGAGAGACGAAGTCGTAGACATCTCCGACGGAAGAAAACAACGTTTATAAGTGAGTGAGGACTCTCGAGCACTGGCGAAGCACACTGGTCGAGTACCCGTCGCTGCGCTCTACTCGAAACAAGGGAGAGGCGGGTGAGGCAGGATAAGAAGGTTACAAGGTGGCCACCGTCGAGAAACGAGAAACACACGAAAACGACGAAGCACGGGGAGAGCGGGAAAGAGCTGAGGCCTGTTGCAAGAAGGAAGGCTCTCGTGATTTTGTTGGATGGTATAGCGTCATCACAAGCTCGTTTTCGGGGTCTGTCGACGACTTTGTTTGGAGAACTCGGTTTGTGTGTCCACTGCTGCTCGGGCCATCGGAACTTGTAGCTGCAGCTTTCTTCACCGTCTTCCCCAATCTGCCCAGCGCACTTTACTTCCTTACTCCTCTCTTTACCCTTTTCTCTCTCTTCCTCTCTCCTGCATCGCTGAGAGTAAGATCCTCACTCATCTCCCGTTTCCTGAACGATAACGCACGCACACACAAGCACACACGTGCGAGTGTGTTGGCACGCATGCACCTTGGCAACCGAGCGGCAGATTTTCCATCATCTCCAACACTCGTAGCAACTCCGAAAAAGGTGTGCGACGGAACAGCCGAAGACTACCGTGGGGAAATAACAACTTTTCTTTCTTTCTATGCTGGCGTGCTACAATCTCTCCTACCGATTCCGCCCCTCAGCAGGCTTGATCGCGAGAAAAGTGTTTCTTGTTTAGCATCCGCGTCGTCTGCTGCCCAACAGCAACCAAGAGAGGCCCGAGTCGCGAGCAGCCAAGACCACCCAAGCCTTAGCCTTTCGTGGGGCGTGCTGAGTCTTCCCCGAGAATTGTGTCTAGGTAGAAGAGGAAAACGAGAATCACCCCCCTCCCCACCGCTTCTCACGCTCTGTCAATCGACGTATATCTGCCTCTCATCCTGTCAGACACGATTTCTGCTTCCTCGAGGGAAGCTATCGTGACTGATTACAGCGAGGTTGATGGTGAGCGCGAAAAGTTGGAAAGCCATTGACACGATGGGTCCTTCTTTGTGCGCTTTTTGCGTTTCCCCGCTGAGTGGCTGCACGTGCCCGCCCGCTTCAATCAGATTGGATGTCCCTTCCTCCTAAAATATGCCGTTTTATTTCGTTTCTACCATTATGGTTCGCAAAAAGACCACCGAAGGTTGGTATATCGTAGACAGTTCCGTTTAAGCAAGCAGTTCCTAACCGCTATACTCGAAGGTCAGTAAGGTACGTTAATGACGCATTGTTAAGGAAACATCTCCATTTGTGATAAGACCAGACGTCATTGATCCTGCTGTTATCAAAACTTCTAAAGGAGACCAACATTAAAAGAAAACGTGGACATGTTTATAGAAATCGTTATGCTCGAAATAACAATAATCTACCTGCCTTCTCATACTAGGTGGTCGACACTTTCGACAAAAAAAATTAGCAGGAAACATAAATTTGGAAAAACACTACTTCAGGAGTGGACGTGTCACGAAATGTAGGGAAGTAAGCCACAATGAATACGGCATGACCTCTTTCTTTTTCTTTTTTTGTCAGTGCAATGTACCCGTATACAATAGCCATATGCGCCTCACGATAGCTGAATGAAAATGACCTTAGACGTTCACCTCGCTGTTAGGTTGATCGTGGCATAGACGAGCAAATGATATATTATGATAACGCATGTGTCATTTGGCGCAAGCAACGACCCGGCGAAAGAATGCTATAGACACGGGACAAGCACTGCCAACCCTAGCAGAAGCGCGCTTGACGCTTCTACTTTGGCAGGTTATGAGGCTTGATCTAAAGTCTCTGTCTATGTGTGATGTGTGTGGGACAAAGTAGCAACATGCCATACCACTCCTCTGTGTTGTGGCTGGCTCGAATATGATTTAAATGACAAGCGCTGAGGGTGTCTTCAACGTGTGAGGGTGTCGGTCAGTTTACCCGAGGGTCCAGTTGGTACCCGATGTGCGGGTAAAGTACATATGAGGTCGATTATTTTGTACTCTATGCACACCAGTTGTCATGCATATTGTCACCTTGTAATGCTGTGCGTGTAGGTTTTGGACGTGGAAGTGAGATGTATTTCCCAATTTTCATGAGCAGTTTCCGACAACGCGCTATTCTATTCATCGCCCATAATTCATTCTGCAGTAACTTGAAACCCACTGAAATACCGCAGAGTACTGTGTCTCATGTAGTTTCGGAAATTTATGTAGTTTGCGAAACAGCTACGAGGTCAGTTGCTCTGCTGCAACGGGTGGTATTTTAGAGTTGAAAAATATAATTGCTGCACAAGCTGAAAAAAATACAACGATAAGGTTAAGAGTGCAGCCAGGGAACTGTGCTCTTTCCTGTCTCCCGTCTTGTTTTTGCTTTAACTAACGCAGCAATTCAAGCTTTCAGGTGCGAACCATCTAGTCTGCAAATAAGTATTTTTATTTCATGTTTACTGCAAACACGTTATGTTGATGTTTCAATCTTTAGTAGCTCCATAGGACATTATGTGCAACTTAAATCTGGTCCACTGGGTCGGCACAAGAAGTGGTGCTATTTATTGTTGGTTAATTAAAGTTTTATCTTTCCTCACTGGAAGTTGTTGACCTAAGATGCATCCAGCAAAATACTTTCACCTCCTGTAAGCCTTTCGAGAAATCGCAAGTTAAGGGGTGGGGGGGGTGGGAGTTCAGTTTATTCAAATTTTCTTGTTCCCCCTAACTCGCGCGAAACCTTCGGACACTATCCGGTACTGCATTCGAAGCTGCGTAATTAATTTTGCCTAGGGTGATACGCTTCGTCCTGGATAAGAATAAGGAGTACTGGGAAAGCGAGGGAATACTTGGTAATGCACGACAGAGGTGCTCTCTGTATACCTCGACGAGATCTCGACACGAGTACATTAAGGTTAACTTCCCACGAGAAAGGCGAGCCACAAACACTGCCCAGGCGAGTACGCGTCTGCACAAACAACAAGTCGGCAATAACAAGGGATGGAGGTGAAGTGTAGCGTGTGTGTGTTTGTGTTGTTTCTGTGTGTGTGTGCACGCCCCTGAAGGAGTTGCGAGGAATCACTACTCGCACAGACCAAAACACTTGTGCATCCTGGTGAGACGAAACAGGCCGTTACTGCTCATGAAAGCGTGCAGGGCGCAAACAACGGAAAGAGTAAAAAAAAAAAAACCCGAATTCGAGCGAGCAAGAAGGGTTCCCACAGACAAGGCGAAACCACACAAAGAGCCCTGGAAACAGAACTGAGTACGTAAACACAACCACGCAATCTAAGCGATATCCATCTCAAGGGATCCGGGAATTAATTGAGGGAGCCCACACAAACGCTGAAAAATGAGACAAAAAAAACAGAGGGTGGGGGGGGAGGGGCTCTCATCGGAAAAATCCAAGTGCATTAAGACGTCGTCTCTTCTTGTGTTCTGGCCAGTGGTGTTCTCTTCTTCTCTCATTGCCACATTCTCATCACCTCTTTTTTGTTGTCGTTCTCCTTTTGTTCTTTTTTGTTTGTCTCCTTTCAATCGCCGCTCTACTCATCTTCCATCTTTCTTCTTCTTTCGTCCTTGATGTCTCGTTTTTTTTTAATTGCTGGGCAAGGCACACAACTTCCACACTTCCTTCTTTTCATTTGTCTTTTACTCTTGCGTTCGCAGAACCACAAAGCTGGGAAAGTGGCTCCACTAGCCGCGCAGTTTAGCCTGCTCCTCGTATTCGCCTCGAAAGCGCATGCCGCACCCACACTGAAAGATAAACGACGGGCTGCCTGCGCTTGCGCATGCCTAACGATACATTAGCGGCCGCCGTCGCCTCTTTTGGGGAAAAAGGTTGGCCCGGCAGTAGGCGGGCTCCCGCAGAAAAAAAAAAAGAAAGCCAGGAAAGTACAACAATTGAGAAAGCCAGATGTCCCCCTCAACCCTCCCCCCATGTGCCCCCCACCCCCCATTTTCTGCGTTCTCGCTGGATATTAGCTTCGCCACACTGCGAAAACGCCAAGTGGGAAAAGTTCTAGAAGTGTGCGAAGACACACAACGCCTCCAATGGTCCCCACTTTTCTTTTCCTTTGCAGCACGGCTTGAAGCGCTAGTTTAATGGCTGGGCCAGCTTTAGTCTCAAATGCAGCCAGGCCTCCGCGGCGTCGTTTCGTTGGACTTTCGGAAGGGAGCTCGGTGGGGCGACGAGAAGTTGGCGGACAGAATCAACCCGGGAGTGAAAATGTGCTTAAGATGGCCAGAAAGGAGTGGGGAAGATGACGGGGTATACGGCTAAGACGGTGGGAAGTCGTGCGAATCCGAGACGAAGATAAAGACGTAGTCGACAGTGTAGGTTTTGAAAGACCGCAAGCCAATACTGTAGGACAGCTACCTAATGTAAGTTTAAAAAAAATGAAAGCGAGTTTGTGTGTTGAATTCTTTTCTCTTCTCCTTAGTATCCTTTTTTTGAGTTCTGTCATAAGGCCCCTCCTTTCGTATTTACTGGGTTTCTGGCTCCCTTCATTTACTTGTGGTAGTGGGTATTTTTTGCCTCTTTAGATAACAGTGCAGACTGGCTGCGAGTGAATGTGTTTCTAATTAGCCCTAATTGCCTTTCGAAAGAGCTCTGAGTCTGGCCAGACATTGACGATGTTCAGTGCACTATGGTAAACAGAGGGGGAAGGCTTAACGAGGAATAAAATAACCACATCGCGGATTGTGAATAAGTCAACAGAGAGAATCGTATTCGCGCACGCCTATGTTGAGTTTAACCGCCTCTTCTTGAGATTCTGCAATCTGTATTGTCGGTTAATCACAAGGGAAGTGGCTCTGGCTCAGTCTTTTTTTCTAAATATACGTTTGTCTGCTGTTTTTTTTTTCTTTTGCCTACAGACGACGTTGAAAAAAAATGAAATTAGGCCTGCGCAAAGCGCAATCCTGATTTCAAGCTGGCCCAGCACAGTCACAGCGAAAGCAGCGCGAGTGGCCCACAGAGCCTTTCATGAACACTCTTTGAGTAACTGCTGCAAGCACACTTGATGAGTACCAACTACGCCAGTATTAAACACAGTTTATGAGTAGCAGGCCGGCGTACACTATGCTACCCTTCATCGTTCTTGGGAGAAGTATGGTATCCCCCATAAGCACTCGCAACGAATTGTGTGTATATTTCGTGTTTGGTGCAGTGGCTGACGATGACGATGAAAAATTACGCCGCCTGAAGTGATTGATTGATTGATATGTGGGATTTAACGTCCCAAAACCACCATATCATTATGAGAGACGCCGTAGTGGAGGGCTCCGGTAATTTCGACCACCTGAGGTTCTTTAACGTGCACCCAAATCTGAGCACACAGGCCTACAACATTTCCGCGTTCATCGGAAATGCAGCCGCCGCAGCCGGGATTTGATCCCGTGACCTGCGGGTTAGCAGCCGAGTACCTTAGCCACTAGACCGCTGCGACGGGGCACGCCTAAAGTGGATACGCGCTATAGTTACTAGCTGTTGGAGAACAAGCTTTTGTAATAATCTGTTGCAGCATTGTACGATGCACTCGTTACGCAATTCACATTGTGTGACACTGGTTGTTCCTTTGCTGTTATAAAACGCTTTATTACTGATATTAACGCAGTTATAATTTCCCGACTTCGAGCCTGCCTAACTCAATATTGCGGACAAGTCCCAAGCAACGAACTGGTACCACATCTTAGTGATGTGCTTAGCATCACCACTTTGTTGTGCAGCGAATGATTACGAGCTCTTCCTAAACTATATGAATTTCCACCTTCGAATTTCTTTCCCAGCAGTGCTTGTACGCTCATTGTCAATATAGGAGTGCAATAGTGCAACTCCTTCAATATTGCGTACTATTTTATTACGCATTTTATTAAATACCATGTTGGAAAAGAAGAACGCCGTGGCTCAGTAGTATATAATTGGAACACTGGGCTGGCGCGCAGCCGACTCGGTTTTGAAGCATACTGGGTCCTCAGTGTTTTGTTTTATTTTCAGATTTTTTTTCTTATTTGTGTGATAGGCGTGATTTTGCGACACCCGTGGTGGTGGCGGAAAACTACGGCGCTGTGCGTGACCCATGTTGTGTTCTCATAACAGCTTTCGCAGTATAAAAAAACGATTACGTATACATATAGCTTGAAATTAGTGCTGAAGCTTCATCACAGTTCGTTCATATCAAATTTAGCGAGTACAATACCATGAGTACTTGTGCCTTCTGGTTATCGAACGTACAATCTTTCTCGCGGAACATTAGTTTCATATTCTTCAAACAATACGCCGTAGGGTTACTCATTCAATAAGCGCGGAGAATGGCGCCCTTGTCCTCGTAACATTCATGCTTCATTTTAACGGTGCGGCAACCCTCTTGTGACATCCGTCAGGAAGTCAGTGATATTTTTTCACCTAAAGATTTTTGGCTTGACGTTAGAAATAAAGTTTACTTGACTTGACTGTGACAATTTACTCAAAGTAATACGCGTGAACGCCTTGTACACTGAGAAGCAGTTTTTTGTCAAATATCAACACTTGTTAATGAGAAATGTGATGAAAAATTTGTTAACAGGGGTTGTGTGGAAGCTGACATTTCAACAAGTGGCACGATTTCCAGCAAGTGATGTCATTCTTGCAACGAGAAGCGGTCACATTTAAGCGATGTCATTCTTGCATTTCTGCAGCATAATATGGTACAATGACACAAATACCAGAAAAAAATGGAGCTGCTCAAATTGATAAAGAAAATAAAACGAAATTTGGCTCTATTTCTAGGGGTAGTAGATAGAGATATAAAGTAATGCATTAAGCATAAAACAATGACGCTAAAAAGGCAACAACAAAAGTTTATTTAGGATTAGAGATAAGCTCTCATCCTAAGATAGAGATTGCGGTAGAACATCGCATATTTGTCATAAATTTTCATTCACGCGACTTAAGCCAGTGGCAAGTGCCCTCGTAGTGTAGAAGGACCTGAGATT
Organism: Rhipicephalus annulatus; assembly: GCA_013436015.1. NCBI lineage: Eukaryota > Metazoa > Arthropoda > Arachnida > Ixodida > Ixodidae > Rhipicephalus > Rhipicephalus annulatus. The sequence continues at coordinate 2,818 of WOVY01002692.1, read as the reverse complement.
TAAGCTACTGTACTAACAGCATCAGATAGGTACTACTTCAAGTTCCAGTCATATATACTCCCAAGTTTTTTTAAAAAAACTGTGTCTTGGCTTGGTATCAGATGTGTGTTAGGAAAGTACCAATAACGTTGTGGGAGTAAGTTTTTCTATTTAGGGTGATAGCATTAAAGAACTCGTTTTGCCGGCATTCAGGCATCGGCATCGTTGGTTGTGAATGAAAAATAAGCGTGCTTTATTAGTAAAAATTCGAGATAGATGCAAAACATTATTAAAAACTTCAGTTTAAGAGCGAATCAAACCCTGGGTCTCCGCATGACCCACGAGTCTTCTATCACAGAGCCTTGCTGTTGGGTAGAGTTTCGCCAGAAAAAAAAAACACTATAGCAATGTTGTATTTGTTCCAGGAGTGTTATCACGTATGTAATGTTGCGTAGCAGAAACGTAATATCGCCCCGGGCTTCCAGACATGGGAATTGCCCAGCGAGTGGAGAAGTCTAAAGGCCCAACCATTCCAAGGCAGCCAGGCTCCATGTTTCATTATCAACGAATGCGGGCACACGGTGAACAGATGCGTAAGATTCGCGTTCTAGCCTAACAAAAGCGTAGTAGGTGCATCACTGATTCGCACAAGGAATTATGGTGAAACTTCGCAACTGTACCCACAAGGCATCGTACGATACTTTGAAATGGACAATGTTACTCGTACAGACGCTCATTTCTTTGCTGCATGGTTGAGCTGTCTACCGAGACGGGAAGTGAGGCCACCGATTGAGAAGGTGATGTGAATGCAAACCATTATGCTATTGCGTCCTACTGTTCAAGTGAAACTAAAAAATGCCCCGACATTTCGCATTTTATTCACACGTGGTCCGCTTTCTGGAGCAACAGACGCATAATCATGCCGAAACACACCAATCTATACATCTGAACATTAAAGCTAGGCTGGCCACGAGACAACAAATAGGCAGAAAAGTCTACATGACGGTGCAAATACCTTTCGCGTTTGCGTGGCAGTCGAGAAAAACAAACACTCTTTCTTTACATTTTTCTCAGAATGTACATGCTGATTAAAAATTTTGACCTTGACCTGCATTAAGTAGGCGCCTATGCACGCACGCGTTCATATCTCCGAGCACAACGTGGGATGAAAACACAGCAACTTTACGAATGCAAATATAAAACCTGCTTTTTACCACATGATGAAAACAGGCTTCCCGCGAAATATAAATAAGGTACTCAAGCTGGCAAGCTGACGAAAAAAGAGCTTCGCATAAATTATTCTAGTAAAAACACAACCCTAATTGGGTTATGCAAGTGGGACTAGTGCGTCAAACCACAGGGTGTACTATATGTTGATGCTGTTTGTGTTCCCACTTAATTTTACGAAAATGAGAATGCTCGACAAACATACGAAATGCAAAACAAAAGAAGGGAAGTGTGCGCTAACTACGAAGAGACTTGTTTTAACAAGAATAACCCAGAAAAAAAAGCAGATGTCTTACATAACCCGCTGAAATTTTTCGGGATGAAAGAAATTTAGTCCGGTGAAGGTATAGTCAACACGCAGTATTGTTTTATGCCGTCCAACGCATGTGCATACAAACTGCTCGAGCATGAGCCATACTCGGACGGAACCCAATAGGATCGGTCATCTGGTGCAAAGAAAAAGTTAAAGCAGAAAAAAACAACAACCCGGGAGTTATTTGAGCGCGTATAGAATTCCTCGCGCGTTGAGATCAATGCGGAAATGTCCTGCAGAACACAACACTGTCATATTCGGAACTAAATAACTGCGGGGTCTGCTCGGCGGGCCAGCGATACCTATTAAGGAAGACTACAAAGGGGAATGTGAACCATAGAGATTCAAAAGGTTCGTTGGATAGTTGTGCGTGCAACTTTTTTTGGTATGCCAGAGTTGACGAGCTAGTGGAGAATGTTTCGAATGAAGAAGTGAGAAAGCAGATCCACGTGGTGAAGAATAATAACAACAAGAGGAAATAAAGAAATTGAAACAAGATGCGTTCAATTTGTTATGGCGAAATATCATCTGTCTCTTTCTCTTCCTTACTGTCTTTCTCTCGCGCGCACATAGTCTCGTTCTACATACTACTTTAACTGTTTGCTTTCTTTTCATCTGTTTCTTCTTTTTACTAGGTACATGCTTTGCTGGGAAGTAGACATAAAAGGAGGATACCGCTATACACATGATCAGGCAAAAAAAAAAAGAAACTTCCTATTGGCGAAAAAAAAGAAAAAAATACTGTTAATGCTATTCGGGATCCTTTGCGGGAATGGCATAGTTCTTGAAGAAGCAGAAATCCCCACACGTGGTATATTTAGAGACATGCGTGAATAACTTTGTTTTGCTTTTTCTATTACATTATCTAAACCAGGCTGACAAGATTCTCTCACCCCATTTGTGAGAAGCTGGCAGTGACGAAGAATAAGCGAAACTAGGGAACGGAAACGTCAAAAATATAAAAAAATGGATTGAATTGGAAAGAAGAATGTGTGAAAGCAGTTTCAAACGCTAGTGGAACGAAAGCGCAATAAAGAAAAACTCATGAAGTTCGATCCGTTGAGGAAGGAACAAAGAGGCGTCAGAAAATGGAGGTGAAAAAAAGGGGGGGCTTTTGGGCGCGTTGCCAGGTCTTTCACGCCGACCTTCCTTCTCATTGCAGTGAATTCTGCAATGAGGAAGGCTGTGCTGTAGCATCCACCAGCAAGGCCAGGCTTCCAGTGTCATTCGCAGTATAAGGCCCCGTATATATTCATCACTATCTGCTTATTCTGTTTGTTGTGAATATATTTTGCGAGG